>CM060306.1:60298624-60316124 GCA_030674185.1 Monoplex corrugatus | reverse complement strand
ATTAATGATTTATATTGAAAACACTGAAAACGTTAGTTGTAAGAAAACGAAAGTAACAGAGACAGACAGACAGACGGACATAGAAGGAAAGGGACAGACAGACAGACGGACATAGAAGGAAAGAGACAGACAGACAGACGGACATAGAAGGAAAGAGACAGACAGACAGACGGACATAGAAGGAAAGAGACAGACAGACAGACGGACATAGAAGGAAAGAGACAGACAGACAGACGGAGAGCTCAATGTTTCAATATGCAATGGCCTTAGGCCACAATATGTGCAATGCGAGTGGTAATAATGATTCTGATGTGGCCTCCAGAAAATTCACTAGCCAAAAAGAGGATATTGTAAAATTACTTTACTCAAAAGCACACTAATCTTTGTAACGCTATACACTAATTGAAATTTTTGAAGAAAGAAAGGAGGGAGAAAAAAATACGAAACTAAGAAAGGGAGGGGTGAGAGGAAATAATTGTGTATTTTTTTCTAAATGATGAGATTAGATTTTAATCGATTCCTATCCATCTTATCAGTTAAAGCAAAAACAAGTCTAACGCACTGAGCAACAAACTGACATGAACCCCCAAATCTGTAATTGTGTGTGTGCGTGTGTGTGTGTGTGTATGTGTGTGTGTGTGTGTGTGTGTGTGTGTGTGTGTGTGTGTGTGTGTGTGTGTGTGTGTTTGTGTGTGTGTGTGTGTGTGTGTGTGTGTGTGTGTGTGTGTGTGTGTGTGTGTGTGTGTGTGTGTGATTTTCTGCACATGTGACTTGTGGAAGTTGTAGATTTTCTCACAAAGTTTCCTATCATCACGTCATCTCATAAGGGAAACAAATAATTTTATGATCTTTTTACGTTGCGTAACATAGAAGGTCCATATTTCATAAATGATCTACTCTACTGGTATTTTGTTTCATTACAAATGTGTTCATGTTGTAAGTCAATGCTGTTTTGTGACGAAAACAGAGATCGCAATGGAATATCATAGTGTGGAAGAGCTAGATATGGCAACTCTAACACCACCAGACAAAGAGCACATGAAAATGGGCACCAGAGTGGTTATTTACGATAGCACATCCTGCATTATAAACCACAGTCATTGCCCTGTAAGCTCAATGTTTATACAGCCGAGCTAACGGCATTTTGCAATGCATCAAAATATCTGATTAACACGTCTTCTGCCGAAAACCTGGCCAGAACCTGGCCAGCTCATGAGTTTATGTGCAGGCTTAAGGCTTGTGCCGTTATCATTCTGGATCTTCTCCATCGCAAGGCACCTGTGTCGTTAGTGCATATGGAATTCATTCCGAGCGCGGAGACGTCATCTTGAAAAATTGAACGGAAACTAAAACTGCCAAAGAAAAGGGGGACAGGGTGGGGAATGGGGTGGGACGGGGGACAAAACTGTGCTGTTGTTGTTGTTGTTGTTGTTGTTGGTTTTGCTGTTGCTGCTGCTGCTGTATTCTGAAATATATTATTTGAGCTGTTCTCTCTGTTGTTGTATTCTATTCTTATTTTTGTTTTTGTTTTCGTTGTTTGGATTCAGATTCATCTCCTAACTTTTCACATTGCTGTGCTGTGACAGTGAGCATTGCCAGGAGGCAATTTATTTTGCCTAAAAGAATTATCACATCATCAGCAAAGCGTAGTAATATGATCAACAATAGAGAGATGAACGCTGCTTTCAACGGAAAATTCCTCGGGGCAGCATGTTATAAGCTCAATTTCTCTGAAACCAAATATGCACGAACACCACTAATTATATTAACAAGAGACAAAGCTTGTGCGACATTTCGCGTACCCGATCCAGTATTCACTCTTATTGTTTGCTGCAAAAAAGCACTTCCCTGTAAATGTGTTTTGTGAACATAGATTTGATATGCATGAGACAATCAATTCACGTAGACAACCAAATTCGTCATTTTATTTATTCAGCGGCATCGGCCTTTAAAGCTGTCATGGTATACCAGGGTTCCCGTAAGAACTTTTTTTTTAGTTGAAAAAGAAATCATGACATAGGATGGTAGCTGTTGATTAACACGTACACAGCAACCCAGACAGCCAAAGATGCTGGGTTCTTTTTCCCAGTTCTCGACTTGATTTTGGATATACTTTGAGGGGTTGTCTAGTACCAGTCTTTCTAAAGAGATAATACATAGAAATTCAGTATGCAGTATGTATTTAACGCATCCAATACAACACAAATTAGTCTTTTTCTGAACGTTGTAGGAAGTACAGTTTCGTACGGAAAAAGGAACCACACGAAAAGTGCTATGGTCCGTAAAACGGGTCATCTATAGAGATTGCTGTCCATTTTGACTGTCGTCTCTGCTGACTCCATCGTCTGTCAAAACCTGACATATTTCCCATCGTCCACAAAGACAGTTCTCTGTCAAGGTACCTATAGCCTGGTGCAGTAGGGCCGCTGTGGGCTAATGATTGGAGCATTCCAATTTGAAACCCCACAGAGTTAGCACCGACTCTCCTCATTCGGTAAAGTACATTTGCCGTCCTGCAGATAGTCTTGCTTCTTTGTTGTCTTTTGCGTATGGCTGACAAAGGCTAGTTTGCCAAACTCTTTCAAGTGTCTTGTATGGTCAATTAAATACGCATTCATGTTTTCGTGTATGTGCGTGTTTTCCTTTTTTTTGTTTCATTTTATTTGATTACTACGGTTCAAAACATGATCATTGACACATACATACTGTTCACCTCTCAAAGAGAAATAGCTTTCCAAAGCTATGCATCTATATGGTAAATAAAGGAAATACTGTGTACATTTTTGTGTCGTGTTCGTGGTCAGCTCTGCTTCAGCTTCCCTACATTCTCTGCCTGGAGTTAATTCAACTTCCGGTCTTCAGTCCCAGAAGGGGAATTGTTCGGACTGGCTCTTTTACGCAACAGTCACGTTTGCTTGTCATCAGATCTAAAAGTAAGGGTTGAGATTGTCCCACAACCCTAACTGTGATGGCTTAACGGAGCGAGGTGGTTGAGACCTAAGCTTATCTTTGTGGCTAATTATGAGGTCGGTGACCATCTGTTTTCCATCACTGCTTTGCTTTCCTTAATCCTGAACATGGTCAATTATCCATTCATTGCTAGAGGAACTGGATACTACCACGAAGTTTTCACTCAAACTCATACAGTCCGATTGGATAACGGGTGCTCGAGCTCTGCGCCAATCAATTATGAGATGGTATTTTGTCAAATAGAGTTAGTAAGTGCTGACTTAAAACGAACGGCATGCCCATTGTAGAGATGATCTGACAGGAAGATTCCCTATCGTAGGTATTCATACAGCCAACAGGCCTGATGGCTCTATGTAGACTGCTGACCACGTGAATACAACGTATGGCATTGTCAGAAAATGTTGGCAACCTGGCGAACTATAATGAACAGTATAATTCAGCTGATGCCATACAGACACACAAATCAACTAACCAACAAAAGAACAGATACGTACATGGACGATAGTTACTGACACCTGTATCTGTGACATCAAGTGTTATGTGTACGAAAGTGAATGAATCCTAACAGCGGCAGATCAGTTTCACGTTGACGACAGTAATGACCATGACTACAAAGCAGAAAGTGAAAAAGGCTGACTACACGTTTTGCATTAGCTGTAGTAAGCTGGTAGCCTGTTACGTTCACTCGAACATAGCACATATGTTGCCGGTGTCCGCTCAACAAGCTTTTCCCCCCTTTCATTTCTTGTGTCAAGGCCATGAGGTCTAGTATGCCCTCTAATGCTCCTGTTCCTTTTAGCATTTACCTCTCTCATTATTATTGTAATGTCCTATGATTTACACTAAGTTTTGGCTGTCTCTAATTCTTCATAGGACTGGTCAATTTCTTAATCAGTACTAGCGGATGTTGGTGCATATACTTTGATAGGCTGATATTAAATGGCTTTCCTTGCAATCTAACAAACTCGGTCATAGCCCAGTATCCTTTGTTAGACTTTGACTTGTCACTGTCCGTTATGATGCCTACCATTCTTTCATGTGTGTTCCCACCAAAATGTATAATTTTATGCTTGCCTGGTGTTATCATGCCTGCTCCCTTCCATCTCACCTCCCCTAGTCCTAAAACATTGATATTAAGTCTTTCCATCTGTATCTTGACATTTTCTTTTCTTTTTGAAGTGACGTCCTAACAATCCGAGTTGCAATTTACATATTTTTGAATATGATCGTAGTAGCTGGATGACAATCGGGTGTCACCCGCACAGCATGACATTCCCTACTGAACGGAGGTGCTCCACTGGATCGTCGTTTAGTTTTCCTTTCTTTTGGTTAACCATGATTTTCAAGCAAGGATACGATCTTTGTTTCACGTTGCCTTCCATCGGTTTTGTTTTCGTTCCCAAAATCAGTTTGATGTGTCATGTAACAAAACTCCTATTAAGAATAATCATGATGAGGACAAGGAATAGAATCAAAAGAGAAATAGCAGAAGAACAGTGTGGATTTGTGGAAGGGAAAGGAACTATTAATGCCACATACATCCTAAGAACTATCACAGAGAGGTCAATCGAGATGAATAGGGATTTATATTTATGCTTTGTTGATTATACCAAGGCTTTCGATCGGGTAAGACATGAAGAATTGATCAAACAACTAGAAAGACTCAATATTGATGGAAAAGATCTACGACTAATCAGAAACATGTGTTGGGAACAAGCAGCTGCAATGAGAATAGAAAACGATATGAGCTCTTTTCCAAACATCAAAAGAGGAGTCAGACAAGGTTGTGTTTTGTCAAAAGATTTGTTTTCACTTTAAAGCGAAAACATCATGAGAAACCTAGAAGAATACCCTGGATTAAAGGTTGGAGGAGAAGTGATAAACAACATTCGAAACGCAGATGACACCGTGCTAATTGCAGAAAATGAAAGGGACCTACAAAACCCTGAGAATATAATAGAATTAGAAAGCAAAGGTAAGGGGTTGTAACTAAACAGCAGGAAGACTGAATCATGGTGATCAGCAGTAAACATAAAATCCCCTCATGTAAAATAACAGCAAACGGCACGACCTTGAGACAGTTGATAGGTTTAAATATCTGGGAACGATCATTTCACCAGACGGCAGATGCACATCAGAAATGGCCAGCATAATCGGCCAAGCCAAAACAGCATTGAAAAAGATGACAAGCATTCTTACCAACAAATGCCTATCAATTAACATCAGGAAGAGAGTTCTTGAATGTTATATAGAACCAATACTGTTATACGGTTATGAGGCGTGGACACACAACAAGCAAAGCCAGAACAAGATTGAGGCAGCCGAGAGTTCCATTGACACCAAAGAAAACAAACGAGACAGTCTTGATGGAGGCAGACACAAGAAGATCATTCATAAGGAAGATTAGGAAAAGACAGGCAACATTTACAGGCCATTTTATGAGGAAAGGGGAATTGGAGCACCTGGTCACAACGGGAAAGCTGCAGGGAAAAAAGCACCAGGTAGACCCAGGGAGAAGCTATTGGACGGATTTGCAGAGTGGCTGAAGACAAAGAGGGTGGAAGAGGTGCTTGAGGCAACAAGAGATAGAAACAGATGAAAGGCCATGATCGCCAACGCCATGTGGCAAGGCACCTGATGATGACGATCCCACAACTACCCACAAGGCAGCGGGTGTGATTTTCTATCAGGATTTACTTCCTTAGCTTTGGTCTCTCCCAAGAACTCCACAAGGCGATGGTACTGTTTACCCATTGCTGGGAGTCTGCTTCAAAGGCACCAGAACATGTCTATCCCTCGAGAGTTCAGCCTGAGTCCGTGAAATGTTCAGTTATCGTGTGACTCCACGGTGAGGCACTACAAAGGGCTTGCTAATGGATAGGCTATACTGACAAAGAGACTTACACACTCTGCTCTCCTTTTCACAGAGCTACATGCAGCAGTGCTAGCCAGCAGTACGGCCTGAAAGCGAGAGGTGACAAGCACACAGCCACTAGCCAACACACTGGACGCATTACATCTGCCATGATGATGGACACTGTCACTGCCAGCTGCCTTCACTGTACACCACAAGCAAGATGCAAGAAAGAAACCCCCAAGAACAACTGGCTAAGAACAATAGAAGGTGTCCCCAAGGTCTCTGAGACACAATTGGAGTACCATGCAGTATCTGGTCCAGAACAGACACGAGTCGATAATCTTGGTTGTTGGCCTACATGCCAGTGGCAAACCGGACAATAAGTAAGCAAGCGACCCAAGTTTACAAAGTGGAAACTACGAAAGGCAAGATCTGGATACACAAAATAAAACTGGACAGTTTTTGTATCTGTGCTTGGTTTCCATGATGCTTGTATCTACTGACATTTCCTTTGTACCTTTTCTTTGTCAAACAGACAAGGACCATTCGCCACTCGCTTTGTCCTGTACAAAGAATCCCTCCTCTCTGTTTCTTGTTTTCAGTGGCAGAGTTAAGCATCATTCAATGAGTACGAGGTTATTCTCTTCTGCACATGGAAACTCCGACAAAAGGGAAGAACCAAACTAAACAAAGCTCCAGTTTGATTGCTGAATTGTGTTCCTCTGCATGTGTGAGAGACAGACGATGGCTTGGACGGGCTGGGAGTGTATGAAGGGACAGAGTCGTTGAACGTCAGATTCTTATTAAGAAACGTGAATGAGTCCCATGTTGCTGCTGGTTGTGTTCAATGTAAGACCTCCATTTCTCTTATACCTGTTTGCGCGTGTGTTTGTGCGTACGCGCGTGTGAGTGTGTGTGTGTGTGTGTGTGTGTGTGTGTGTGTGTGTGTGTGTGTGTGTGTGGTGTGTATGCGTGTGTGTGGCTGTTTATGTGAGTGAGTGTGTGTGTGTGTGTGTGTGTGTGTGTGTGTGTGTGTGTGTGTGTGTGTGTGTGTGTGTGTGTTTTCTGTGAGAGTGTTCTTGTATGCAAGTCTGTGCGTAAGTGAGAGAACTAGAAACAAATCACGGAGAGAAATACAATCAGACAATCAGACAGACAGACAGACAGACAGAGACACAGGAGAGAAAGAGACATACAGAGAGAGAGAGACAGAGACAGAGAGAGAGCTGGGAAAGTTTTCATCAAAACAGTTTAAGAGCTGAAAAGGAGTCATCTGTTACAACCAAGAAAAGAGTGTCAGAATTCGATTATCAAAACAAACCTACACAGACGTTTTTTTTTTTTTTCATTTCAGCTCACGCGTGCTTGTATGTTAGTGCGCTTATGTGTATACATGATTGGATGTGTGTGTTTTTGAGTATGCACATGTGCATGTGCGTGTGTTTGTGTGTTTTTATGCGTGTGTACTTGTGTGCTGCATGTGCACACGCGTGCATAATGTGTGTATGTGTGACTATGCACATGTGTCTATGCATATGTGTCTATGTCTCGGTGACAAAGGGAAAAACAGACAGACCAATAGAGATGCTAGGGGATGCAAGTGGATATGTAATAGAGAAATTGTCCGTCTGATGCACAGCGAAAGTGGTAATCAAGTCCCACTCAAATGGACTCGGAGCAAATTGAGCAGCCTCCCACTCTTCAAAATCACACTAGACAAGTCATACATTCCATTGCACAACTTGGAGTCGTCCGTTCCTGACCAGTGGCTCTGTTACAAACAACCCTGACCGATTGCTGTGCCAATAAAGACCTTTTTCTAGCTGGGTCATCGGCGACTTTCTCAATTTTTGGCTGCAAAGAAATCACTGAGATTCTGACACTAACGCATGCTGCTGTTGTAAGTATCAATGTCGAGAATTAGCGGATGGTGACTGCACAATCAAATTGTCAAGGACGCCAAAGACAAATGTACAATCAAACACGCCGCCGCCCGACATCATTGCTATTCTTCGAGAAGCATTTCCATAGGGGCCAAAATAGAGCTAACAATGCATGTTTTATAAAAAAAAAATAGTTTAAAATGGACTTGCCTGTAGGTACCCATAAAGCGTTAGCAAATGTTTGTTAGTGATATAGAATTCGTATTATCTGGTCCAAAATGAGCTGATAGCTCTTTAACAGCCGCAACAATAATCACTAGGTTCCTTTGTCAGCTATACAATTTCACACGCACTGGAATGTTTTAAGATAAGATGGTCTTCGTCAGGACGTTTTAGCCTGTACACACACACCCAGACTATGTGCTGTAGTGACAAACCATCCAAGCTACGTAACCATGTGGTTGTTTAAGTCTGTTGTGTCCAGAGCAGATTCACAGCAGAATGAATTGTGAGTCTGGTTTGAGAGGATTGTAATCGTTCTTCTCAGTCTGAATTTTGCCTTTGTTTTGATGACCGTCCTCATTCCTGAAATCAGAGACCAAATCTGTTCTTTGATGGATCCTTCTTACACGAGAACAACGTTGTCTTCATTCCCAAGAAAGGTAAAGTGAGCAGATACCCACTGAAATAAGTGTGGAAAGCATGTTGCAACTCAGTCTCTTTACCTTCAAGTATGGCCAGGAAGACAGAAGGGGCATCGCTGATAGTGCTTTATTAGGCTTTCATTAAATTTGAACAGGTAACATTAGTACAAATATTATGAGTTGTAATCACCGAGACTGAAATGTACTTCAAGTAACACAGACACAGTCTAACATGCAACATAGATTTCGTAAGATCCTCTGGTATTCTGTTGTTAAACAAGTACACGAAACAATGGACATCAAGTCCAAAACGTGTTAATGTTGTGATTGCTATCCACATGTTTGTACATTTTTGGTTTCTTATTGGTCTTATAAATATTCCAAACGTCTTACCTGTATTAATTTTACTGTTATACAATTCCCCAAAACATGATTTACCCTATTTCTTTTTCCTACCTATCCTATCTTCAAATTTAGCCAGTACATTTGATCGAAAACAATATGGAAAGCCGTATATTCTACTTGTTCAAGTTACCAGTACATTTCATTTTCATTTTCATTTTCAATTTTTCAAGATAATGTCTCCGCGATCGGTATAAATTCCATATGCACTCATGCCACTGATGCCATGTAATGGGGAAGATCCGAAATGATCATGGCATAAGCTTGAACACTGCACATTATGCCCTGTGCGTTGGCAAGGTCCTGACACCCTATATAACGTATTGGTTTTATGTCTTATATTTCTATGTAAAGTACATTTAAGTGACAAGGACACCTATCGGATCAAGTTGTCATGTTCCCAAGGTCATTTTGAGTTTTTGTCTTAATTTGCTGTGAGATGCAGTCAGTTTCAACAAGACTTCAAATAGCAAGGGATTGTGGTGGTCTTCTTTCAATTTCAATTCAATTCAAATCCCCTAGTGGTGGTTGACCGTTGGGGCACCACTGAAGATCTTGCAACCAACTTCCTCCACTCCTCATGGTCCTCATCTTTCAGCGGAATGTGTTCCATCCAAGGTCAGTCCACTGTCTGATATTGTCTTCCCATCTTTTTCTCTGTCTGCCCCTTTGTCTCCCTCCCTGTACTGTTCCCTGCAAGACGGTCTTGGCCAGTCCAGATGATCGTGTGACGTGCCCGTACCACCTCAGTTGGCGTCTTTTCACTGAAGTCAGGAGGACTTCATACGGCCCGATGGCGTTTTCAATTCTGGTTTTCACTTCCTTATTGGTTGTATGATCTTTGTACGAGATACCAAGGAGTTTGCGGAAGCATCTCATCTCATTGTCTGTGCTGTATTCTTCTTTCAATGTCTTTCAATGTCCATGTTTCACATGCATACAAAAATAGTGACATGACCAGGGAACGCATCAGTCTGATCTTGGAGCCGGTAGCGATGCTCTTGTCGTTCCAGATGAATTTTAGCTTGGTCATTGCAGCTGTGGTCTGGGCTATCCTGGAAAGTACTTCGGGCTTTGATCCTTCATCTGATACTATAGCTCCCAGATACTTAAAGCTATGGACGGTCTCAAGTTTATTGTTGTCTATGGTAATGCAGTGCTGATATCATTGGTATTATTTGTCATCAAATGGGTTTTCTCTGCACTGATCTGCATGTCATATGCTGTGGAGGCCTCATCAAGATATTTTATCAAGCTGACCATCTCTTGCTCTTGCCCAGCTAGTCCGTCAATGTCGTTAGCAAAACGCAACTTTGTAATAGTTTTACTTCCTATGCTGACTGTTCCCTCGTGGTCTTCAAGTGCGTTAGCCATTATTCTCTCTAAGAAGATGTTCAAGAATGTGGGGGAGAGCAGGCATCCTTGGCGTACTCCAACTGTGGTTCGGAACTATTCTCCTATGTTGTTGTCATGGTAGACTGCACTGGTCGCCTTTTCGTAGAGGCATTCTATCGTTCTGATCAGGTTGGCTTTGATGTTGTACAGCCTCATGGTTTCCCACAAGGCTGATGGAATGTTGTCCACTCCTGCCGACTTGCCTTTCTTCAATGATTTTACTGCAGCTTCAACTTCTTCTCGCACGATGGGGTAGCTGTCGTTGTTGGCTGGTGGAGGAACGTCTAGCACCTTGGGATCTCCTGTTGTTGTGTGTGTGTGTAATTTGGAGCAGTACTCTGTCCACCTCTTTAAATTATCTTGATCTTCTGTGAGACATTTCCCTGCTTTGTTCTGTATGGTAGTGATTCTGCCTTGTTTTGAGCTTGTCAGTCCTTTCACAGCTGGTAGGCTTTCTTGCTGTTATTTTTCTGCAGGTTTGCTTCGATATCTTGGTATTGTTCTTCAATCCATGTCTCCTTTGCTTTCCTCGTGCCTTCTTTAATTTGTTGGTTGGCTTCTCTGTATAGTTTAGCACCTTCATCCGTACTCTTCTTTTGCTTTAGTTCTCTGTGTTTGTCGCTCAGCTTTAGTACTTCTTCCGTGGCCCAGGGCATCTTTGTTGGTCAGTGTTTTCCAAGGATATCGTTGGCTGTTTTGGTCACGGCAGTGTTGAAGTTGTTGATCAGAGTGTCTACATCAGTGTCCCGATTGTCAAGGACGAGGAAAGGAGCAAACTTCCCTCTTATCGTTGCTCGGAAGTTTTCAACTATGTTGGGGTCTTTGAGCTTCTCAAGATTGAACTTGATTCTTATGTTGCCCTGTTTCTTCATCCGCTGGAGGCGGAGTTTGAAGGTCATCATTATAAGCTCATGATCGCTTCCAATGTCGGCTCCTGGAAAGCTCCCGGTCTTTGCGATGTTAACACTTGACTGGAAGCGTCTTTTAACCATGATGTAATCGATCTGACTGTGGTATTCTCCTCCTGGGCTGTGCCATGTCCAGCGTTTAGATGGTTTGTGTAGACCAAACATGTTCACCACCTTCAGGTCGTTGTAACTGGCGAATTTCAGGAGCCTCAAGCCTCTTTCGTTGGTCTCAGGGTTGCATTATTGGCCACATATCCCTTTCCAGTTATAGCGTACATCCTCTCCAATCTTCGCATTCCAGTCGCCCTGCACTATAATGATGTCTTTCTTTGGAGTCTGATCTACGATTTCCTGTAGTTGATCATATTCAGTTGTTAGGGCATAAGCTTGGATGATGGTGATGTTAAAAAGTGAAACCTTCAGGCGAATGGTAATGAGACTGTTCGGAATCCCATGATGGCATTCACAGTGTCTTTGTGAATGAGGAATCCAGTTCCATGTTCATGTTTGTCTTCACTGCCACTAAAGTAGAGTTTGTGGTTTTCTGGGGTAGGCGTTTCTCCGAGGTTTTTCCATCGTACCTTACAGAGCCCAAGACGTTTCATCGGTATCTCTTCATTTCATGAGTTAGTTCTGCAACTTTTCCTGCTGCTTTCAGCGATCTCACATTCCAGGTGCCAATAGTGATATTGTTTCTTGTACGTAGTGATTTAGGTCCACCAGTCGCATACTTTTCACCTCCGCCCTGAAGGCCAGCAACGGAAGGCGTGGTCCTTGTTCCGGGCGACGACCGGGCCGGTATGGATTGAGTTGCGGTTGTAATGTTCATTTAGTGGGTCTTCTTTACACCTGCCTTTAGACAGACAGATAGAGAAGAGAAATGTGTTCTGGTAAGATATAACAATGTATTGTTTTAAAAGGACTTCTTTACATTTGCCTTTTAAAACAGTACATCGTTATATCTTACCAGAGCACGCTTCTCTTCTCTATCTGTCTGTCTGTCTGTGTCTGTGTGTCTGTGTGTCTGTGTGTCTGAGTGTCTGAGTGTCTGTGTGTCTGTGTGTCTGTGTGTATGTGTGTCTGTCTGTCTGTCTCTCTCTCTCTCTCTCTCTTTCTCTCTCTCTCTCGCTCTCTATCTATCTATCTATATATATATATATATATATCTGTCTATCTGTCTGTCTGTCTCTCTGTATATGTATATGTCTGTTTATTTATCTCTTTATCTGTCTGTCTATCTGTTTATCTATCTATCTATCTATCTATCTGTCTGTCTGTCTGTCTGTCTGTCTATCTATCTATCTATCTATCTCTATCTATCTATCTATCTATCTATATATCATCTTTCGCCAGTCTGTCTGTCTGTGTCTATCTGTGAACAAAATCTGTCACCAGAGATTTGAAAGCAGTATGGGAATGGACCATTCATCAAATGTCGGTGAGCTATGGCCTCATAGTAAGTCGCTAAAACGCATAAATTTAAATGTGTATACCTACATCTGGCTTACTTTGACCAGAAACACGACCGTTGGCTTGAATTTGTCAAATATACTTCAACCAAGTAAGTTGAAGCAAAATGACTGTCACTGCAGAGACAGAAACTGTCTATTTTTCGTTTGTTTCCATTGTCAAGCATTAAGATTTTCAGGAAAAGGGGAGATGCTGAGTAAGGCTTGATTATCCTTATTTTCACTCTGTCGTTATTCAACATGTAGAGACTTATCTTTATCTAGCTTTGGGTGTTAATTTCTTATCCCATTAATCATTTATGGACTTGTTTACAAAAAGGAATTTTAGTTTAGTCAAGTGCCAATGCAGTTCCATCAGAAATAATATATGCTCGTGTACCTCGGTGTTCATCACACACACACACACACACACACACACACACACACACACACACACACACACACACACACACACACACACACAACACATACACACACACACATACATACACACACACGCGCGCGTGCGCGCGCAGATACGCACGCTCGCACACACACACACACACACACACACACACACACATGCACACACACACGCACACACGCGCGCCCACACACACACACACCACACACACACACACACACACACACACACACACACACAGAGTAAAATTGCTGGTTTAGTGACAAGGACACCTATTGGGTCAGGTTTGCGTATTCTCAAGGTCATTTTCAGTATCTGTTCTTGTTTGTAATAGATAACCCAAGTCCCTACATGCTGGAGAACCATGGAATGACAACAATGTATCCTTTATCAGTACGGTTAACATAACCCCTTCACAGGGGTCCTGATCTACCAGAGAGATCACGAGTGTGTGTCTGTTGTGTGCATGTGTGAGAGCGTGTGTGTGTATATTTGTGTCTTTCTGCCTGTCTGTCTGTCTGTCTGTCTGTTTGTCTGTCTGTCTGCTGTCTGTGCGAGCGTATGTCTATATTTTTGTATGAAAACATGTTTTTATACTTAGATGAATGTACATAAACACAAACGCACTCGCCCACCTACTCACGGACATGCATATACATACACACACTCACACACACACACACACACACACACACACACACAACAATATATATATATATATATATATATATATATATATATATATATATATATATATTCATTTATTTACATACATATAAAGAGTGTCTCATGTGAACTGTCGATCATCATCATCTTCATCATATGGCGTTAGTCATCATGGCCCTCCATACAAATCTATCCCTTGTCGCTGCAAGTACATCTTCCACCCTCTCTGTCCACCCTCTCTGTCCACCCTCTCTGTCCACCCTCTCTGTCCACCCTCTCCCCATGTCTGTCCAATATTTTCTCCCTGAGCCCACCTGGTGCTGTTTTTCCCTCCAGCTTTCCTGTTGTGACCAATTTCTCTTTCCTGATAAAATGTCCTGTAAATATTGCATGTCTTTACCTAATCCTCTTCATTATTGCTGTTCCATCAAAACTGTTTCCTTTGTTGTCTTTGCTGTCCATGGAACTCTGAACAGCTTCTTAGAAGCTACATTTCAGTTGCCCCAATTTTGTGTTGACTGTCCACATCTCATATTCGTACAACAGTATCGCTTCTATAGAACACTAAAAACTCTCTTCTTGATGTTAATTGATAGTCATTTGTTGATAAGAACGCTTTTCGTTTTCTTGAATGTTTTCTTAGCTTTGTCGATTATGCTGGCTGTTTCTGGTGTGCATCTATCGTCTGGTGAGACGACTGTTCCCAGATATTTAAACTTATCAACCTGTCTTAATGTTGTGCCACTTGCTGTTATTTCGCAAGAGGGGATTTCTTGTTTTCTTTTCTTTTTTTTTCTTCTTACCGAATACCATGACGTCGTGATATTTAGCCCCAGCCCTTTATTGCTGCTTTCTATTTCTGTTATATTCACAAGATTTTGTAGGTCTTTTTCATTTTCTGCATTTAGACCGGTGTCATCTGAGAAACGAAGATTGTTTAACATTTCTCTTCCAATCTTTATCCCAGGTGTTCTTCTTGGTTTCTCATGATGGTTTTGCTGTAAAGTGAAAAACAAATCTGGTGACAGAACACATCCCTGCCTAACCCTCTTTTGATATTTTGGAACGAGCTCATATCATTTTCTGTTCTTATTGCCGCTGTTTGTTCTCAATACATATTCGTTATCATTCTTATATCCTTTCCATCAACATTGAGCCTTTCCAGTTGGTTGATCAATTCTTCGTGTCTTATCCGATCAAAAATCTTGGTAAAATCAACAAAGCGTAAATAAAAATAAAGATACGTACTTATTCAACTTGACTGACCTTTCTATGAGAGTTCTTAAGATTTATAGGGCAGTCATAGTTCCTTTCGCTTCCACAATTCACATCGTACTTCTGCTATTTCTCTTTTGATTCTGTTCTTGTCCTCATCATGATTATTCTTAATAGAATCTTTGTTACATGATTTATCAAGCTGATGGTATGACGGAGTTTGCATTCTATAGCCCTTCCCTTCTTTGAAAGTGCAATTAAAATTGATTTTGACGTATCTTTGGGGATTTTTCCGGTGTCATAACTTTCAATTAGGAGGACTGTTCTTTTTTCAATACCAAGTTCATCTAGGGCCTCAAGCATTTTTATAGTAATATTGGCTGGTCTTGGGGCTTTTCCTGGCTTCAACTTTTTCAACGCTGCTCTAACTTCATCTTTCGTTACGGGTGGGCCTTCCATATAATGTGTTCTTCGTTTCTGTCATCGTCAGAAAGGTCTTTAATGTACTCTCCCCATCTATTCAATATTTTGTCTTTTGCCATAATAATCGTACCATCTTTAGATCCTAGGCAACCAGTTGATGTGCACGTATTTTTCCTGTGGGCAATTTTTTCAGCCCTTCTGTACATAAACTCAGGATCTGTTTTGTGTCAGTCTTCTATTTCTTTGCACTTTGTTTCCAGCCAAGGTTCCTTAGCTTTATTGTACCTATTTCTGATTTCCTTGTGCATCTAGTTGTATTCTTCCTCCTTTCCTTTTGCCTTCCTCAATTCTTCCATAAAGCTAAAATATCTTTTGTTATTCATTTCTTCTTTGCTTTTCTTTCAACTCTAGGGATTTCTTCATAAACTTCATTTATCAACCTTCTCAACTTTATCCATTGTTCTTCATTGTCACTAATGTTCTCCAGATCATTGAATTTGTTTTGAACATAGAAGTAAAGTTTTCACGAGTTGATTCATCTGTCTTTAAAAGTCCAGAATTTAGTTTGATGTTTTAGTGTAAATCTTCCCATGACAGGATTGCAGTCACTGTTGCAGTCTGCGCCTGGTGATGTTTTTGCTATCAGTAAAAAATTTCTAATTTTTTTTATTCATCAGGATGTAATCAATTTGATTTCTTGTACTGTCTCCTGGATTCATCCATTCCATTTTCTTCTATAAGGTTGCTTAGACCAGGTGTTTCCTATTACGAATTAATTTATTTGTGCCCATTCAACAAGTTTCTCTTCCCCCTTTCATTTTGTATGCCAAGGCCGTGAGGTCCAACTATGTTATCCATTCTCTCCTGTCCCAATTTAGCTTTAAAATAGCCCATTATTATTGTAATGACCTGTGATTTACATTGCGACTTGGCAGTCTCTAGTTCTTCATAGAAGTTGTCAATTTCTTCCTCAGTACTTGCGAATGTTGGTGCATGTACTTGGATGATGTTGATATCAAATGGCTTGCCATCCAATTGAACTAATAAAACTCAGTGTGATACAGCCTAGTATCCGTTGATAGACTTTGATTTGCCACTGTCCATTATGATGCCTACTCCTTTTGAATGTGTGTCTCGACCAGATAATATAATTTTATGATCGCCAGATGTTATCATGCCTGCCCCCTTCCATTTCACTTCCGCTTGTCCTAAAATATTGATGTTAAGCCTTTTCATCTCCATCTTGACATTTTCTAATTTTCCTTCTTGCAGCAATGTTCTTATGTTCCAAGTTGTAATTTTCATATTTTTTGCAGCTTGATGATGATCGGGTGTCACCTGGGCAGTATAACTGTCCCTACCGGACGAAGGTGCTCCATGGAAGCCCCTATTTACATCGTTTACCTCCGTTCTCTTTGGCTGGCCATGATTATCTTGGGAATACACGATGGAGGTTTCCTGTTGCTTTCCATCGGTTTTTGTACACAATCTCCAATAGCCTCTGTCGTTCCCACGACAACCCACAAGGCAGTGGGGGGGGGGGGGATTTTCTGTCAGGGTTTATTCCCTTAACTTTGGTTTCTCCCGAGACACCACAAGGCAGTGGTGTTATCTATAACTGGGGGGTCTGGTTTTGTGGGCACCAGGGCATGTCCACGAGCCGTTAGGCCTGCGTGTCATACGTCTGGGTCCAGACTTTCTCCGAGTCTTCGAGTTTAGCCTGAGTCTGTGAAGTGCTCTGTTACCACATGTCGCCACAAGGAGACAACGTAGGACTTGCTGACGGAAAGAGACTTGGGCATTCCGCTCTCCTTTTCGCATAGCTACAAGCAGCAGTGCTAGCCAGTGGTGCAGGCTGAAAGCGATAGGTGACAATCACTCAGTCACTAGCCAATACACTGGACACATCACATCAGCCATTATGACAAACGTGCGTGATATTAAGGGGTAAAAATAGCATTTCATTTAATTAATTTTGTACTGGAGATTTGAAGCACCTAAAATACTGTGAGGTGCACTGTAAATGTACATTATTGTTCTAAAATTCAGTTCATCAATAGTTAAATAAGACGAGCAAACTATATGGATATTCTTTCGTCTCAAGCACTGCAAATCATATCTTAAAGCACCAAAGTCTGTATAATCTGCCTCGTGATCCGCTGCTTGGTGTACTATTCGCATTGCTGCATGCAGCAGTGCTAGCCAGCGGTGCAGGCTAAAAGTAAGAGGCGACAAGCACTAGGCGCATCACATCTGCCATTTGAC
>CM060306.1:60258624-60296124 GCA_030674185.1 Monoplex corrugatus | reverse complement strand
TGTTACCCCCTTGTCTCTCCCGCCCTCCATCTTCCCTCCCCTTGTCTCTCCCGTCCACCGAGTTCCCGCCTCTTATCCACCCACCCACCCCCAAAGTTCTCTACCCTTGTCTTTTCTGTCCCCCCAAAGTTCCCTCCCCTTATCTCTCCTCCCTTGTCTCTCCTAACTGCCAAATTTCCTTCTCTTTGCCTCTCCCGCCCTCCCCCTCTAAGTTCCCACCCCTTGTTTCCCCATACAAAGTTCCTTCCACTTGTCTCTAACCCCCCCCCCCCTAAAAGATCCCTACCCTTGTTTCTCCCGCTCTGACCCCCTCCCCGCCAAAGTTCCCTCTCTTTCTCTCCTGCCCCCAAAGTTCCCTTCCCTTGTGGCTCCCAATCCTCCCAAAAAATATCCTTCCCCTTGTCTCTCTCCCCCCTAAAGTTCCCTCCTCTTGTCTCTCCTGTCCCCCTCAAAGTTCCTTCCTCTGATCTCTCCCTTCCCCCTCAAAGTTCCTTCCTCTTGTCTCTCCGTCCCCCTCAAAGTTCCCTCCCTTTATCTCTCCCGCCCCCCTCAAAATTCCCTCCCTTTGTCTCTCCTGCCCCCTCAAAGTTCCTTCCCCTTATCTCTCCCACCCCCAAAGTTCCCTTCTTTTGTCTTTTCCCACCCCAGTTCCCTCCCTTTGTCTCCCCCCTCCCCAAGTTCCCTCCCCTTCTGTCTCGCCCCCCCCCCCCTAAGATCCTTCCTCTTGTCTCTCCTACCGCCCCAAACTTCCCTCCCCATGCCTCTTTCCTTGTTGTCCACCCCGGAAAGTTTCCTGTCCTTGTCTCTCCCGTCCCCCAAATTTCCCTCCCCTCGTCACTCCCACCGCCCCCCACCCCCAAAAAAAAATTCCCTACCCTTTTCTCTCCCCCGACTTGCCTCTCCCACCCACCCCACAACGTTCCCTCCCATTGTCTCCTAAGCTGCCCCAAGTTCCCCTTATCTCTTACCCCCCCCCCCCATTCTCTCCCCGTGCCTCTCCCGCCACCCTCCAAAGTTCCCTCCCTTGTCTCTCCCGTCTCTCCCCAAGTTCCCTCTCATCTTCTCTTCCACTCCCCAACCTCCCTCTCCTTGTCTCTTCCGTCCACCAAGTTCCCTCCTCTTGTCCCCCCGCCTCCCCCAAAAGTTCCCTACCCTCATCTCTCCTGCCCTCCAAACTTCCCTCACCTTGTCTCTCCCGTCCTTCCTCAAATTCCCTCTACTTGTCTCTCCACACAAAGTTCCCTCCCCTTGTCTTTCCAGAGGCGCCCCACGAAGATCCCTCCCCTTGTCTCTCCTGCTTCCCCCCCCCCCCCAAAGTTTCCTTTTCTTCTATCCCGCCCCCGAAGTTCCCTTCCCTTGTCTCCCCCCCCCCCCCTCCCCAAGTTTCATCCCATCGTTTCCTCCACTCCCCTAAATGTTCCCTCCCCTTGTCTCTCAAGCCCCCACCCCTCACGTTTTCTTCCCTTGTCCCCTCCTGCCCCCCCCCCCCAAACCCAAACCAATTTCTTTCAACATTGTCTCTCCATACCTCACCGAGTTCCCTCCCTTGTCTCACCCACCCTCCCCAAAGTTCTCTCACTCGCTTCTCCCTCCGCCCCCCCCCTCCCCAAAACTCCCTCCACTTGTCTTTCCCATCCACCAAGTTTCCTCCCCTTGTCTTTCCGGCCACCTCCCACAAGTTCCCTCCCATTGTCTCTTCCGCCCCACAAGGTCCCTCCCCCTGTTTCTCCCGCACACCAAGTTCCCTACCTTTGTCTCTCCTGCCCCCACCCCTCCAAAAAAAGGATCCCTCCCTTTGACTCACCCCATTGTCTCTTCCGTCCCCCCCAACGTTCCCTCCCCTAGTCTCTCCCGCCCCCCGCCCCCAAAGTTACCACCCCTTGTCTCTCCCTCCAAAAGTTCCCTTTTATTGTCTCTGCCCCAACCCCAAAGTTCCCTCCCCTTGTCTCGCCTGCCCCTCCCCAAACGTTCACTCCCCTTGTCTCTCCCCCTGTCTTTCCCGCTCCCCAGAAACTTCCCTCCCCTTGTCTCTCCCGCCCCCAAAAGTTCTCTCCTATCATATCTCTTGCCACCCGAAAGTTCCCTCCTCTTGTCTCTCCCTCTCAAAGAACCCACCTATTGTCTCTGCCCCCCCCCCCAAAGTTCCCTCCCCTTGTCTCTCCTGCCCCTCAAAGTTCAAAGTTCCCACCCTTTGTCTCTCCTCTTGTCTGTCCTGCTCCCCCGAAAATTCCCTCCACTTGTCTCTCCCGTCCCCCAAAGCTCTCTCCCCACTTTTCTGCCACCCCCCCAAGTTCCCTCCCTTTGACTCTCCCCATTGTCTCTCCTGCCCATACAGTTCCCTCCCCTTGTCTCTCCTGCCCTTCAAAGTTCCCTCCTTTTGTCTCTCCCCCATTGTCTCTTCCACCCCCACCCCCCCCAAAATTCCCTCCCGTAGTCTCTAAAAATTCTGTCCCCTTGTCTCTCCCTCCCAAAGTTCCCTTCCATAATGGTCTCTGCCGTCCGCTAAAGTTCCCTCCCCTTTTCTCTCCTGCCCCCTCAAAGTTCCCTCCCCTTGTCTGTCCCACCCCAAAAGTTCGCTCCCCTTGCCCTCTCCCACCCCCCAAAATTAACTCCCCTTGTTTCTCCCTCCCCACAGTTCCCTCCCCTTGCCTCTCCTGCCCCCCCAAAATTTCCCTCTCTTTGTTTCTCCCCCATGGTCTCTTCCGCACCCCCCTACAAAGTTCCCTCCCCTAGTCTCTCCCATCCCCCAAAGTTCCCTCCCCTTGTCTCTCCCTTCCAAAGTTCCCTTCCACAATGGTCTCTGCCACCTGCTAACGTTCTCTCTCCTTTTGTTCTCCGCCGCCTCAAAGTTCCTTCCCCTTTTCTCTCCCACCCTCAGAAGTTCCCTCCCTTTGTCTCTCCTACTCCTAAAGTTCCCTCCCCTTGCCTCTCTCGCATCCCCCAAGTTCCCTACCCTTGTCTCTCCCCTTGTCTCTCCCGCTGTCCCCAAAGTTCAATCCCCTTCTCTCCCCCTCTCTTGTCTCTCCCACCCCTAAAGTTCCCTCCCCTTGTCTCCCCCGCTCCTCCAAAGTTCCTTCCCGTTGTCTCTCACCCCAAACTTTCCTTTTTCAATCCCGCTCCCCATAGTAACTTCCCCTTGTTTCTCCCATTCCCCCAAAGTTCCCTCCCCTTGTCTCTCCTGTCTCCCCCCGAAATTCGCTCCACTTGTCTCCCTCCCTTTGTCTCTCTCCGCTCCTAAATTTCCTTCCCCTTGTCTCTCCCAGCCCCCGCAAAGTTCCCTCCCCTTGTCTCTCCCGCCTCCTCCCCTAAAGTTCCTTCCTCTTGACTCTCCTATCCCCTCAAAGTTCCCTCCCCTTGTCTCTCTCCGCGCCCTCAAAGTTCCCTCCTCCTGTCTTTCCCCACCCAAGTTCCCTCTCCGTGTCTCTCCCTCCCCTTCCCAAATTCCCTTCCCTTCTCTCTCCCGCCACCCTCTAAGTTCCTTTCCCTTGTCTCACCCCCCCCCCCAAAGTTCCCTCCCCATGCCTCTCTCCTTGTCTGTCCACCCCCAAAAGTTTCCTGCCCTTGTCTCTCCCCCCCAAAGTTCCCTCCCCATGCCTCTCTCCTTGTCTGTCCACCCCCAAAAGTTTCCTGCCCTTGTCTCTCCCCCCCCCCCAAAGTTCCCTCCCCATGCCTCTCTCCTTGTCTGTCCACCCCCAAAAGTTTCCTGCCCTTGTCTCACCCCCCCCCCCCAAAGTTCCCTCCCCATGCCTCTCTCCTTGTCTGTCCACCCCCAAAAGTTTCCTGCCCTTGTCTCTCCCCCCCCCCAAAGTTCCCTCCCCATGCCTCTCTCCTTGTCTGTCCACCCCCAAAAGTTTCCTGCCCTTGTCTCTCCCCCCCCCCCAAAGTTCCCTCCCCATGCCTCTCTCCTTGTCTGTCCACCCCCAAAAGTTTCCTGCCCTTGTCTCTCTCCCCCCCCCCAAAGTTCCCTCCCCATGCCTCTCTCCTTGTCTGTCCACCCCCAAAAGTTTCCTGCCCTTGTCTCTCCCCCCCCCCCAAAGTTCCCTCCCCATGCCTCTCTCCTTGTCTGTCCACCCCCAAAAGTTTCCTGCCCCTTGTCTCACCCCCCCCCCCCAAAGTTCCCTCCCCATACCTCTCTCCTTGTCTGTCCACCCCCAAAAGTTTCCTGCCCTTGTCTCTCCCCCCCCCCCAAAGTTCCCTCCCCATGCCTCTCTCCTTGTCTGTCCACCCCCAAAAGTTTCCTGCCCTTGTCTCCCCCCCCCCAAAGTTCCCTCCCCATGCCTCTCTCCTTGTCTGTCCACCCCCAAAAGTTTCCTGCCCTTGTCTCTCCCGTCCCCCCCCCTCAAAGTTCCCTCCCCTCGCCTCTCCCACCCCAAATTTCCTTCCCCTTGTCTCTCCCACTCCCCAAATTTCCTTCCCCTTGTCGCTTTCGCCGTCCCCCCAAAATTCCCTACCTTGTCTCCCCCCGCCCCCCTTGTCTATCCCGCCCTCCCAAGGTTCCCTCCCATTGACTCCAAGCCACCCTAAGTTCTCTCCCTTTGTTTCTCCCCCCGAAAGCTCCATCTACTTGTCTCTCCCGCCCCAACCTCCCTCCCATCGTCTCTCCCGCCCCCCAACCTTTCTCCCCTTGTCTCTCCCGTCCACCTAGTTCCCTCCTCTTGTCCTCCGTCCCCCCAAAGCTCCTTACTCTTGTCTTTCCTGCCCCCCAAAGTATCCTCCCCTTGTCTCTCCTCCCTTCCAAAATTCCCTCCCCTCGTCTCTCCCGCCCCACCTTGAAGTTCCCTTCCCTTGTTTCTCCACACAAAGATCCCTACCCTTGTCTCTCTTGACCCCCCCCCCCAAGTATCCTCCCCTTGTCTCTCCTCCCTTGTCTCTCCTTCCCTCCAAAATTCCCTTTACAGTAACACAGTCACCAGTATATGGCCTCAAAACAGGCTGATAGTGATCATTTCTGTAAATATCCTGACAGAGTCTGCAACAGATCCAACTTGACTTTCCTGGTTGTTTCGGAACTAGGATGAGCAGCGCGTGAGTAATACTACGTGGATTATGCAGAAAACAGGACCGAAAAATCAGACTCGTTCAAACCACAACACGGGTTCAAAACTGAAATAACATGGTCCAACAGTTGAGAGTCTCTTTCATATCACTATCTGGACCGGTCGCTCACACGGTTGTCGTCGTTTCAAATGTCAATAGTATGTGATTATCGTCCCCTATTTCTTCTGACTTTCTCTGTTCTGTTCCTGTCTAGCCATGCTCATTACTGCAGTGCGTTGCAGGAGTTCCCAGCCAGACTTCCTTACAGTCACACATATACTGATTGCCACAGTCCCATACCAATGTTCTTACAGCCCCCAGGTGAAAGTTTCCTATCTGTAGATGGTAACTTCAGGCAATATATAGACTTCGACTGACAATCAATCGATGTTTTGCTATCTTGACCAGACACCAGACATTGACACATAATTTTCAACACGTGCAACACGCCTCTTTGACAGCACTGAAACGTTCTATCACAGCAGAGGAAGAGGAACACTTGCAAACTGTCAGATTCATAATTCTTCTTTATATCCCCTTTTGTGAGACAGCCACTAAAGAAGATATCCCATTTTGTGAGACAGCCACTAAAGAAGATATCCCCTTTTGTGAGACAGCCACTAAAGAAGATATCCCCTTTTGTGAGACAGCCACTAAAGAGGACATTTCAGTAGAAGCAGTTTAAAGGAGATGGTGCGAAAAAATCTGTGAATGATAACGCCAACAAAACTGTCCAAAACAACCTGTGAGGCCTCTGTAAATGTAATCCACTGAGAATGGCTTTCTTGTTGTCCTCAATTCATTTATTAAAGCAATCATCTTGTGGAGTTTTATTGTTGTTGTTGTTGTTGTTTTTGCTGTCGTCCTGATTTGTCTTGCACAGAAGGTTCTCTTCATTGAAACAAACACATGATAATAGCAAAACATACAACAACAATTCAACATACATATATTCAAATATACATGAATTTATATCACAGGAGAGCAGAATAATATAAGAAGATTACAAAGTGCGATTTCTATAACAATGATAATCTAATCTATAAAGTGCAAACATACCACGCCAAAAGCATGCTCGTTGCACTGTTAAGATACCAATTCGTCATTCTACAGGTCGTGATGGGTCTTATTATGTGACCCACAAGATCAGCGTGAATATGTTACCGGCGCGTATATACTTTATGATATTTTGAATGTAGCAATGCTTTCATTATATCGGCAAGAATTTAAAATACAACGTAGCAGTACAATTCTTTTTTTCTCATAGAGAGGAACAAACACTCAAAACAATGGTGAGGTGATTATTTCCGTCAATGATCAGAACGACAGTGATGGTAATGTGAAATAAGACCACTTGACCACTTACATGTGAAGTAAAGAGACGTAGTGATTTGGCATTAACCTACAGCACACTGAACTGACGTGAACACCTGGAACATCAAAACAACAGAGACACGGGTAGATCAAAGAGATTCCATTCAACTTCGATAATATATTATGTACACTGTGACCCTTCGCCCCTTCTTTTTGATTAACTTCGCTGTCACTGATAATCGTCAACAAAAAAGCATAAAAGTATTTAGATCATTTCCCTGATGTAGACATATCACGTTACCAAATTAAAACTGCCTGTTTTTGCACTTTGTGTCCCATCCCTCCTAAAGACAATGGCATAGTACCTTTAATCCCCTGCCATTTATCACTGTGTTTCTACCTTCTCTTATATCTCTGTCTGTCTGTCTGTCTGTCTGTCTGTCTGTCTATCGCCTTCTCTCTGTCTCTCTCTCTGTCTCTGTCTCTCTCTCTGTCTCTCTCTCTCTCTTTCTCTATGTATGCATATCTCTGTATCTATCTCTGTCTCTCTGTCTCTGTGACCCTGTTTCTCTGTCTGTCTGTCTGTCTGTCTGTCTGTCTCGCTCTCTCTCTCTCTCTCTCTTTCTCTCTCTCTCTCTCTCTCTCTCATCTTATCTAACTTCCCCTAGTCATCTTCACCCCAGTCCGGCAGATGAGAGTTGATCGGGGACTGTGAGGAGGACATTGTTATGTCAAGTTGATGTCCCAGGAGTACAAGATGACCATGTGGTTGGTTTAGCACTTGTCATTCACACACACACACACGCACTCACAGCGCCCTATGCCCTGTGAGCCTCGAGTCATTAGCAGCTGAATGTTTCACCAGTTACGTTGCCAGAATTATTCACACATTATTACATCCATTGTTTGTGCTCAGTTTATGGCGATTGATTTCTTCACGCTGTATTGTTTGTTAAGTACGCGGTAGGTGATATCAGTCTCTTCTTCTGCAGGCGGTGATGATGTCAGTTTTTGAACGACTGTAACAAATGATGGTGATTGTCTGTGCTCATCTTATTGCCCCTCATTAACTCGCAGGCCTTCACTCTTTAGAATAGATTATCGACCGGACATGACAGATATATACAGATTCATAGTTTCCAGATACTGGCAAATGCTGTAAATATTCTTGATAATACAAGCATCATGTACATTGTCATGCTATTCGTGTCTCACTGTACTGTTGTTGTTATGCTATTCGTGTCTCACTGTACTGTTGTTGTTATGCTATTCGTGTCTCACTGTACTGTTGTTGTTATGCTATTCGTGTCTCACTGTACTGTTGTTGTTATGCTATTCGTGTCTCACTGTACTGTTGTTGTTATGCTATTCGTGTCTCACTCTACTGTTATCCTTTATTTTTAGTTACCCTTCTTTCTGAGTGTCATCCAGTAACATTTCCCATAACTACTCTTTCTGAACCCAAATGATGATACTTTTTGATCCTACAACTCTGTCACATATAATTTAATCTATGCAGTTGTTACTATTATTGTCACAACTGTTGATTAAACAACAACAAATATGAATGCTAACTTTCGTTATGAATGTTAACAAGACATGTTCTTATTGTAATACTTAATGCGTTCGAAAAGGGGGAAGATGAAATTATATTTACATTTTTGTGACACATGAGACGATAAAATTGAATTGTATTGTGTTGCATCATGTTATACTACATTTCACTGTTGTCTTACATTGCGTGATGTTATTGAATTGGTTTGTGGTTGTTTTTTGTTTGTTTTTTTAAGCCTGGTCGATAAAGAAATATGATTTCTTCTTTTCTTTCTGACGCTACAGTGTGATCGGCGCGAACGACGCACCAGAAAAACTAAGTCCAAACGGTATGCAGTTTACTCAGCTGTGAACGGGCGCCTGACCCTGTTCAGGATTGGGGAAAATACAGCATGAGCGACTCAGAGGGGATCCACACCATCCTCATAATGCTGGCCCACACAGAAGCTGAGTTGTTCACCACCTTATGTCTTTAAAACCTCAACCTGGACGAAGCAGCAGGGATGTTTCAGTTTTTTCTCCTAATTTTTGTATTAGTGTTTGTTCGTTTGTGTTCTAACGTCTACGCTTGACAAAAGCCAGTTGGCCGAAAATTTGCGCCTGTCTTGTCTGGTTGTATCAAATACATGTTCTGACTGTTCTAGTGGGTTTTTTTCTGGTTCCTGTTTGCTTGAACGTGGGCAGTCACATTTGTTTTAGATTCTCAATGTTATGGAACAGCATTCCTTTCTGCTGTACTGATAAAGAACGTAACGTAAACATGCAGGCTTGATAAGGATCAAGACGTTCTTGTGAAACAAAATTTGCTTTTGTATTCCTGTTTTCTCTGTAATGGGTACAACAAACTGAGAGTTAGTATGTGTTGATATTAATCACAATATTCTAATATTGCCTTTAGTTGCTTGTAGATTACAGAGTTTGGTTCGGTGCACTCACAGCTGTATTAAATTAAAATGTTGGATATTTGTTCTTTGCCTTGGGAGAGGGGTGCAATTATTGGTAATGATTTTTAATCCCTAAATAATTTTAATTGAAAGGTAAGGGTATGCTACTCAGGTATTACTGATAATAGCAAAAAAATAAATCTTATGTTAATGTATTTGGAAAAATAGATGATTGTACTGTCTGTTTTGTTTTGCTATCAGAAAAGTGAGACAAGTGTAATTTCCTAGTTTTGTGTTGCTATAAAAAAAAAAACACCGAGGTAAAATTTCAAAGGGTTTCTTGTTCCTTACTACGTCAAGAATTGGTGTGGCGTGTGACCACAAAGTTAAAGTTGTGTTGTCGTCTGCTGGGAATGGCAGAAACTTAATTAGGGTTAATGAATTCAGGTAACCCCAGATGGAAGTACGACTGGGAGGTTCTGACCGGAAAACAGTAATGTTGGACTGAACTGCAGGGCTGTTTCAGGATTGCGGAATGCTGAAAAAAATGCTCCATCGTGTGTGTGTGTGTGTGTGTGTGTGTGAGTTTGATGCAAACCTGAGTTACACATGCAGAAATGCAAACATGTATACTTCACAGTGTCCATATCTCTCTAGAGGTGTCAAAACTTCTCGACCTACTGATGAAACTATTTCACTAAACGCGTTGGCACACACCATACATAGACAGAAAGAGACACAGAAACAAGGTTTTCATGTCTACTTGAAGCCCTTGCCACCTGTAACCCTAGTTGCGTCTCGAAACAGACAGGACAAGAACTTCAAATCATACTGGGTACATGACAGGTTGTTCGATAGGCACGTTTCACTCGTGTCCTTGTCACTGAAATGTGATTTGAACAAAGTGGGTAACAAGGAAAATGACAAGATTTTCAGTCAGGCTCCCTGGCTAAGTGTGAAGACAAGATGAACGTAGTGACAGTTTTTAGCTGGGAAGCGGAATCTCATGTCACTATTCTTGAGTAATAAATTGTTTCAACTGAATTGAACAGAGAATTAAGAGGGAAGCAGGGAGAATTTTTATAATATTAATCAAAGGACATAACTCTTGAGAATTATCTCCCATGTTGTACTTCTCGAATCTAACACAGCTTGCGCTACCCATTCAGCTAGCATAGAAGCAGATACAAAGTACAGGAGTGTTCTAAGCTTACTGTTTTTGTACAGAGGAGTGTTCTGAGCTTACTGTTTTTGTACTTTGTATCTGCTTCTATGCTAGCTGAATGGGTAGCGCAAACTGTTAGATTTGAGAAGTACAACATAGGAGATAATTCTCAAGAGTTATGTCCTTTGATGAATTGAACACAATTAAATAAGACAGGATGAAAGCCCATATCATAGCGACTTTTTTTTCTCACCTTACCCCTCCCCTAGATTGGAGTGAGTGTTTGGATACTGCTGTTCTGGATGGCATGCTAAACCAAAACCCTCTCTGAACTTACCACACATAAAAGCGTCCAAGTCAGCTATAGAGTTGTCACTGGCAAAAGTGTGTAGAAACTTCTTTTTAAACAGGTAAGCGTTAATATTCCCTTTCAAGAAAATAAGATGGTGTTACCCCACTGGGGCAACGCGTTTTCTGCTGAAAAACAGCCAAAAATTCAGGCAGGAAATGTTTAGACAACAGATAGACAGACAGACAGACGACAGACAGTCAGATAGATAGATATATAGACAGACAGTTAGACAGATAGATAGATCGATAGATAGATAAATAGATAGATAGATATACATATAGGCATACAGATAGATATACAGGTAGATAGACAGACAGATAGATAAATAGATAGATAGATAGACAGATAGATTGAATGAGATATATGTATGTGTATGCGTGTATATGCACGTGAGTGTGTGTGTGGGGGGGTGGGGGGGTGCGTGTGCGTGCGTGCGTGCGTGCGTGCGTGTGTGTGTGTGTGTGTGTGTGTGTGTGTGTTTCCGAGAGAAACTTACAGTGCGAAATGGGTAAGAGCAAAAGGCATGTAGTGAAGCAGCAGAACGAAATAGGACAGATGGAATGAAAAAAAAGCAAGACGGGGAAAGGCAAATTGGGACGTCCAGGGAAAAAAGCATGGCCTGTTGTTATTGACTGTCCGACGTTTACTTATGGTGAGCACTTGTCTGTATGTTTTGACAGTTGACTGTACGACGTTCACTTATGGTGAGCACTTGTCTGTATGTGTTTTGACATGTTTGACTTTGATACGGGTGTTTCACTTATGGTGAGCACTTGTCTGTATGTTTTGACAGTTGATTGAACGATGTTCACTTATGGTGAGCACTTGTCTGTATGTTTTGACAGTTGACTGAACGATGTTCATTTATGGTGAGTGGGTGTGTGAATGTTTTGACAGCTCAACCCCAGCGCCTTTGTTTAGAGATGGCCTGTGACCAGTGAAATTGAGTGGTTCTCTTAAATTGTGTTCCAAAGTATGATTTTTGATTGCAAGTACTCTAGTGTTGTTTTGTGGTGGTTAATGTTGTAGTTGCTGTTGTTTTGGGTTGGCTTTTATTTCCTTGTTTGTTTTTGTTGTTGTCATCATCACATTTTGTATTAATATAACTTTATATTAAAAGAGGTGTTTGAGGATACAGATGAGGATTCTATCAAATCTGTTTCCATTCTTGTGAAAAAATATCACAGAGATGAGTTTACGTGATCAAAACACTTGCAAATTAATTCGAAACTGAACTGTCTGACTGATTGATTGATGTGGTTCAATTTTACATCAACACCCACCTCGGGTACCCTGACCGATGGGGATAACTACCCCAGGAAAGAGGGACTTATATAATCTTATACCGACACCAGCAGAATAACAATTATGTTAAGGGCAGCAAGAAGGCTAGTTTTGATACAGCACATCCCATGGTTTGAATAAGCAACCATCAACACGCGAATCCCATGCTCAACCAATGAGTAATTTTTGTTTGTTTTTTGCTTGTTTGTTACTTTTTTGTTTGCTTGTCTCTTTGGGGGAAGTTGTCGTCCTTGATATTCTTTTTCTTTGCAGTGCATAGTGAGTGTTCTCCTACTACCGTTTTAACTAAAGTCCTTGCAGTGTTTTGGTGCTCCTTGACTCTGGTACCTATCATTCTGGCAATCTTTCTTGTGTGTTCACTAGCAGCATTCATCACAAGTCATGTGGCAAAGCGTTATACATTTTTTCTCTATTTCTGTTTTATTTTGGGAGAGTACCATTTGTGTTGCGAGAGTGTTGAAAGGATTGCGATAAACTTTGGTGCTGTGCTTGTGAAGAACTTGACCAGTCTTTCTGGCAGACTTTGTACATAAGGAATGGGTTGTGAGTAAGTTTTCTTTCGTTTCTTGTTTTGTTTGTTTGTTTTTGTTTTAAGTTTTAGGCGCAGTTTGGATAGAGGGGGATTAAGATATCAGTCACTGTACCATTAGCTCTCAAGGCTTACTTAACATGTTGCATTTCCACTTTCTTGTCTGTTATTTCTGCACGGATTGTGTGGGTTATGTGAAAAAAAGATAATACTTTAGCCCTCAAACATTTTTTTCTGGATTTGTTTTCATAAACAGCATCAACAGCTTTAGGTTTTTTGTTTTGTTTTGTTTAGTTTTTTAAGATCGTGTAAGAAGAATGTACTGGAGTTCCAGCGATGACATCATCTACAGTGAAATTTGTGAAGGCTGACAAGAGTATGTCAGCTCATTCCAGACCGGACGATTCTTGCTCTGTATCAGTGGCAGAAATCAACCTACCTATCATAGGTTAGTCCATTTTAACTTTCGTCAGAATAGTAAGTGATGCTAGCTCTATTTTCACTTCGGCCCCTTTCCAGATTGCTTCACACAAGCATGATGAAAGTCACTCGCCACAGTAAATTTGGTCTCTATATGGGTTTGTGATATCTTCGAATATTTTACGATGTGGTCGACATTCTGTACCTTGCCACTAACGTAAACAGCAAACATTGCTGTGACAACCTCTTGATTCTTTATTGGTCGAGTGTAGAGAAACCTACCAGTTTTAACCGATCCGAAAGAACGCGTTGATCAACAGAGCTGTTAGCTGTGTATTAGAGTCATAGCGTGGACAACCCCAAATTACGCTGTGGATTGGATGATTTGGGGGCGTGGGAGGCTTGCTGTCCAATCTGCTCTCAATCCAGTTGATTGGGAATTGATTACCAATCGTGCTGGGCATCATCAGACTGACAATTTCTCTACTACATATCCACCTGTATCCCCTACCATCTCCATCAGTCTGTGTTTGTACACACATTCTCTCTCTCTCTCCCTCTCTCTCTCTCTCTCCATATATAATATAAGTAAAAACCATGACCCCAAACGCACCAATTGCTATGACAACGTTCTACAAAGCAGGAGGGAAACAGGTCTGGCCCGAAAGGGCTATGACAACCAGCACATTGCCAAAGGGTCTTCTGGATGGAGCAGTCGACTGGGAGTGTACAGCAGACCTCCCAGAGTGGAGAAATTACCCAGATGTCATCAGCAAGACAGGCATGAGACCAGACATCGCTCTCCACTCTGACTCCTCGAAACAAGTGATTCTGATAGAACTCACTGTGCCATACGAAAGCAGAATGGAAGAAGCACATATCTACAAGACCGAAAAATACGCCGGTCTTGCCAGCACCCTGAAGAAAGCAGGTCTGCGGGTCAAAATCTTCGCCATAGAGGTCGGGGCAAGAGGGTTTGTGGGCACCTCCGCTTATGATCTCATGAAACAACTCGCCATTTCTGGGAAGAAGAGGACTAGAGCCCTTAAAGCGATGGCAGAGGCAGCAGAAAGGAGCTCAAGCTGGATCTGGGCAAGGAGGAACCAAAAAAGTGAACTTCATAAGGATTAATTTCCCTACAGATGATGTGTGCCCCGTTAGCACATTGGTAAAACCGCGTACCGCAGTTCTGAAGCGCAGAATCGCCCAGGTTCGATCCCCGGCGTGGGAAAAAAAAAAAAAAAAAAAAAAAAAAAAAAAAAATAGACAACAGCAGAAGGGCATCCAGGAGTCATGACCTGGATGTGGCCCGGCCCCCCGAGAGTGTAAGGAATTCAGGGCCGAAACACTTGTCTAAAGGGGGTTACTTCTCTGAAGACCTTCTGTTGTCTAGCTCTCCCTAGAGTTTCTTTCTACCTGCACATGGTCAGTCCATTGACTTCCGGGAATAGTTCGGAGGACATTCGGGAAAGACCGAAGGACACTGGGAAAGACTAGATCTGCGGGCTTTGTGGGTTGGCTTCCCACCTTGCCTTTGATAACATGCCACGAGTTTTCCAAATGAAAGATGCTCCCAGGATTCACCGAAAGGGGGAGAGAATGATGAATCCATCGGCACTGACTCCATCACGACTGGAAACGCACAACGGACCATGATTAATGACCAGTTGGAATTTCCGTGTGCGTGTGGAAGGAGATTCACCACCAAACGCGGCATGAAGATCCACAGGACAAAAATGGGCTGTTTGAAGACACATACGAACCAGCAGCAGCGCACTGCGATAGCAGGTGAGACGTTGGATGACCAAGGCCAGGAATTAAACCATAGTGCCAAGGACATCCACGCTGACGGTTCTGATGCGGATTTTGCACAAGCTCTTAACGCCAAACGTGGAAAACTCAATTTGCCGCCTGCCGGTGCAAAAGAACAATGGGAGAAATTAGATGAGGAACTTGTCCTTAAGCTGAATGCGCTAATAGGGAACAGTACGCTGGAACACAAACTTGACACATACGGAGACATCATATACTCTATCTGCAGGGACACTTATGGAGTGAAGCAGCCAAAGACAAAAACGCCTCCCCAGAAATCCAGAAGACAGCAACAGATGGAGAGCATCCGGAGGGAGAAAAGGAAGCTTAAAAAGCGAATGAAAACTGCCTCAGAATTCGAGAAGCAAGGATTCCTGGAACTCTGGAAAGATCTGAAGGCCAAACACAATGCTCTCAGCAAAGTGGAATCAGCAAGGCGAAGAAAGAGCAAAAAGAAGAAGACTCAAGATCGTTTCTTCAAAGATCCCTTTGACTTTGCAAGAAAGCTGTTTGAACAACCCAAATCAGGGACTCTCACAGTGGGCAAGGAAACCCTAGAGCAGCATCTCAGGGAAACATATTCCGATTCTCAGCGCGAGGCACCACTTGAAATCCAAAATCTGGTTTGGCCTGCAGCGCCAGAAGGAAAATTCAATAACAAACCACCAACACTGGATGAAGTGAAGAACGTAGTAAAGAAAGCCAGAGCCAAGTCAGCACCTGGACCAAACGGAATACCATACCTGCTCTACAAGAAATGCCCAAAAGTGCTCGAGTGGCTCCACAAGATGATTCGATCAGCATGGAGGAACCAGAAGATCAGCGACCAATGGATGAGAGCTGAAGGAGTGTACATTCCGAAGGAGCAGAACTCCAGCATCAATCAGTTCAGGCCAATATCACTTCTGAACGTCGAGGGGAAAATCTTCTTCTCTGTTATGGCAGCAAGATTGACAAAATACCTGACTGAAAACAAGTATCTGGATATGTCAGTCCAAAAGGGAGGCATACCAGGAATGCCTGGATGCTTGGAACATGCCACGTTGATTTGGGATGCCATCCAAAAAGCAAGAACAGAGAAGAGAGACATTGACGTAGTTTGGCTTGATCTGGCGAATGCATATGGATCAGTTCCACACGATATGATCCAGCTGGCTCTTGAAATGTATCACATCCCAGAAAACATCCGAACAATGCTGAGGAAGTATTTCCAAGGGTTCTCAATGCGGTTCTCTACCAAAGAATACACCACGGACTGGATAGACCTAGAGGTGGACATTGCAATGGGCTGTGCAATCTCTCCCATACTGTTCGTGTTGGCAATGGAAGTCATCTTGAAAGCTGCAATGAAGAGTTCAGGTCCAGTGAATCTGGGAGATGGATACCAGATGCCTCCTCTGAAAGCTTTCATGGATGACACAACAGTCTTGTCCACGGATGAGGAAGAGACACACCAAATCTTAAAGCAGCTGGATGAGCTGGTGGCCTCTTCAAGAATGAGGTTCAAACCTAAGAAATCCCGAAGTCTCTCACTGCGAAAAGGAAAAGTGGCAGATTCAGTCAAATTCATGGTAGCCAACCAAGCCATCCCCACTGTCACAGAAGAGCCAGTAAAAAGTCTCGGAAGATGGTATGATGACTCCCTGAAAGACACACAAAGGGGATGTGAAACCAAGCAAACAGCAGAAGAAGGCCTGAAGAAAATAGATAACTGCGGACTGCCAGGCAAATACAAAGTCTGGTGTCTACAGTTCATGCTGATACCAAAGCTGCTGTGGCCACTGCTAATCTATGACATTTGCACCAGCACAGTCGAAGCAATGGAAGCCAAAATCAACAAATACACAAGAAAATGGCTCGGTGTCCCACCTGGTCTCACTGATGTTGCATTCTACTGTCGTCAAGCAATGCTGAAGCTACCTCTGAAATCCATAGTGGAGGAATACAAAGTTGGAAAAGCAAGACTGTTGAGCATGCTGGAGGAATCGGAGGACAATATCGTGAGAGCAGTTCATCCAAAGCTGAGAACTGGCAGAAAGTGGAAAGTCCAAGAGGCTGTAAACAATGCCAAGAGAAACCTCAGCATCAAAGAAATAATTGGACACACGCAAACCAACAGACAGGGACTGGGAGCAACAAAAATGCAGTGGTGGTCCAAAGCCAAAGGGAAGGAAAAAAGAGATATGATCATACAGGAGTTGAAGGAAGAAGAAGATGTCAAAAGAGTGCAGAAGGCAGTCCAGCAAGGTCAACAGGGGCAATGGACAACATGGGACAGTGCACTCCAAAGAAGTCTCAGCTGGAACGATATGTGGCACATGGCTCCTCTAAGGATAAGCTTCCTCCTCAGATCTGTATATGACCTGCTCCCCTCGAATGCAAACTTAGTGAAATGGGGGAAAGCAGACGACCCAGCATGTCCGCTCTGTCAGAAGAAACAAACAGTGGAACATGTCCTAAGCTCTTGCAAAGTAGCGCTAGCCCAAGGAAGGTATACATGGAGGCACAACCAAGTTCTGAAAGTGATCACAGATGTGGTTAGCGAAAAAACCATGACCCCAAACGCACCAATTGCTATGACAACGTTCTACAAAGCAGGAGGGAAACAGGTCTGGCCCGAAAGGGCTATGACAACCAGCACATTGCCAAAGGGTCTTCTGGATGGAGCAGTCGACTGGGAGTGTACAGCAGACCTCCCAGAGTGGAGAAATTACCCAGATGTCATCAGCAAGACAGGCATGAGACCAGACATCGCTCTCCACTCTGACTCCTCGAAACAAGTGATTCTGATAGAACTCACTGTGCCATACGAAAGCAGAATGGAAGAAGCACATATCTACAAGACCGAAAAATACGCCGGTCTTGCCAGCACCCTGAAGAAAGCAGGTCTGCGGGTCAAAATCTTCGCCATAGAGGTCGGGGCAAGAGGGTTTGTGGGCACCTCCGCTTATGATCTCATGAAACAACTCGCCATTTCTGGGAAGAAGAGGACTAGAGCCCTTAAAGCGATGGCAGAGGCAGCAGAAAGGAGCTCAAGCTGGATCTGGGCAAGGAGGAACCAAAAAAGTGAACTTCATAAGGATTAATTTCCCTACAGATGATGTGTGCCCCGTTAGCACATTGGTAAAACCGCGTACCGCAGTTCTGAAGCGCAGAATCGCCCAGGTTCGATCCCCGGCGTGGGAAAAAAAAAAAAAAAAAAATAGACAACAGCAGAAGGGCATCCAGGAGTCATGACCTGGATGTGGCCCGGCCCCCCGAGAGTGTAAGGAATTCAGGGCCGAAACACTTGTCTAAAGGGGGTTACTTCTCTGAAGACCTTCTGTTGTCTAGCTCTCCCTAGAGTTTCTTTCTACCTAAGTATATATTTCTCTCTCTCTCTCTCTCTCTCTCTCTCTCTCTCTCTCGTCTATGTCTCTCTGTCTGTCTCTCTCTTTCTCTCACTCTCTCTCACTCTCTGTCTGTCTGTCTCTGTCTCTCTCTGTCTGTCTATCTATCTATCTATTTCACTTTCACTCTCTCTGTATCTCTCTGCCTCTCTATTTCATTTATCTCTCTCTCTCTCTCTTCTCTTCTCTGTCTCTCTCTTTTCTCTCTCTCTCTCTCTCTCTCTCTCTCTCTCTCTCTCTCTTCTCTCTCTCTCTCTCTCTCTCTCTCTCTCTCTCTCTCTCTCTGTTAATAGTCACAATGTTTGTCAAACTCCAAAATAATGAAATTACTTGTCAACTATTCTTGAAGCATAAACTAAACACACGAATAGATACCTGCTTTGAAATATCCATAGAATGCACAAAAGAAACTCGACTTATAGTTTCTGGGTTTAAATTCCTCCACAACATTTTCAAGCCAACATCATGTTATAAATGATGGGTACTGAGGAAAGTAACAAACTTCTGTGGTGTCAAAGCTTTGACGTCAGTGAACATGCGTTCTGTGACTGTCCACATCTTGGCCCTCTGCCATTGAATCGTTCATGTTAACAGTTGTTTCTCTTTCTGTTTTCTTCAGCATTCAAATAATCGACTACCAGCCTGCTAAGCCTGTCCTAATTTCACCAGAACCATGTTACGTATGTCACGGGAAAGATTTTGAGTGTCGTTCTAGAATTTGGGGGGTGTTTATGCGGAATTACCTCTCTGTACAGAAATCACACTCAACCAAAAAGGAGAGAGACCAGCAGAAGCGCACTAAGCACACTTGTAATAACTTTCAAAAGCAGTCCACACATAGCATTATAAGTCAGTATAGTTTCTTTAATTAAACGTGTCCATTCATCATTATTCTTATTTGCCAAAGTCCTAAGACAATCCTTTTTCTTTGCCTATCAGCCCTAAAACTATACACCGCAATAAAAGTGTCAACGTACCTTCACTACATGTTTCTGGCAAAGGCTCAGCGCCTCTGCCAAGTTGATGGCATGTCTCGTAGCACACTGTGACTCTGACCATTCTGTCTCTCTCTGTGTCTATATTGTGTCTCCTCCTGTGTTTTTGCCCTCTTCATTTATAGAGGGTGGATCACAACACTCTCTGGCTCTGACCAAACTTGTCTTAAGCTGACTTCAAGTATGTCACTCTACTTGTGAGTGCATGAAAGAAGAGTTAACATGAATAAACACAGGCCAGAACCTGTCAATTGAGACAATGGACCTCTCTCTTTCACAGGAGCAATCCTCGAAAACAATCCAATACGGTTGTATGTACATCTAGCTTTACTGTTGCAGCGTCTCATTTACAGTCTAACATAAGTGTGATTGGCTGTACTGCTAGATGTTGGTTAATACTAAGCCTTCAGTTGAGAGGCTAGTTTGTATGGCTTGCCAGACCTTGTCAACATCCAGTTTCAGACTGAAGTACAGGTATGGGCCTTTTCTACCTGAGGGGTTTCTGTGATACTTAAGTGGGGTGGTTGGTTCTTTACATGGAACCATGGGGGTCAAGATCTGATAATTGGAATTCAATGCCAGCTAGCAACATGAAAAAACAACTTGTTCCCTGTCTATTTTAATTTTACCATCATTCTAGAATTGTCCAAGTCCGATGAATCCCTCTTGAGCAAACTTCAAGTCCCAGTCAGCTACATGTAATTTTGTTTCGACATCCCTCGAATAGAACAAGGGGCTGGGAATCCTGAAAGACAGCACTTAAGTTGATGTGGTGTTTTTGTTGTTGTTGTTGTTATTGTTGCTGTTGTTTTTCGTTTGTCTGTTTTTTTGTTGTTGTTGTTGCTGTTGTTTTGTTTTTGGGGTTTTTTTTGTTGTTTGTTTTTTAGGATCATCACACTCAGGGAGGTTACCTTTGTGCTCACCTTTATTTCATCCCATTTTCTATGCCACCTTAATGGCCAAAGAAGCTTGAACAATTTTACAATGCGATGATGATGATGTCGATAAGGACGATAATCATGATGCTATGCGGTTCCATCTAGGATTGAGACCGCGTGACAGGGCTGTATTCTACTCTTACTATCATAACATATCCTGGCGGCAACCAGGCCCAAGAGATACAGACACCTGCGGTGCTGGCCAGGAGATTAAAGTAACACCCTCAATGATGCATCCGTGAAGTGGATGAGACTCGACTGTGTGTTTCCAGTCTTCCCAACTAGCCCAGAGCACGCCCAACTCTGGGTAGGAGCCGGTCAGAGCCGAAAATCTCACAATGATTTTGAAGGCACTGATGGGAATTCGAACCCACAACCTTCCGGTCAATAGTCCGTTGCGTTAACCACTACACCACGGCGACTGGTCGACTTAAGTCAAGATGTCTGCTTGCTCCCACCGTTCCTATCGCAACAAAAACCAAGTTTGTCAGTTCCATTTTCATCCCTACTCTGATACATCAGTGCCAGACCTGCACCTTGGCCAAACCCTGGAACACAAAATTAACATCTGTGAGATGCCTTGTTTAACAGGGCTGTCAACAAGACAAAGACGTTACATTATCAGAAGCACTAAGATCAGAGAACTGATGGGAGCAACACCAGACTAACATCATAGTCATCAGCAGAGAATTAAGTGATTTCGTCATCTAACCACAACGCAACCCCACCAGACGGCTCAACAAGATTTCAAAACTTGTTGTGGGAGATAAAAAACAGACACAGTCTGGCTAACGGGGCTCTGTACATGTTAGTCAAGTGGGTAAACGTCGTAGTCAAGTGGGTAAACGTCGTAGTCAAGTGGATAAACGTCGTAGTCAAGTGGGTAAACGTCGTAGTCAAGTGGATAAACGTCGTAGTCAAGTAGATAACGTCGTAGTCAAGTGGATAAACGTCGTAGTCAAGTGGGTAAACGTCGTAGTCAAGTGGATAAACGTCGTAGTCAAGTGGTAAACGCGTAGTCAAGTGATAAACGTCGTAGTCAAGTGGATAAACGTCGTAGTCAAGTGGGATAAACGTCGTAGTCAAGTGGGTAAACGTCGTAGTCAAGTGGGTAAACGTCGTAGTCAAGTGGGTAAACGTCGTAGTCAGTGGGTAAACGTCGTAGTCAGTGGGTAAACATCGTAGTCAAGTGGATAAACGTCGTAGTCAAGTGGATAAACGTCGTAGTCAAGTGGGTAAACGTCGTAGTCAAGTGGGTAAACGTCGTAGTCAAGTGGATAAACGCCGTACTTCCTGTCGGAAGGACCTGGGTTAGATCCTCCAGGATATCTCTGTCTGGTGAGTAAAGGATGGAGATCTTTCTGGTCTCCCAGGTCAACATGTGAGCAGAACTGTCAGTGCCTAAATCCACTTTTGAGCATGCAGAACATGAATATACGCGTTTAAGATCCTGTACGTCTTGTTGGTGATTGGTCTATCATTATCATCATGTGCCCTGCCACATGGTGCTGGCGATCATGATTCTCCATATGCATCTATCCCTTGTCGCTGCAAGTATATCTTCCATCCTCTCTGTCCTCAGTCACCCTGCAAGTCCGTCCAATATTTTTTCTCCCTGGGTCTACCTAGTGTCCTCTTTCCCTCCAGCCTTCCTGTTGTAACCAGGTGCTCTAATTCCCCTTTCCTCATGAAATGGCCTAAAATATTGCTTGTCTTTTCCTAATCTTCTTTATCGATGATCTTCTTGTGTCTGCCTCCATCTATATTGTCGCGTTTGTTTGCTTTGCTGTCCATGGAACTCTCAACATTCCTTTTAGAAACTACATTTCGGCTGTATCAATCTTGGTCTGGCTTTGTGTGTTGACGATTGGTTTATATAAGCATGAAAACGCCCAGTATACACCACAGATGCAAACTGTGAAACAGCATAGTGGAGTGTGGCCAGCTCAACTAACAACTTGAGTTCTCTGTGTCCCGCTGAAATGTATGATTATGCGTTATGTTTTTCGAGTCAAAATGACTCGGAGAATACTGTTATACAAATTATTTCACTCATAACTGAAAGAGTGAGGAAGACCAAGGAAAACGTGCAAAGGTGATTCTGACATCACACAGGAAAGGTACGAGCGGACAGATGAAATAAAGACAGGTAGATTTTAGCATTTCAGCACAGCATAACAACCTGATAACACCGAATTCAGTAACAGCATTATTGGACTTGTTCAAGCTAGACATAGTCAGTAAAAGCCAAGAACGATTACTAATCAAATTCTGTTGTTGGAGTTGTGGCCTGTTGGTTAACACGACTGCCAACGATATAAGAGTTCATGGGACTGATTCCAGGCTGAACAGGGACTTTCTCCCCTCCCCACATCCCTCTTCCACACACACCTCTACCAGATCTTAGTGGCAGTCTCAGCACTAGTCTTTTGCGTGAGATGACAGCTCGAGGTCTCGTATGCAGCATGCACTTTGAATCCAAAAATCAGCTCTCGACAACAAAGGAGTTACCTCTGGCAAAATTTCTTAGAAACAACATACTTCTTCAGAGCTTTAAGGTTAGACGTTCAATCTCTCCATGCGCTGTTACAGATTTTGTGCAGACATCTTTGATGAATCCGTTCCAATTGTTGAATGTGCCACTAGTAGGTAGTGCGTGTCTTGCAACTGCACAGCAGGGCGCTCAGTACTACTGCAATCTTCCTGACGATCCTGATGCCAGGATCTTGCCCCAACCTCTTGGTCAGCCTGCAAAAGGCAGAGCTAGCCTTGGCATCAAAAGATCCATTGTTGCTTACTGTACTGCCTAAACAACAGAATTTATTTACAGTCTTTATGGCCTAATTGTTGATAACAATCAGACGTGGCGAAGCGCCAGACGTCCGAGATGCTGTTGCCTGAAACAAAGTCTCTTGTTGTAAGGCCAAGGCGTTTGCAGGCAGTAGTCAATTGTATGAAGTTAACGACGTTAATAGGTGCTCCTGTGGAGCACCTTCGTCCAGTAGGGACTGTCATGCGGCGCAGGTGACACCAGACCGTCAGCCAGCTACTGCGACCAAAATTAAACCCAAAGTCAAACTTAGAAACACCAAAATAGCAGAACACTGCTGCAGAAGGGCAAATTAGACATCATCAAAATGGAGATGGAAAGGCTTAACATCAGTATTTTAGGATTAGGGGAAGTGAGATGGAAGGGGGCAGGCATGATAACATCAGGAGAATACACAGTGATATACTCTGGTGGTAATTAACATGAAAGAGGAGTAGGCATCATAATGGACAAAGACAAATCAAAAGCAGTTAAGGGATGCTGGGCTGTGTCCGACAGAGTTTTGCTGGTCAAATTGGAAGGCAAACCATTTGATATCAAATCATACAGGTGTATGCACAAACATCCGCAAGTACTCAGGAAGACATCGACAACTTCTACGAAGTCTTAGAGATGGCCAAGGTTCAGTGTAAATCACAAGAAGTTACAGTAATAATGGGAGATTTTAATGCTAAAGTGGGACAGGATAGGGTGGAGGATATAGTTGGACCTGATGGCCTTGGTACACAAAATGAAAGGGGAGGGAAACTTGTAGAATGAGCACAGATGAATGAGTTCATAGTAGGCAACACCTGATTTGAGCAGCCTAACAGAAGAAAACGGACTTGGATGAGTCCACGAGATAATACCAAAAATCAGATTGACTACATCCTGATCAACAAAAGATTTGGAAATTCTTTACTGTCAGCAAAAACACTACCAGGCGCAGACTGCAACAGTGACCACAGTCCTGTAGTGGGAAGGTTTAGGCTGAAATTGAGGAAAAGGAAACAGACCAAAAGCAACATCAAACTAAACCTTGGACTCTTAAAGACAGATGAAATGATACGTAAAAAATTTAATTCAGTGCTCTGGAAGACGTTGGTGACAGTGAGGAACAATGGACAAAGTTGAGAAATTCGATAAATGAAGATTGTGAAGAAATCCCTAAGGCAGAGAGAAAAGCAAAAAAGAGCTGGATGACTGATGAAATTTTGGGCTTGATGGAGGAAAAGAGGAGGGCAAAGAGAAACGAGGAGATATACAGGAAGATAAACAAAGAAATCAGGTATAGGTGCAATGAAGCTAAGGAAGCCTGGCTGAACACAAAATGCAAAGAGATAGAAGACTGACACAAAATGGATCCTCAGGGTATGTGCAGACGAATTGAAGAAATTGTCCACAGGAAAAATACATGCACATCAACTGGTTGCTTAAAATTGAAAGATGGCACACTTATCACGGAAAAAGACAAAATATTAGACGGATGGGGAGAGTACATTAAAGACCTTTTTGAAGATGACAGAAACGAAGAACACATTATAAAAAAGAACTTTGAAGGACCACCCATAATGAAAGATGAAGTTAGAACAGCACTGAAAAAGATGAAACCAGGAAAAGCCCCAGGACCAGACAACATTACTACAGAGATGATTGAAGCCCTGGAGGAACTTGGCATAGAAAAAATAACAGTCCTCCTAAATGAAATTTACGACACCGGGAAAATCCCCAAAGATATGTCAAAATCAATTTTCATTGCACTTCCAAAGAAGACAGGGGCTATAGAATGTGAACTCCATCGCACAATCAGTTTGATGAGTCATGTAACAAAAATCCTGTTAAGAATAATCATGAGGACAAGGAATAGAATCAAAAGAGAAATAGCAGATGAACAGTGTGGATTTGTGGAAGGGAAGGGAACTATTAATGCCATATACATCCTAAAAACATCATAAAAACTATCATAGAGAGGTCAATTGAGATGAATAAGGATTTGTATTTATGCTTTGTTGACTATACCAAGGCTTTCGATCGGGTACGACATGAAGAATTGATCAACCAACTGTAGACTCATTGTTGATGGAAAAGATCTACGAATAATCAGGAATATGTACTGGGAACAAACATCTGCAATGATAATAGAAAATAATATAAACTCTTTCCAAAATATCAAAAGAGGAGTCAGACAGGGTTGTGTTTTTTCACCAGATCTGTTTTCACTTTACAGCGAAAACATCATGAGAAACCTAGAAGAAGACCCTGGATTAAAGGTTGGAGGGAAAATGACAAACAACATTCGATACACAGATGACACCGTGCTAACTGCAGAAAATGAAAGGGACCTACAAAACCTTGTGAATATACTAGAAATAGAAAGTAAAGGTAAGGGGTTGGAACTAAACAGCAGGAAGACTGAAGTCATGGTGATCAGTAAAAAACATGAAATCCCCTCATGCAAAATAACAGCAAATGGCACAACCTTGACACAGGTTAATATCCAAACTTATCAACAATCTCATAACCTCCAAGCAGCTGCCCCCCACTGCCAGACTACTCATCAAACAACTTCCAGTCCAATCACTTTTTTATTTACTTTCCAAAATACACAAAGCCAACGATCCTGGCTGTCCTATTGTGTCAGCTTGCAACTGCCCAACTGAAAATATTTCTCAGTTTCTTGACCACATTTTGCAACCTATAGTCCAGTCTTTGCCTACCTTCATCAAAGACACTAACCACACGTTGAATCTGATTCAAATGATAAATAGAGACCACACCTTCAAGCCCAAATACTTATTCACTTTGGATGTGACCTCTCTGTATACCAGCATACCCCACTCTGACGGGTTAAAAGCTCTCCGGCATTTTCTAGACAAACGACTTGATCAAACACTGTCTACTTCAACCCTCGTCCGACTTGCGGAGCTGGTCCTGATAATGAATACATTCTCATTTGGTGACGAGACGTTTTCACAGGTTAGCGGAGTCGCAATGGGTACAAAGATGGGCCTCAGCTATGCCTGTCTGTTCATGGGATATTTAGAAGAACAAATCCTACAACAATACAAGAAACCCAAACCTGAAGTTTACAAAAGATACATTGATGACTGCATTGGCATGACATCCCTCGATCATGACCAACTCTTGCAATTCATCCATTACGTCCAAACGTTTCACCCATCCATCAAGTTCACATATGAAATTTCAAACACATCCATATGCTTTTTCGACATCGAAGTTTCTCTTCAATCTGAACAACTAGTCACTACAGTCTATACAAACCTACAGACTCACATTCCTATTTGGACTATCGATCATCTCACACTTCCAACACTAGAAACAGCATTCCCTACTCGCAGCTCTTGCGACTACGACGCCTCTGCTCAGATGAAGATGATTTCCAGGACAAAGCAGATGAAATGACTAGATTTTTCCTACGCAGACATTACCCACTCAGGGTCATCAATGAAGCCCGGAAAAAGTCAGCTCTGTCACTTGGCCAAATGCCCTCCATTCTGAGCCCAAAGCTGCCACAGAGGATCGGCCAGTCCTCACTCTGGTTTACCACCCGTCGGTGCACCTTGTGAAAAGGATCATCTCATCCAACTGGGACATTCTGCATTCCAGTCCCACTACAGGTGAAACCTTTGACCAGCGCCCTTTGATCGTCTACAAGAGAGACACAAATCTCCGTGACTTGCTGGTACGTTCAAGTCTCAGCAAACCAGTCAGCCAACCTCCAGGAACCTCCCTATGTAACAAATCTAAATGCAGGACATGTCCTTTCTTGTGCACAGCCACTACAGTCAAAGGCCCCAAATCTCATATGAGAATTACAAAACATTTCAACTGCCAAACTTATAACATTGTCTACTTGATCAGCTGCTCTAAATGTTCCCAACTGTATATTGGTGAAACTGGACGCACCCTTGATACACGTTTCAACACGTTGATACACTTGGCTGATATCCGTCATCAAAGGGATAAAACTATCCCAAATCACTTCAACCAATCAGACCGCTCAATCAATGACATCCGAGTGAAAGGTCTGTGTCTTCTATACAATAACAGCACCATAGACAGGAAAGACAAAGAATCCCAATGGCCCATCTCATAAATAAACTGCAAACCATATGGTCTTAATGACAAACCATAAGTAATCTATTACGCAACAGAATCCAGAAATGCCATTTTATGTTTCTTCCTGTTCCCAGGTCTACCTGATTCGTTGCACTGGGCACAATCCACTCCCTTACCTCTTGGCTCTTGCCCTGTACCTTCTTCAGAACAGGGTAATACGATATGGCATGTCCACTTCTCAAATTGCAGAACTCATCTCACTTCCCCTTTGACATCATAGTTGCCTCCCCTCTCCCCACTTCTTACTACTGCTCATGAACACATGGGCATTCCATTTGGTCCATTTTTATCCATTGGACGAGGCGGCAGGGAAGTTTTTAGTCCTCTGCTTATTATCTGTTGTTTGGTGTTGTTTGTGGTCTGTTTGTGACCGTGCATTCGCGCTTGACAAAGGCCGCTTGGCCGAAAATTTGCGCTTGTCTTGACTTGTTGTGTTAAATACGCGCTTACTTTGGTTTGCTTGTTCTTCTGGTTCCTGTTTGCTTGGGCGCGGGCAGTCCCACTTGTTTTGGATCACAGGTTAATAAGTTCAAATACTTGGGAACGGTCATTTCATCAGACGGCAATGCACATCGGAAATAGCCGGCAGAATCGGCCAAGCCAAAACAGCATTCAAGAAGATGACAAGCATTCTTACCAACAAATGCCTATCAATTAACATCAGGAAGAGAGTCCTTGAATGTTATATAGAACCAATACTGTTATACGGATGTGAGGTGTGGACAGTCAGCAAGCAAAGCCAGAGCAAGATTGAGGCAGTCGAGATGTGGTTTCCTAGAAGAATGTTGAGAGTTCCATGGACAGCAAAGAAAACAAACGAGACAGTCTTGATGGAGGCAGACACAAGTAGATCACTCATAAGGAAGATTAGGAAAAGACAGGCAACATTTATAGGCCATTTTATGAGGAAGGGGGATTTGGAACTCTTGGTCACAACGGGAAAGCTGGAGGGAAGGAGAGCACCAGGTAGACCCAGGGAGAAAATGCTGGACGGACTTGCAGAGTGGCTGGGGACGAGGAGGGTGGGGGAGATGCTGGGGGCAACGAGAGATAGAGACAGATGGAAGTCCATGATTGCCAACGCCATGCGGCAGGGCACCTGATGATGATGATGAGTAAATTGGTCAGTGGTTGCTCGGTGGACGCGAGTGTGCAGCGAGTACGCAGTCATCAGCAAAAAGACATTGCCACAGGATGGCTCTAAGCATTTTGGTTTTGGCCTGGAGTCTTCTCACGTTGAAGAGTTTTTTATCTGATTCCTTATCAAAGTCTCTGACTGCATCAATTAACATTGCTGCAAAACGGATGGAGAAGAGTATGAGCGCTAATACACATCCATGTTTCAAACGATAATTATCGCATAACGTCCTATCGCCTTTTCTCTTGTAAATATGGATGATCATTGCAGCTACGTTTACAAGAGTTTGATCATTGCAGCCATGAAATCTATGTTAAAGGCAAAACGTAGTTAAACTTGTCATCATTAAGGACGGAAGTATGCTAATTGTGGAGTTTGTTTCCTTGAGAACGGGATCTGTGAAACAATAAGTAGACAAACCCTAAGAATTAGACATTCAGACACGCATCAAACAGCGCTTATTCAGAACTGCACTGGTGGTTTGAACAGCTTCAGACGAAGATGCTGTACTTCCTTTTAGTTCCCAATAAGGCTGCATACCAAGTCCTTTCTAAAGTTTAATCTCTTGATAATGATGTACATATTCTATCTGTAACAACATATCTGAATTGCACGGTATTTTGATGGTACCCAGTAGTTGTTTCGGTAAAAAGACTTGCGGCGTAAGAAAAGCAAGTAACAAACATGTACTATTCTTTTTCGGTTTTTACACAAAATGGAGCTTGTTTATATGGCATGACCTTATTTTCGGTTTGATTTTTATTGTTGTTCTTGTTCTTGTTCTTACTGTTCCTGTGTTTTGAATTACCGTCTAATCCGTTTCGTTTCATATCTTTCACTTGATTGCAATTATCCTCTGCTTTTATTGTTCTATAATTGTCTCTGCGCCTTGTAAAAAAAAAAAGATTGACAGATGCAAAATAAATCATCCGATCCGTTCTCCCCTTTGTTTTGTTTTCATTTCTGTTTGTATTTTTATTGTCTGGAATCACAATTGTCTCTTGACTTTTTGCAGTGCTGTGCTCTTTCAGTGAGTAGCGCCAAGAGGCAATGATACCGCCTGAAACCATTGTCCCATCATCAACAAAGTGCAGTAAAATTTGATAAAACCGTGGAGAATTGGATGCTGCTTTCAATTCGATAATCCATAGCTGGATGCTGCTTTCAAAGCAACACTTCCTCAGAGCAACATGTTATTGGCTCAATTTCTGTTAAACCAAACATGCACAGATATCATTTTCTACATTAAAGAGACAGAGGTTATGCAACATTTCGCATAATTGATCTAAGCTAATTCATTTATTACATTTGCTGCGAAATACATGGCGCTACAAACTGTTTCGTGTGCAACTGAATATGCATGAAGCAATCCGTTCGCACAGACAACCAAGCACGTAATCTTATTTATCAGGTGGCACTGGCCTCTTTCCTACATTGCTGTGAAGCGCTCAGGGCCATTTTGACTTCTTGTAAAGAAAGGGTGCTGACATTGAAGAATGCATCACGCGGGGTGGTGGCCGAATGGTTAGCGCAATCGTCTGGAAATAGAGAGGTTCTGCATTTGATTCTTGAGGTCGATCTCAATTCATCTCTCTGTCCCATGTCTGAAAGTGGTGATTTGGGTGCTAGTTGTAGACAGAGATAGATAGTTAGATAGACAGATAGACAGACAGACAGACAGACAGATAGATAGATAGATAGATAGATAGACAGACAGACAGACAGACAGATAGATAGATTTGATAGACAGACAGACAGACAGATAGAATGATTAGAATGATAGATAGATAGATAGATAGATAGATAGTTAGATAGACAGATAGACAGACAGACAGACAGACAGATAGATAGATAGATAGATAGATAGATAGATAGATAGATAGATAGATAGATAGATAATTATACAAAGATGTCTGTGTATGTGTGAGTGTGCCCTCGTGCTCGCGCGTGTGTATATGTGCGTGTTTGTGTGTGTGTGAGAGACAGACAGACAGACAGACAGACAGATAGAGAGAGAGAGTCCACGTTCCAAACCAAATTCATTCAGCCAAAGTTGTGGTGCTAGAAGTCCTTGAGACCCAGATGTGTCAAGCAGCTGAGGGGCCGTCCATAACAGGAGACTTTATTGATGCCAGCTCACTTCGGTTAAGTTCAACAGTGACCAAGACAATATCGCTTTATTGTCTCAGACCACATAAACGTAAACAGATTTTTTGCATTTTTATTACGTTGCACGAATTTTCGTTTTTGTCACAATAGACTTACCATATGAAATTCAGCCAGCTTTCCACTGTGCCGGGCCACCTATTTTTCCCCTCTGTATGTGTATTTCTCTTTACCTGTGAAAGTAGATTTTACTACAGAATTTTGCCCAAGCCAACTCCTTTGTTCCCTGACACAGGACTTAAGTTTATCGTCCCATCCGAAAGATACATGGCAAATAAACAATTAGAATAAAGACAAATAACTTGTTAGTTTTCCTCGCATGCAGTAATTGAGGCAACAATTGTTTTGATAATTATGTTACACATCTACTCCATATTTAAATTACATTAAATTGTGATAACGACGTAGCGGTGCAAAATGTTAATCAAAGGGTTACAGGTGGGAGATGATAGCAAATGATACTGAGAAACAAGACTTACGTGTAACAATAAAGAGTGAAGGAGTGAGACTAGGATAGTCACGCAAATGTAAGTAATACTTGTATTATCAAACAAATCATGGCATATCTTCGTTTCAAGGAGCCACTGAGTTAACAGGGAGGGGGGGGGGGGTCAGGAAACGTGAAGCGATCTGGCCACATTACTGGTAAGACCTAAGACAGCGAATCACCAGGACCCAAAGGGACCACAGCGGTGTGTGTATGTGAATGACAAACAGGGAACTAACGAGACGGCTTCTTGTGTTCAGGGGAAATCAGCTAGTCACGACAATGTCTTCCACACAACTTCTGATCAGCTCTGTTCTGGGGAAAAAGAGTTGTGGGACAGACTACAAGAAAGACAAAGTCTGAGGTCTAAATTCAATAAATAGTAATGGATTTGTTTTCCTTCGTACTTAATGCAAACAGACCGTTATAATTATCACTCGATGCAAACAGTCATGATATCATTTTTATTAAGCATGCATCTTTACCTAAAATGATGAACTTTGAAACAAAATTATTTATTAGTCCATAATTTAGTTTACCTTAAGATGTGATAAACACTTTGAGTTGCAAATAGTGAATCAGTTTATTCAGACAAAGATCGTTGCATTGAATGTGACTGGATGGATGAGACAAAGAATCAAGACCTTCAAACTTAAAATGAAGGACAAGAAAGTGATTCTGTTACAGTCATGAATATGTAGTCGATGTATTTATGTTACAATAATTATAGATCTGTCAATCCCTGACATCGGCAGTATGGCTACTGTTCTGAGTAACGAAAACCAGTGCGTTAATTAATGAGGCACCAACAACTAAGTACTGAAGAGCAAACATTATGAAGACCATTAATAATTATTAACTGTCAGTCAAAAACTGTGAACAGCAACCTCATCTCTCCATCTCTAGCAGAAGGAGAGAGTAACCCTTTCACCTTCACACCCAATCTACCAGCTTCCTGCGGGGAGCTGCTGAAAAGGATGCTGGAGAAGAACGGTCAGTATTGTCTGCTGTGTTCTGACAATCACTACAGCGTGAAGAAATAACTCGCCACAAATAGCCCAACCAAGAGGGGATACAATACTGTGTGAGCCCATCTGGTAACAATACGCTCGTACTGGCGAAGTATACGAGTACGACTGCAAGTCGTTCAGGACCCACAATGACATAAGGCGGTGTGTGTGTGTGTGTGTGTGTGTGTGTGTGGTGTGTGTGTGTGTGTTGTGTGTGTGTGTGTGTGTGTTGTGTGTGTGTGTTTGTGTGTCCTGTGTGTCTGTGTGTGTCTGTGTGAATGACAAGCTGGATAAACCAACGACATGATCATCACATGGTCTGGGGAAATCAGCTTGACATGACAATATCCTCCTCACAATCCCCGATCAAGTGTGACCTGCTCTGTGTAGGAAATGATTGGGAGAAGAGAGAAAAGGGGGAGGAGAGACTGAGCGAGCGAGAAAGAAAGAGAAAGGATAAACACAGAGAGAGGGGAGGGGAAGAGAGAGCGGGGATGGAAGGTATGCTTTCACTTCTTCGCTTTTATTTCATCGCCATTTTAAAATCTGAAATGGTGCGAAATGTGCTATCTCTTTCTTCTATAATGACTTTTTTCATGTGGATAATTTTTCAAACGCATCACTTCTATACAAAGTTACAGAAATATGATTCCCTGCTCTACTAAATATTTCAACAAAATCTAATACGTCTAAACACAAATCCATAAACACTGAAATAATTTTTTCGTAATTTGTTTTTAATTTCTTGTAGTAACTTCAGTTTTAATCTTTTTTTTATAGCGCTTAGGACCCAAAATGATGACAATTTAAAACTGTACATCCACGATTTTTAGTTTAATGAAACCGCAAGAACACCTTAAGTGATCGATTTTGTTTATAATTAGAAAATTCATCATTTACTCGTTTCCTTGATTACTGCAGAAAACCCAACAAGAACATCTATCATCTTCAATTTGTGGTGCTTTTTTTTAATCAAGATTGAACACTTTCCAAATTGAAATGAACGGATTCTATCGTATGTCAATGTGAGATAGAATCTGTATGTTAATGTGACGATACAATCTGAATGTTAATGTGAGATAGAATCTGTATGTTAATGTAGATATGAATCTGTATGTTAATGTGAGATAGAATCTGTATGTTAATGTCAGATACAATCTGTATGTTAATGTGAGATAGAATCTGTATGTCAATGTGATATACGAATCTGTATGTTAATGTGAATACAATCTGTATGTCAATGTCAGATACAATCTGTATGTTAATGTGAGATACAATCTGTATGTTAATGTGATATACAATCTGTATGTTAATGTGATATACGAATCTGTATGTTAATGTGAGATACAATCTGTATGTCAATGTGAGATACAATCTGTATGTTAATGTGAATACAATCTGTATGTTAATGTGAGATACAATCTGTATGTTTAATGTGAGATACAATCTGTATGTTAATGTGAGATATAATCTGTATGTTAATGTGAGATAGAATCTGTATGTAATGTGAGATACAATCTGTATGTTAATGTGAGATACAATCTGTATGTCAATGTCAGATACAATCTGTATGTTAATGTGAGATACAATCTGTATGTTAATGTGAGATACAATCTATATGTAATGTCAGATACAATCTGTATGTTAATGTGATAACAATCTGTATGTTAATGTGATATACAATCTGTATGTCAATGTGAGATACAATCTGTATGTTAATGTAGTATACAATCTGTATGTAATGTGATATGCAATCTGTATGTTAATGTGATATACAATCTGTATGTTAATGTGATATACAATCTGTATGTCAATGTGAGATACAATCTGTATGTTAATGTGATATACAATCTGTATGTTAATGTGATATACAATCTGTATGTTAATGTGATATACAATCTGTATGTCAATGTGATATACAATCTGTATGTCAATGTGATATACAATCTGCATGTTAATGTGAGATACAATCTGTATGTTAATGTGAGATATAATCTGTATGTTAATGTGATATACAATCTGTATGTCAATGTGAGATACAATCTGTATGTTAATGTGATATACAATCTGTATGTTAATGTGATATACAATCTGTATGTCAATGTGAGATACAATCTGTATGTTAATGTGAGATAGAATCTGTATGTCAATGTGAGATACAATCTGTATGTTAATGTGATATACAATCTGTATGTTAATGTGATATACAATCTGTATGTCAATGTGATATACAATCTGTATGTTAATGTGATATACAATCTGTATGTCAATGTGAGATACAATCTGTATGTTAATGTGAGATAGAATCTGTATGTCAATGTGAGATACAATCTGTATGTCAATGTGATATACAATCTGTATGTTAATGTGAGATACAATCTGTATGTCAATGTGATATAGAATCTGTATGTTAATGTGATATACAATCTGTATGTTAATGTGAGATACAATCTGTATGTTAATGTGATATACAATCTGTATGTCAATGGGAGATAGAATCTGTATGTTAATGTGATATACAATCTGTATGTCAATGGGAGATAGAATCTGTATGTTAATGTGATATACAATCTGTATGTTAATGTGATATACAATCTGCATGTTAATGTGATATACAATCTGTATGTTAATGTGAGATACAATCTGTATGTTAATGTGATATACAATCTGTATGTCAATGTCAGATAGAATCTGTATGTTAATGTGATATACAATCTGTATGTTAATGTGATATACAATCTGTATGTTAATGTGAGATACAATCTGTATGTTAATGTGATATACAATCTGTATGTTAATGTGATATAGAATCTGTATGTCAATGTGAGATACAATCTGTATGTTAATGTGATATACAATCTGTATGTTAATGTGATATACAATCTGTATGTTAATGTGATATACAATCTGTATGTCAATGTGATATACAATCTGTATGTTAATGTGATATACAATCTGTATGTTAATGTGATATACAATCTGCATGTCAATGTGATACACAATCTGTATGTTAATGTGATATACAATCTGTATGTCAATGTGAGATACAATCTGTATGTTAATGTGATATACAATCTGTATGTTAATGTGAGATACAATCTGTATGTTAATGTGATATACAATCTGTATGTTAATGTGATATACAATCTGTATGTCAATGTGAATACAATCTGTATGTCAATGTGATATACAATCTGTATGTTAATGTGATATACAATCTGTATGTTAATGTGATATACAATCTGTATGTTAATGTGATATACAATCTGTATGTCTAATGTGATATACAATCTGTATGTCAATGTGAGTATTACAATCTGTATGTCAATGTGATATACAATCTGTATGTTAATGTGATATACAATCTGTATGTCAATGTGATATACAATCTGTATGTCAATGTGATATACAATCTGTATGTCAATGTGATATTACAATCTGTATGTCAATGTGATATACAATCTGTATGTCAATGTGATATACAATCTGTATGTCAATGTGATATACAATCTGTATGTCAATGTGATATACAATTCTGTATGTCAATGTGATATACAATCTGTATGTCAATGTGATATACAATCTGTATGTCAATGTGATATACAATCTGTATGTCAATGTGATATACAATCTGTATGTCAATGTGATATACAATCTGTATGTCAATGTGATATACAATCTGTATGTAATGTGATATACAATCTGTATGTCAATGTGATATACAATCTGTATGTCAATGTGATATACAATCTGTATGTCAATGTGATATACAATCTGTATGTCAATGTGATATACAATCTGTATGTCAATGTGATATACAATTGTATGTCAATGTGATATACAATCTGTATGTCAATGTGATATACAATCTGTATTCAATGTGATTCAACTGTATGTTAATGTGATATACAATCTGTATGTAATGTGAATACAATCTGTATGTCAATGTAATAAATCTGTTGTCAATGTGATATACAATCTTATGTAATGTGAATACAATCTGTATGTTAATTATACAATCTGTATGTTAATGTGATATAATTTGGTCAATGTGTATCAATCTGATGTATAAGTATTAATCAATGTATATAAATTGTATGTCAATGTGATACAATCTGTATGTTAATGTATAAATCTGTATGTCAATGTATTACAATCTGTTATTTAATGTAATTTAAATCTATGTTAATGTATATACAATCTGTATATAATGTGATTATAATCTGTATGTCAATGGATATACAATCGTATGTTAATAGTGATTACAATCGTATGTAATGGATATACAATCTGTATGTAATGATGATACAATCTGTTGTATGTGATTCAACTGTATGTAATGTGATATACAATCTGAATTATGTAATGTAAAATCATGTATTGTAAATTGTATTCATTATAATGTATGTCAATTGATATACAATCTGTATTCAATGTATATACAATCTGTATGTTAATGTATATACAATCTGTATGTAATGTGATATAAACTTGTATGTTATGTGATATAAATTGTGTTAAGTGAAACATCTGTAGTAATGTGAATACAATCTGTATTAATGTGATATAAATCTTATGTCAATGTGATATACAATCTGTGATATGAATAAATGTATATTAATTATAAATCTGTTGTCAATGTGATATAATCTGTATGTTTAATGTATGTATTACAATCTGTCAATGTGAATATTAAATGTAATGTAATGTAATAATCAATTGTTAATGTGAATACATCTGTATTAATGTATAAATCTGATGATTATCAATCTGATGTTAATGTGATATAATTGTATGTTAAATTGTATGTTAATTACAATCTTATGTTAATGTGTATACAATCTGTATGTCAATGTATAAACAATCTGTGCAATGTGAATACAATCTGAGTAATTGTAATGTATGTTAATGTGATAACAATCTGTATGTCAATGTGAGATACAATCTGTATGTTTATGTGATATAATCTGTATTAATGTGAATACAATCTGTATGTTAATGATATATCAACTTAGTTTGTATACAATGTATTAATGTGAAATACATTGTTTCAATGTGATATACAATCTGTATGTTAATGTGAATCATTCAATGTGATAAATCTGTATATGTGATATACAATCTGTATGTAATGTGATATACAATCTGTATATGTATAAATTGTGTAATATACAATCTTGTTGTTAATAGTGAATACAATATATTAATGTATATAAATCTTATGTAATGGATATACAAGTATGTTCAATGTGATACAATCTGTATGTTATTGAATAAATTATGTGTAAATTTAATAAATCTGTATGTCAATGTAGATATAATCTGTATGTTAATGTGATTACAATCTGTATGTAATGTATTAACTGTAAGTACAATGTATGATAATGTATATAATTGTATTCAATGTATTTAATGTGATATACAATGTATGTTAATGTATATACAATCTGTATGTTAATGTGATATAACGATTCATAGTATCAATTTATGTTATGATTAAATCTGTATGTAATGTAATCAATTGTATTAATGTATACAATCTGTATGTTATCAATGTATATATTATTAATTGTAATTATCTGTGATAACAATCTTAGCAATGTATAATTATAATGTATATCAATCGTTGTAATGTGATTAATTGTATGTCAATGTATATAAATTTATGTAATGTGATATCAATTGTAATGTCAATGTGATCAATATATCTGTATGTCAATGTGATATACAATCTGTATAATTTACAATTGATATACATGTATATACAATCTGTATGTCAATGTGATATACAATCTGTATGTCAATGTGATATAATCTGTATGTCAATGTGATATACAATCTGTATGTAATGTATTACAATGTATGTCAATGTGATATAATCTGTATGTCAATGTGATATAACATTGTGTAATGTGAATACATCTGTATTCAATGGATATAAATTCAGTATACAATTTATGTATGTATATACAATTTTCAATGTGAATACAATCTGATGTAATGTATATCGAATTGTAAAATTGTGTATATGTATATGTATGATCAATATTATGTAA
>CM060306.1:60226124-60253624 GCA_030674185.1 Monoplex corrugatus | reverse complement strand
ACACACACAGAGACTCACACACAGACACAGACACATACACACACACACACACACACACACACACACACACACACACACACACCACACACACACACACACACACACACACACACACAACCACTCTTGCAAGCATGTCTGTCTTAATGGGTTTTTTTTCTTAGATAAGAAGATTCTCAAAACTAAAGCAAGGAAAGCTACAGAAGAATGAACACGAATTAGAAGCAAACATACCTTACCTGAAACCCCTCAGAAGGACAAAAAGAAACAATGACAGATAAAGAGAGGATGCAGCAATGCTTGTGGTTTCCGCTTCCTTCAACTCTACTACGCCACATATATACAATTTACAGACGAAAGGAAGCGTGCTCATAGCAGAGTTGAAGGGAGTGATTCAGGCTGAATGGTGTTGTGGTCCAGCGGAGACCACAAGCACTGCTGCGTCTTCTCTTTACCCGTCACTGTTTCATGTTCCTCCTAGTCTTTCTGCAGTTCTCCTGTTCTTTACTATTACCATTAAAGTATATCCTCAGTCGTTCAGCTCATTTTATTATTTTCTGTCGAACGACCGGCGATGAACATTAATCTTTTTCCAGTTAATAATCCCCGGCTATCCCCCACTCCCCCACGCCCCCACCCCCACCCTTTTTTGTAATTTGTCGTTAATCTTCCTCTTGTCCGATTGAGGGATTTCGGGTGGGTTTGCCCCTAATTCGTGTTCATTCTTCTGTAGCTTTCCTTACTCTAGTTTTCAGAATCTCCTTATCTAGGAAAAATGTTAGATTAAGACAGACGTGATTGCAAGAGTGGTGTCTGTGTGTGTTCGTTCGTTGCTTGATTTAACGTCTTTTCACTATAAGTGATATTAGACGGTCTGTGTGTGTGTGTGTGTTTTGTGTGTGTGTGTGTGTGTGTGTGTGTGTGTGTGTGTGTGTGTGTGTGTTGTCTGTCTGTCTGTCTGTCTGTCAATCTGTGAGAGAGAGACAGACAGACAAACAGACAGACAGACAAGAAACAGAGAGAAAAACAGAGAGACAGAGAGAGAAACAGAGAGAGACAGAGAAAGAGAGAGCGAGTATGCGTGTGTGTGTGCACGCGTGCGTGAGTGTGTGTGTACTGTGTGTGTGTGTGTGTGTGTGTGTGTGTGTGTGTGTGTGTGTGTGTGTGAGTGTGTGAGTGTGTGTGAGTGTAAGTGTGTGTGAGTGTGTGTGAGTGTCTGTCTGTGTGTCTGTGTCTCTGTGTGTCTGTTTATCTGTCTGTGTGTGTCCGTTTGCTGTTTGTCTATATGTCTGCCTGTCTGTATCTGTGTCTGCACCTGTGTCTGTGTTTGTGTCTGTGTCAGTGACTGTGTATGTGTGTACGAGTGTGTGGGCGCGTTTACGTGGTGTGTGTGTGGTGTGTGTGTGTGTGTGTGGTGTGTGTGTGTGTGTGTGTGTGTGTGTGTGTGTGCACGTGAGGCTATATATGCGTTCGAGCGTGCGTGTTAGTGTATGCGTGCGCATGTGTGAGTGTCTTTATGTTTTGTGGATAGGTATGTGTGCTAGCGTGCACGCAGGCGCGCTTGTGCGTGTGCATTGCGTGTACATGTATATCTTTATTGTCTTTGTTAGTCATGTTGGTCAACAGATTAAGAGTGAATGGAAACAAACGCCATTGATGTGCTTTGGAATCAGGTAACATTCTATCAAAATCCAGTGGGACCCATCAGTAGATATAGGATGGACGGTCCTTCTGCTGCTTAAAGAATGAAGCCAAGTTTTTGATATTGTTGTTGTTGTTGTTGTCATTGTTGTGTTGTTGTTGTTGATGTTGTTCAAGACTGAAGTCAAGTTGTTGTTGTTGCTGCTGCTATTGCCGTTGTTGTTGCTGCTGCTGCTGCCGTTGTTTGTTGTTGTTGTTCTTCTTCTTCTTCTTCTTTTTCTTGTCGTCTTGTTGTTGTCATTGTTGTTGCTGTTGCTGTTATCGCTGATGTCTGTTTGCTTGTTTGTCCGTTTGTTGCTGTTTGTCTGTTGTGTGCTTCTTTCTTCCTTTGTTTGCACGTTAGTTGATTGTGTGTTGTTGTTTTGTTTTGGGGGAAACACCAAATGCAACAACCTCTCTCTCTCTCTCCTCCTCTCCTTCTCCTCTCCTCTCTCTCTCCTCCTCCCTCTCTTCTCTCTCCTCCCTCTCTCTCTCTCTCTCTCTCTCCCTCTCTCTCTCTCTCTCTCCCTCTCTCTCTCTCTCCCTCTCCTCTCTCATCTGGTTCCCTTTACCTGTTTTTCTTTTAAAAATTTTTAGAATATTCTTTTATACACAGAGTCCATAAATGACTTTGACGAAGAAATGTGTGTTATAATTGACAATCTTCCCTTTTCTTCTCTGTGTTTTTAATTCGTTAGAAAGTACACACATGCGCACACACAGGTACACAAGTGCGTGCTTTAAAAGGTTTGCACTAAAAACAAATAATAAATTCAAGACAAGCAGAACGAACCATAACTACTTTGATATAAGCTGAGCGAGAATGATGACAATTTCATCAGGTAGTTTTTTTATAACCTTAAGTACATTTTGAAATAATTCCAAGACACCCCCCCCCCTTCTGGAAATACAGGTGTACACATTCACGCACGTCACACATACACACACACATACACACACACACACACGCACGCACACACATATATACACACAAGCACACACACACATACACACACAAACACATCGTCTAATATCACTCATAGTGAACAGACGTTAAATTAAAGAACGAACGAACACACAAACACACACACACACAACACACACAGAAAGACAAAGAGAGAGAAAGAGAGAGAGAGAGTGTGTGTTGTATTTGTGCTAAAAATTACAAAAAAGTGTACACCCATACTAAAAAAGAACAATAAGGAGAAAGAAAGAAAATATCTTTTTTCCGTACATGCTTAGGCATGCACCTTATCTTGAATGTCAACCTTGCTGTGATCTTGTAAACTGACATCTTCAGTACCGGTATCTGTCACCTCTATGCAATGACCTTTGAGATGATGTTTACATTACTTTGAACCTCACGATAAGAAGAGTCACCTCTTCTCATGAATCATCAGAGCATAATCACAGCATTAAGCGTGTGTACACGTGAGTGTGCGCGCGTGTGTTTCGCGCGTGTGTGTGTGTGTGTGTGTGTGTGTGTGTGTGTGTGTGTGGGCGCGCACGCACGCGTATGTCTGTGTATGTATATATACAGATATGTATATATATATATATATGTGTGTGTGGCGGGTGTGTGTGTGTGTTGTGTGTGGTGTGTGGTGTGTGTGTGTGTGTGTGTGTGTGTGTGTGTGTGTGTGGTGTGTGTGTGTGTGTGTGTGTAGCGCACGTGAATGCATTGCGCGTGTGAGTGTGTCTGAGTGTGTTTTATGTGTGTGTGTTTGTTTGTGTGTGTGTGTGTGTGTGTGTGTGTGTGTGTGTGTGTGTGTGTGTGTGTGTGTGTGTGTGTGTGTGTGTGTCTGTGTGTGTGTGTCGTGTGTGTGTGCATGTGTGGTCTTCTTAAGCAAACTAAAACTGAAAGCTAAAACGAAATTTCTTGATCTTCTTAAACTAAAACTGAAAGCGAAAAGGAAACGTCTTTTTTTTTTTTCAATATTTTATCCAAGAAAAAGAGAGGGGGCAGGTGAAAGGAAGGGAGAGAGAGAGAAGGGAGTGCTAGTGGCAGCATTTCACAGATGGCGGAGAGATACAAGAAAAAGAAGGGGAGAGAGAGGGAAGGATATAGAAGAAGAGGGGATAAGAAGAAATTTAGAGAGAGCAAATCATATTATTCTTGCTATCTGTGTCGTGTTTAAGTTTTGAGTTTTTTAAGTCTATGCTTGGAGCTCTCTCTCTCTCTCTCTCTCTCTCTCTCTCTCTCTCTCTCTCTCCTCTCTCTCTCTCTCTCTCTCTCTCTCTCTCTCTCTCTCTCTCTCTCTCTCTATTTGCTAATGCAACAACAAGATGGTTTTACTCACACTCTATTTGTCCCAATGTATGATGCAGAGGCAGACGATGAAATGCATTTTTTGTTTGTTTGCAAGTCGTATGAAAGTATACGACAAAATTGCATAATCTTTGATGAGGACATTTCAAGTCGAAGGGTCATTACCAGAATACTCATGACTGAGGATGAAAAATATCAAAAATTCCTCGCTAAATTTATCGCCCTTGCTTGGGAAAGTCGGAGAAAGAAAACAACACAGCAATAAATAATGTAAATTTATCTCAAGTGAAGATATCACTTTATACTGTTCTTATGTTTATTTGCCGGATTTGGGTCTTCCTCTTACTTATATGACTAATTACGTCGGGTGTCAACTGTTTCCTCAACTTTTTGTTCAACATTTTGTTCAACTTTTTTTCTTCAATTTTTTCTTCATCATTAGGAAAATAATGTAAATGGATGTAATGTCAGCCATGACCATATTCATAAATCTTTATTTCGCGAAAACGTCGCCGTAAAAATTTAATGACTTTGTTTTATGCTCCTTGCCACAAGGACAAAAATGTCAATGGCAATAAACCATTTTCAGTTTCAGTTTCTATTTGCTTATGGGTTACCCCGCCCTTAGGTCATGGCCAAAATAGCTACCCCATGAAGGCAAGGGTTTAGGAGGGTATTAGGCAGCCCTTATCCACCTGATGGCTCCGTCGTAGGACGCATTGGGTGTTTTGTAGATATGGCCCCTACCTCGTCCTCATAGCAACCAATGCCAGTCTGTCCGGGGCTGTCTGTTTGTCCAGGCAAGCCGGGCTTATTTCACTGATAACTTCCATGTCTGAAAACCACCTGGCCTCCGTTATCTGCCATCCCGCAGGATTGAGGTCGCAGGGGTCAGACCTGCATTTCTTACCCTGTAGTCCCGTACTTCAACTCTTAGAATGACATTAACACCTTCAGGATGTCACCGTGACCTTCATAACTTCAGATTTAACTCGCTCATGTCAGCAGATAATGAAATCATTTTGTTTAATTTCAATATGCACATTTATCATCCTTGAAATATATGGGGTTTTCAAAGTTTGCTTACATGATACAGAATGATGTTACTATGTCGTAACATGTCGTATGCCTAAAGTAAAATCTGTTTTGATTTTGCGCTCACATTCATAGACAGAGAGAGAGAAAGAGAGAAACACAGACACAGACAGACAGACAGATAACAGACAGACAATCAGACATTCGTGCAGAAAATCAAGACTGACAGAAACAGACAGACTTTTTGGAACCTCAATCAGTTATCATGCAGACAGCCAAAATTATGGTAAAAGAACAATTTACTACCAGTAGTTTGTCACTGGGTGACTGTGGTCAACATAAGAATACCAATAAGAAACTTAGTTTGTAAAACTAAGCAGAACATCGGCCGTTGTCACGTTTGGGATGTCATTTCAGCACATTCACGATCTAAGTCCTGCATACCTCAAGCGTGTCTAAGTAAAGGAGGAGAATGGTAGATAAAAAAAAATGTCTACTGCTCATCTTGTAAAGTAAAAAAAAATGAAAGAAATACAGGAAAGGCTGGAAGGACGGGAAGGAAGAAAGAAATGGGTGAAAAACAGAAAAAGAGGAATAAAAAGAAAGAAAAAAAGAATGACAGAAAACGTGTAGCGAAGACGAAGAGAAAGAAACACGAGAGAAGAGAAACAAATGACATCATGATGATGATGATGATGATGATGATGATGATGATGACGATGACGATGACGATGACGATGACGATGACGACGACGAGACGACGACGATGACGACGACGACGACGACGATCATGATGAAGAAGATGAAGAAACCCACGCGCAAATCTAAATTGTTTATTTCAAATTTGGACTTGGCTACAGCGAGTGGTCTGGTCAGTGATGTTTTTTATTGCTTTTAATGGCTGACTGGCCAGTGTAGTGTCATAATGTGTTAATTTTATTGGCTTTCTATGTATGGGTCTTTGTCAATTTTATTGATTTTCTTTCTATGGTTTTTCGTCAGTTTTGTTTGTTTATTTCTTTCTTCCTTTCTTTCTTTCTTTTTGGTGTTGTTGTGGTTGTTGGGGGGTTGCTTGCTTGTTTATTTTATGGGGATTCTTGGATTCTTGGACACTTACAAACTTACTGTGATGTTAACAAACTTACTGTGATATTTATCTTTTAAGTCTTAATCAGTCCATCAACTTTCCATACTAATCGCTACCAGCCTATCAGTATTGTACCTTTTAATCTCGACCCTGTTTTTACCCTCAAAATAGCAGGGAAATAGTGGGGGGGGGGGGTCTATAAGCAGTCCATAGTTTGATACTATGTCTATCTTCATAGACAAAAAGGACAACCCAGAAAAGGGAAAGAGATTTGGGAAAGAAGACATGTGCAAGTGGACAGACAACGAAGCTAGGGGAAGGGAAGGGGATAGAGATGAAAGGAAATTCAAGGTCTTAAAAGTCCAGTACTTGGACAAACATGTCAAGTTGGGTTCCAACATTTACCCGTTATCTCAGTGGGCAGGATTTGAGAACACACTCTTTACTTGGTCAGCGACAAGAAATGCCGGCCTAGAGATAGGACACGTTTCCAGAGTGAAAGTACTGTTCCGTTCACTTCACTTGGGTTCAACTGTATATGCAGCACAGGGTGCCGTTGTCACACGAGCACCCTTTCCAACACTATTGTCCCCACCCACACTCGCAAATGTCTTGGAAAATAACTTATTATACACATAATGGCTGAGACGCACAACCAGACTTTGATACAGACCGCCAAAGGTTCATTTCCAGCATCAACAAAACATACACTGGAATCTAACGTAAAGTCGGAAACAACCGAGACATGGATAGTGGTATCATCACACTCAAACTGAAGATGTATTACGAACACATAAAATGCAATGCAAAGGGAGCAATTGAAGATAATCCCATAGCTTTAACGTCGTAGAAGAGTGAGATGGTACAGACATAACTACTTTTATGTCAGCTTTCTTTTTAGGACATTTCCATTTATCTCCTTCGCTGCTTTGTCTTCTCTAAGCTTGAACAAGGTCAGGTGTCCAGTCACAGCTTGTGGACTGATGTAAATAAAAGTGATGAATACTTTTAAATTGTGACTGATCATCACAATATGTGAGGGATGGTGCTATATCGTAACTGTTGCATCTGGTAACTGAATTAACAACAAGAGTTGTTGTCGTTCTGTAGCTCTGTGTGTGTGTGTGCATGTGCGGTTGTGTGTGTGGCTGATCTGAAAGTAGTTATGTCTGTATCATCTCACTCTTTTACGACATTAAGGCTATGGGATTACGACGTTAAGGCTATGGGATTACGACGTTAAGGCTATGGGATTATCTTCAATTGCTCCCTTTATCAAGCCACATTTGTGTCTATGAGAACAGTTGCGTCTCCAGACGCTATACTAAACAACAGCCTTTGCTGTCAGGTCAACGACCAGAAGGCAGGTCATCTATCTTGAAACTCTTTAACTTAACTATGTGACAAAGTACACGATCTGTCATCCAGCCATGCCCAGTAAGTAACCTTTCACTGATATTTCAATGAATCAATCAGATGAGCTCTATTTAAGAATTAGTTAAAGGACTAATACTCCGCTAGCAATACTCATATCAAATTCAACGATTTCCAGTACAACACATGCAATCACACACACGCACGCAACACACACACACACACACACACACACACACACACACACACACACACACACACACACACAGCGCCAGTAGATCAACAGCACCTTTTGCTGTTAATTCGGTCACCAGATGGCATGTGAGACTGGCAACATCCACGGTATAGCACTATCCTTCACATTATATTGTGATTTATTAATCACAAGTTAAAAGTGTTCTTCACTCTTACTTACACCAAGTGCCTGCGTTCAGTCTGCATGAAAAAGTGACAAAAGGAGACAAATCAGCGACAGAGGACGACAATCCTGCAAAAAGTCCTAGAACATAGAGGACCACAAGTCATTAACGACCATCTATCAAAAGATTTGGGATTCAACATAGATACATTAAAAGACTGACCCAGAGATTGCAACGAAGGCAAATATATGCGACAGACTTCTGGCCGTGAACCTGCTGGAGGAAGAAATCATCGAAGCTGAGATGAATACAGGCAACAACAAGATCACTTTGGATATCTAAAACAACTGTCATCTACTAACACGAGTTAGGCACTCTGAACGGAAGAATTGGCAATTATGTAAAGCTGGGAGAGTAATGTGAGAATCTTTAGATTCCTACTTAGGTCTGCTTGGCACTAGTACACTGAAGGTCTGCCTGTCACTAGTATACTGAAGGTCTGCCTGGCACTAGTACAGTGAAGGTCTGCCTGACATTAGAACGCTAGCACACTTAGATCTGTCTGGCACTAGCACACTGAAGGTCTGTCTGGCACTAGCACTCTGAAGGTCTGTCTGGCACTAGCACTCTGAAGGTCTGTCTGGCACTAGCACTCTGAAGGTCTGTCTGGCACTAGCACACTTAGGTCTGTCTGGCACTAGCACACTTAGGTCTGTCTGGCACTAGCACACTTAGGTCTGTCTGGCACTAGCAAACTTACGTCTGTCTGGCACTAGTACACTTAGGTCTGTCTGGCACTAGCAAACTTACGTCTGTCTGGCACTAGTACACTTAGGTCTGTCTGGCACTAGCACACTTAGGTCTGTCTGGCACTAGCACACTTAGGTCTGTCTGGCACTAGCAAACTTACGTCTGTCTGGCACTAGCACACTTAGGTCTGTCTGGCACTAGCACACTTAGGTCTGTCTGGCACTAGCAAACTTACGTCTGTCTGGCACTAGTACACTTAGGTCTGTCTGGCACTAGCAAACTTACGTCTGTCTGGCACTAGTACACTTAGGTCTGTCTGGAACTAGCACACTTAGGTCTGTCTGGCACTAGTACACTTAGGTCTGTCTGGCACTAGCACACTGAAGGTCTGTCTGGCACTAGTACACTGAAGGTCTGTCTGGCACTAGCACACTTAGGTCTGTCTGGCACTAGTACACTTAGGTCTGTCTGGCACTAGTACACTTAGGTCTGTCTGGCACTAGTACACTTAGGTCTGTCTGGCACTAGCACACTTAGGTCTGTCTGGCACTAGTACACTTAGGTCTGTCTGGCACTAGTACACTTAGGTCTGTCTGGCACTAGTACACTTAGGTCTGTCTGGCACTAGCACACTTAGGTCTGTCTGGCACTAGCACACTTAGGTCTGTCTGGCACTAGTACACTTAGGTCTGTCTGGCACTAGCACACTTAGGTCTGTCTGGCACTAGCACACTTAGGTCTGTCTGGCACTAGCACACTTAGGTCTGTCTGGCACTAGCAAACTTACGTCTGTCTGGCACTAGCACACTTAGGTCTGTCTGGCACTAGCAAACTTACGTCTGTCTGGCACTAGTACACTTAGGTCTGTCTGGAACTAGCACACTTAGGTCTGTCTGGCACTAGTACACTTAGGTCTGTCTGGCACTAGCACACTGAAGGTCTGTCTGGCACTAGTACACTTAGGTCTGTCTGGCACTAGCACACTGAAGGTCTGTCTGGCACTAGTACACTGAAGGTCTGTCTGGCACTAGCACACTGAAGGTCTGTTTGGCACTAGCACACTTAGGTCTGTCTGGCACTACCACACTGAAGGTCTGTCTGGCACTAGTACACTGAATGTCTGTCTGGCACTAGCACACTGAAGGTCTGTCTGGCACTAGTACACTTAGGTCTGTCTGGCACTAGTACACTTAGGTCTGTCTGGCACTAGTACACTTAGGTCTGTCTGGCACTAGTACACTGAAGGTCTGTCTGGCACTAGTACACTGAAGGTCTGTCTGGCACTAGTACACTGAAGGTCTGTCTGGCACTAGTACACTGAAGGTCTGTCTGGCACTAGTACACTGAAGGTCTGTCTGGCACTAGCACACTTAGGTCTGTCTGGCACTAGTACACTGAAGGTCTGTCTGGCACTAGTACACTTAGATTTGTCTGGCACTAGTACACTGAAGGTCTGTCTGGCACTAGTACTCTGAAGGTTTGTCTGGCACTAGTACACTTAGATTTGTCTGGCACTAGTACACTGAAGGTCTGTCTGGCACTTGTACACTAAGGTCTGCCTGGCACTAGTACACTGAAGGTCTGTCTGACACTAGTACATTGAAGGTCTCTCTGGCACTAGCACACTTAGGTCTGTCTGGCACTAGTACACTGAAGGTCTGTCTGGCACTAGTACACTTAGATTTGTCTGGCACTAGTACACTGAAGGTCTGTCTGGCACTAGTACACTTAGGTCTGTCTGGCACTAGCACACTTAGGTCTGCCTGTCACTAGCACACTGAAGGTCTGTCTGGCACTAGTACACTTAGATTTGTCTGGCACTATTACACTGAAGGTCTGTCTGGCACTAGCACACTGAAGGTCTGTCTGGCACTAGTACCCTTAGGTCTGTCTGGCACTAGTACACTGAAGGTCTGTCTGGCACTAGTACACTTAGTCTGTCTGGCACTAGTACACTGAAGGTCTGTCTGGCACTAGTACACTGAAGGTCTGTCTGGCACTAGCACACTGAAGGTCTGTCTGGCACTAGTACACTTAGGTCTGTCTGGCACTAGTACACTGAAGGTCTGTCTCCACTAGCACACTGAAGGTCTGTCTGGCACTAGTACACTTAGGTCTGTCTGGCACTAGTACACTGAAGTCTGTCTCCACTAGTACACTGAAGGTCTGTCCTGGCACTAGTACACTGAAGGTCTGTCTGGATAGTACACTGAAGGTCTGTCTGGCACTAGTACACTGAAGTCTGTCTGGCACTAGTACACTGAAGGTCTGTCTGGCACTAGACACTGAAGGTCTGTCCGGCACTAGACACTTGAAGTTGTCTGGCACTAGCACACTGAAGGTCTGTCTGGCACTAGTACACTTAGTTTCTGGCACTAGCACGAAGGTCTGTCCCGGCACTAGTACACTGAAGGTCTTCTGGCACTAGTACATTGAAGGTCTTCCTGACACTAGCACACTGAAGGTCTGTCTGGCACTAGTACACTGAAGGTCTGTCTGCACTAGTACACTTAGGTCTGTCTGCACTAGCACACTGAAGGTCTGTCTGGCACTAGTACACTGAGTCTTCTGGCACTAGTACACTGAAGGTCTTCTGGCACTAGTACACTGAAGTCTGCCTGCACTAGACACTGAAGGTCTTCCTGCACTAGTACACTGAAGGTCTTCTGCACTAGACACTGAAGTCTTCTGGCACTAGTACACTGAAGTCTGTCCTGGCACTAGTACACTGAAGGTCTGTCTGGCACTAGTACACTGAAGGTCTGTCTGGAACTAGACACTGAAGGTCTGTCTGGCACTAGTACACTGAAGGTCTGTCTGGCACTAGACACTGAAGTCTGTCTGCACTAGTACACTGAAGGTCTGTCTGGCACTAGCACACTGAAGTCTGTCTGGCACTAGTACACTTAGGTCTGTCTGGCACTAGTACACTGAAGTCTGTCCTGGCACTAGACACTAAGGTCTGTCTGGCACTAGACACTGAAGGTCTGTCTGGCACTAGTACACTGAAGGTCTGTCTGGCACTAGTACACTGAAGGTCTGTCTGGCACTAGTACACTGAAGGTCTGTCTGGCACTAGTACTCTGAAGGTCTGTCTGGCACTAGCACACTGAAGGTCTGTCTGGCACTAGTACACTGAAGGTCTGTCTGGCACTAGCACTCTGAAGGTCTACCTGGCACTAGCACTCTGAAGGTCTGCCTGGCACTAGCACTCTGAAGGTCTACCTGGCACTAGCACTCTGAAGGTCTGCCTGGCACTAGCACTCTGAAGGTCTGTCTGGCACTAGCACACTGAAGGTCTGCCTGGCACTAGCACATTGAAGGTCTTCCTGACACTAGTACACTGAAGGTCTGTCTGGCACTAGCACACTGAAAGTCTTCCTGGCACTAGCACACTGAAAGTCTTCCTGGCACTAGCACACTGAAAGTCTTCCTGACACTAGTACACTGAAAGTCTTCCTGACACTAGTACACTGAAAGTCTTCCTGACACTAGTACACTGAAAGTCTTCCTGACACTAGTACACTGAAAGTCTTCCTGACACTAGCACACTGAAAGTCTTCCTGACACTAGTGCACTGAAAGTCTTCCTGACACTAGTACACTAAAAGTCTTCCTGACACTAGTACACTGAAAGTCTTCCTGACACTAGTACACTGAAAGTCTTCCTGACACTAGTACACTGAAAGTCTTCCTGACACTAGTACACTGAAAGTCTTCCTGACACTAGTACACTGAAAGTCTTCCTGACACTAGTACACTGAAAGTCTTCCTGGCACTAGCACACTGAAAGTCTTCCTGGCACTAGTACACTGAAGGTCTGTCTGGCACTAGCACACTGAAGGTCTGTCTGGCACTAGCACACTGAAGGTCTGTTTGGCACTAGCACTCTGAAGGTCTGTTTGGCACTAGCACTCTGAAGGTCTGCCTGGCATTAGTACACTGAAGGTCTTCCTGACACTAGCACACTGAATGTCTGTCTGGCACTAGCACACTGAAGGTATGTCTGGCACTAGCACACTGAAGGTCTGTCTGTCATTAGCACAATGAACAATGTAACTATCATAAATGAAGAACCAGGGCATCCTCAGTACTGCAAGGGGAAATGGAAAAGGGACATGCTTGCTAGAATGAATCAAATCACATTTCCACAAAAATCCCCCCTTTTTTTTCTTTTTTTTTTTGCTTGATAAGATGGTAATCGAGTGGCGTCGGGAGCTTGGGATGTGACTGTCCAGAGAGTGGCGAGAAATTGGTGCTCCGGGTCCCATCTGCACCCTCGTGGTGTTTCTTGTTAGCTTCTGGAGGTTAGTACAAACTGTTGTTGGATGGACGTGGTGGTGGTCTCCTTACCAAGGACTGGCTTACTCTGTTTGATTCTGCTGTTGAGCGACTTTTGTTGTTGGTAAGCCGTTATTTTTGGCTGTGCATTTAGTAATTTGGATAAGAACAGACACGGATAAGCTCCACTGAAGTGACTTAGGGAACAGTGCAGTGTCTCCTCTGCTGGTGGCCCTACGGCAGCTCGATATTGTTGGCTTTTGCGGACACTCTCGTATTGGTGCTGCAGTCTGGGGGCTGTAGACAAATCGAGATAAGCGACGTAGGAGCAATGTCATGGAAGCTGTATGGAAAAACGTGGCAACCAAAAAAGACAAAGCAAATGAGACATAAATTTTGGAGGGCCACAAAGGAAGAAAGAGACAGACAGACACACACACACAGACTCAGAAGTATGGAGACCAAACACGCACACACATACAGAGAGAGAGAAGAGACAGACAGACAGACAGACAGAAGAGAGAGACAGAGAGAGAGAGACAGAGGGACAGACACAGAGAGAGACAGAGAGACAGAGACAGAGAGATAGAAACAGAGACAGAGACAGAGAGACAGAGAGAGAAAACGATTGAAGATCTCACACGCACACTCACACACGCACACAGAGAGACAGAGAGAGAGAGAGACACAGAGAGAGAGAGAGAGAGAGAGAGAAAGAGAGAGAGAGAGAGACTACGAGAAAACGAATGAAGATCACTCACACACGCACAGAGAGAGAGACAGAGACAGAGAGAAAGCGGAGAGAGAGAGAGAGAGAGAGAAGAGAAAGAGAGACAGGAGAGAGAGACAGAGAGACAGTAAGCTGTGGCTTGTATATCACACTGATAACGCCGACGGTTACGAAACACAACTCCAGGATCCCGCCATCAGACCGTCGATTGCGTAAGGAGCACAAACCTTCTAAAAACCTTCTAAAACACGCAGCCCTGCTGCTGAACCCACCGGTCCGCCATCTTGTGGTGGCCCTATCCGCTGTGCTGGCCTGAACTTGTAAATCTGTATAAATTATGATCTGACGTCTGCTTTTTAATCTGTATACGACCTGATGTCTGCTTTTTAATCTCTTTGCGATCTGATATCTGCTAAGTTGCATATGTCTATCATACAATTGCTCCGTGTGTGTGTGTGTGTGTGTGTGTGTGTGTTGTGTGTGTGTGTGTTGTGTTGTGTGTGTGTCTGTGTGTGCGCCAGGTGTTCTTGTGGTGTGGTGTGTGTGTTGTGTGTGTGTGTGTGTGTGTGTGTGTGTGTGTATGTGTAATATATAGATAGGCCTATGGTAATGTTGTGTGTGTGTGTGTGTGTGTGTGTTGTGTGTGTGTGTGTGTGTGTGTATGCATTGTGTTTCATTGTACGTGTGCATATGTGTGCATACGCACAAGCGTGCGGATGTGTGTGCGTGTATGTGTGTGTGTGTGTGTGTGGGTGTGTATGTGTGAGTTTATGTATATTGTGTGTGTGTGTGTGTGTGGTGTTTAGAGGGGTCGAGCGTGCACGTTTAAGTTTCTCTCTCTCTCTTTCTCTCTCTCTTCTCTCTCTCTTTTTTCTCTCTCTCTCTTCTCTCTCTTCTCGTCTCTCTGTCTCCTGTCTCTCTCTCTCTCTCTCTCTCTCCTCTCTCTCTCTCTCTCTCTCTCTCCTCTGTCAGACACACAAGCACATACACATACATACACTCATACAAGGCTCTTCTTTACTTTGTATCTGTTCCTCTCTCTGTGTCCTTTTCCTTGTGTGTATGTGTATGTGTGTGTGTGTGTGTCTGTGTGTGTGTGTGTGTGTGTGTGTGTGTGTGTGTGTGTGTGGGCGCGCGCGTGTGTGTAGTTATACCATTCAGACAAGAGATAACAGGTAAAGTAAACAGAAATGTACACCAATCTTGTGCGTGTGTATACGCGCGCGCGCGCGTGTGTATGTATGTGTGTGTGTGTGTTTGTGTGTGCATGTGTGTGTGTATGTGTGTTTTTGTGTGTGCTTGTGTGTGTCTGTGTGTGTGTGTGCGTGTTGTGTGGTGTGTAGGTGTTTTTGTGTGTGTGTGTTGTGTGTTATGTGTGTGTGTGTTGTGTGTGTGTCTGTGTGTGTGTGTGTGTGTGTGTGTCTGTGTGTGTGTGTCTGTGTGTGTGTGTGTGTGTGTGTGTGTGTGTGTGTGTGTGTGTGTATGGGTGTACGTGCCTGGTGGAGACGGTTAAATCACTACTACGCATGTGACAATGTGTGATGATGTAAGTGTGCAATATAAGTTAATTATTGTCTCAGGTTTTGTTTTCGACTGTGCAGTTTACAAAGAGATACGGAGTGGTCCAACATGGATATGTATTCCTAATGATCACGTTACAGTATACACTCCTAAACAGTGGTTGTATGGTTCTCAATCATTGACAATTAAGGCTTGAGATATAGGACCTAACTGCGGTTCTATTAGCTGTAATAATAATGTGGCAGGTGGAAAACATACCCTGCTGATATTGCCAAGTTCATGCTACCCTCTTGGACGTTCGAGTAAATGTAAAACAAGGTTCGATAGTCGACTATTACATCAAGAAGTAATAGTATTAAACTATATAATAAGAGTATTGTATACACTTTGATAGTCTTGGCGGTCTTTCGAACATCTCTGGTAGTATTTCTTGTTAATTAAACATGCACTAACAAGAAAGATATAGATGTAGTCGTGCATGTACCCAGTGACAGCGATCGCCAGATTGAACAAAGTGTGAAGCAATAGTAACTTTAAGTACAGAAGGTATAAGTCATTCGTAATCTTTATCCTCCTGTATGGGTGTGACACTTTGCCACTACTTGCTAACTGACAGAAGAAATAGATCTTTGGGACCACTGTTTCTTGAGACTATGTGCCTAAGGAAATTGCTTCGCATAGCCTGCCTTGATCATTTAACTATTGAGTACGTAGAGGACAATGTGAACACCTTAAAAAGAACGTCTGTTTCCGTTTCATTTGTTTGCTGAGATGACGCCTCTGTAATCGGGATGAATTCCTTATGCACTGACGCCATTGGTGCCATGGGATGGAGAAGATCCCAAATGATCAGGACACAAGCCTTAAGCCTGCACGCAAATCCATAAGCTGGCCAGATCATGAGATTCTACACAGCGTGTTTATTTTTCTTAGTCTAGTATTTGTATCGGTCAGTCATTCGAACAATTTTGGCTACATTGTAAGGACACGTGTATCCGTGCATAGCATCTTTAAAGAAAAGGAAGTAAATACAAAATTAAAAACAAATAGATAAAGAGGGACTGAATAAAACACAACCTGCCACTAAATATAAGCTTGTCTCTCATTTCAAATCAATACTACCCATAGCTTTCGCTGCCTATCAGCATGATGGGAATAATTTCTCCTTTGCCATAGCTCTTCTAATCTATCGTACACCTCCGAGGAACTAAAAAGAAATAGGTAGATGAATAAATAAATAACAATACCTATACATCACGATGCCGAAAACAATATAGTGAATGACACAACTAAACAAAACAACAAGAACAAAAATGAAAAAAGAAAGCACACAACACACACTCTCTCTCACATTCACCCACACACACACATACACACACACACACACACACACACACACACACACACACACACACACACACACACACACACACACACACACACACACACACACACACACCAGCCCACGCAGACACAACAGAAAACAAAACAAATAAAAAAACAGACATTACCATGACAACCTTAATGACATACAAACAACCACAACAAACCACGAATAAACACACAAACAGTGTGACAACCTTCGCCGTTCTCCACTTCTCTTGGAGAAAACGCCGTGACCAGTCTAATGGTTAGGACCTTGAGATGTGGCCGCGATAACCCAGGTTCTGAAAACAATACAAACTTAGTTGGTTTCGTTACATCACCTGCCATGCTGCACTGTCTCTGACCGTTCTTTAGAGCACCCTGGAAGGAGGCCGTCACCGTGGTCGACAGAGGAAGATCCGGATGGCAAATATCAAAGACTGGACACAGAGCATGCCTCAATTTCAATTTCAATTTTACTTTCAGTTTCTCAAGACGTCATATGCACTAACATCTAGGAGCCATGTGATGCAGAAAATCCAGAATGATCACGGCTCAAGCCTTAAGCCTGCACATATACCCATGAACTGGCCAGGTCCTGAAGTCCTACCAAGATAGTTCCAAAATCCTGGGGTCGTAGGGGAGTGAGGTGGCAGAGACCTCAACTTTTCCCAGGGCCAGCACCATGAGGGTGGCGCCCATCCCCTCTTCCTCCCTTCAAATTCATATTCATTTTCACATTTTTTTAAACCAAGACTTCAGAAATGCAAGAAGGCTAATTGGTCTTCAAGGGGTAGGACCTGGGAAATGAACCTACCTCTCCGATGTTTTATACCAAGGCGGCTGGGCAATGCCCTGCACTTCACTATTTTCAACTGCCGTGGGATCTTTAGCGTGTGCAGCCAAAAGGCGCTCGGATCCGACTCGTTTTTCGTCCCCTTCAGAAGGAGAGACGTTCAATTCGATTTTCCTATCAAACTGAGGAGAAAAATCGAGGCCCCTACGGGGAGCGAACCCTGGAACCTCGAGTTATTGGCAGACGAATGTGTGAACCATTCTGCTACTCTTCTCCCTGAATGCCTCAACAGCTGGTTACTCCACTTCGGGGAGAGAAATGAAGAATCCAGTCTGCTGCTGTGCCCCACAGATTCCCCCAGTAATCAATATGATCAGTGGATCAAAAGAAGATGTTGTTGTAGATGTCCATACATTTCTCATAGTTAAAAGCAACTTTTACATATCTGACTTACACTACGAAACTTTATAGTTCCAACATCATTTTCAAAACTCCCTACAGGTCCCACGTAAGAGCGTACTTTTCAACTATATTGTTTATAATCTGTAGATAACAGATAACAGAACATTTGATTAACTGACCCTAGAAACTGACCATTTCCACGAAACTTTTTAAACAATCACTCACTACTGAGCCAAAGTCTATTTAACCCAAATCGTGGAGCATTCGTGGTGACACGTAGGAAATCTTTGCGAAACTGAAGCATCATGTTTCCATAATTCCGGTTGCTATGATGAGACATGAACCTGTTTCATTAATGGTATGACCCAGACATGGCAGGGACCCGGCTCCATCCATAAGCCCGGCGAGTTTTGTTTTGTTTTGTTTTGTTTGTTTGTTTTGGTTTGTTTGGTTTGGTTTGGTTTGGTTTGGTTTGGTTTGGTTTGGTTTGGTTTGGTTTGGTTTGGTTTGGTTTGGTTTGGTTTGGTTTGGTTTTAGAGTTGTCCTTTACGTCTCTTCTGTTGCTAATGTTCCTTTTCCCCCTTGCCTTTCTTTCTTTTTAAAATCCTAGTAACATTCCAGATAGTTTGTGTGTATGTCTATATCTCTGCTGGCATGCCTGGGTTTTTCTGTGACTGAGGACATGTGTGAATGTGTATGCATGTACCTGTTTTATAAGTACATTGATACATACAAGTTTTTAAAATGCCTAAAAGAATTTATCTAAAAACACATTACTTTGCATAAAATATTTGCTGATCTCCTTTCCTCCTCCTCCCCCCCCCCCTTTCCAACAGTGCCGAATTTCAGAACTGGTTTTGTTCCACGTGACCTTAATTTTACCCCCCCTCTCCTCTCTCTCTCTCTCTCTCTCTCCTCTCTCTCTCTCTCTCTCTCTCTCTCTCTCTCAAACTTATTCATGGGATATTCCTCGCCAGTCCTTACCTGATATGAAGCCTAGAAATCTTCAGTAATACCTTGGAAGACGGGTCTTTACCTCATATCTGGAGAGAGGTAGTCATATTACCTAGAGTAGTCAAGAGTAGACTCCCACAATAGGCTTTCAGCTACCTCCCAGTCAACCTAACCAACTGCGTAGTGAATATCATGGAAGGATTTGTGAATCAGCGCCTTCGGTGAAAGCAGGAAGCCAACAAACTCATTGCAACTGAACAAGCAGGATTCAGACAACTCTGCAGCACAAAAGATCAGATCACATATCTGTCATAGAGATTGAAGATGCTTTCCGGGAACAAAAGCCAGTCCTTGTTACCTGTAGATATATATTAAAAAGCATTGGCAACATTTGGACTGACAGACTCTTGTCAACATGCAGAGGGAGGCATTTCCAGCAATATGTATGAGGGGATCCAGGATTACAGCTGCAACCAGAAAAAAGAGTCTCCGTCAACCATGAACACTGCAAAATAATCCTACTGCACTAGGGTGTTCCACAAGGTGGGGTCCTCTGTCCTATTCTTTCTTCTGTTCTTCAAGGACGTAATAGAGGCATCAAAGTTGCTTTGTACGCGGACGTCCTGGTGGTCTGGTGTAGGGGGAAACATGCCACAATTGCCACTTACAGAATGCAATATGCAGCATATCGGCAGAATATATTGGCAGAAAAATTGTGTGTCTACGTTAACAAGGAGAAACCCTCTAAGACACTGCCTTGTCGACCAAACAGAAGGCTGAAATCCTCAAGCTTAAAGAACCCCACCATAGCAAGGATAAAGAAGTAAAATATCTTGAGATTACTTTTCATATTAAGCAAACCCGGAAGCTACACACTGCTAAAGTAAAAGCTAAGACCAGGCACAAGCTAGCTGTTCTCTGGAAGTAGGCACTACATGGGGGATGTTAGGCATCAACAAGATATTGAACACAATATACCATGGAACAACCAGGCTCTATCTCGAATATGACTGCACTTCCTGGTCAACCTTAGCCAAGACCAACCTGCAGGCCCCTGACAAAGTACAGAACCATGCCCTTGGACTCAAAAGTGATGAAATGGGATTTACGCTATCAAAAAAATAAAAACGGAAATACAAAAGTCATCAAAGACAGGAATCAAAGATCATGATACTGGCTGAGAAGTTCTGGTGTTTGACTGATCGACCCATGAAGCAGAATCTGGATGATCTCATCAAAAATTGTCTGAAACAAAGAAGCTTTGTCCACAAAAGCAAGAGGCAATATCAGCCAGCTCTGGAAAAAAAAATATGACTGTAACCTTTGCATCTGCCAGAATCGTGGAAACCAGAACAGCAAGACTTTGAAATCCACAGTGTTGTCTCCCATGTCACCTGAGCGGAATTACAAGATGACACAGAACGCCAGGCTCTCATGTTGGCCATTATCAACGAATGTTACTAACAGGAGACATAGATACATGCTTACGCTGATGGATCAGCTACGAATGCCGTAACCAACGGGAGAGTCAGCACACTCATCAACTTCCCAGGGATTCAGTCCACAGTTGCCAGTGTTCCTTCGGGTAAACACCGCACCAAACTACAGGACAGAGACATAATTACCCATGCAAGCAGCCTCCATGACTCAAAATGCATAAGACATGTTATCGACTGGTCTTCCTCTCAAACATCGTCTCTGATCGTCACATCCAGGGAGAATGACAAGCTCCCTTATCTGAATAAAAGTCTTCCAGCAAGTCAGAGCTAAAACAATAGTCCACTAATGGATCCCCAATCACTGTGGGTTGCCAGGAAACGAGACAGAGATGAGCTAGCAAAAAAGGAAGTCCAACCCGACAACAGCGCTGGCTACAACAGCACAACATCATCACATCATTGCTTAAACCACGGATAGAAAGGGACGTCTACCACCTTCTGCCAAGAGAGCAGCGAGTGGTCCTGGTCAAACTCCTTACCTGCCATAACTCGATGCCCGTTTTGAAAAGTTCGAAGTGACGCCTTCACCAGCCTTTCCCCTGCCGTCAAGAGGACCAGACAGCAAACACATACTGCAGCAATGTCGCCTGTGTCAGGTGGGATGACTGGAAAAATGGACAAATGCAAGTCCACTGACCATCAAGGGCTATGGCAGTCAGCAGGAACTGAAAAAAGAACGGTCACATTTACCTCCAGACAAGGCCTGACTAAGCAGAAGGCGAAGGATAAAAGATATCAGAATTTCGCAAAGATCCACCCAGAAACAGCTAAGAAAATCTTACTGACACATTTTTGTCACACACACACACACACACACACACACACACACACACACACACACACACACACACACACACACACACACACACACACACACACACACACACACACACATCCGGTCGATATGAAGCCATCTCCCTTAAAAAGAAACAAATGGAGAAATAATAAGAGAAGAAAACTAAGTGACATTCGAACGACCTTGGCATGCAGCTTTTAAAGTGAATAGCTCGTGCAGACAACTTGATTACTTTCAAAACACTCGCCCCACTTCTTGGCACGATTCTTTTCTCATTAGTGGAGATCTGCTTGAAAAAGCCAAGTTCGCGTAAATCTGTCTTAATGTCTTCAATAATATGCACTCTCTGGTCTTAGTTTATATCGATCTGAGAACACGCTTTGGATAATATCCAAGAACTGTTACTGGCACAGTTTTCCCTACAATACCTCTCGTCCCTCTACTCTTCAATGCACGGGCGCGCACACACACACAAAAACATAATGTACACACACTCATATACATACACACATACACGCACACACACACACACACACACACAACACACACACACACACACACACACACACACACCACACACACACACACACAGAAGAGTGAGAGTGAGAATGAAAGAGAGAATGAGAGAGGGAGTGGGAAAGAGACTTCTTTAACCTAAAGTTATGGAATTCACATTTTTCACACGACAGACAGGATAATAGTGCCGCAATCAAGACACTATGGCTGGCCTAAATGTACTAGCGATGTTTACATAGTTCCATCTGCCCAGAGTAAAAATGATATGCTTAACACATGCGCTCTCAATTTAGCGTGCAAGAAATACTGGATATTAAGATAAATGGAATACAACCTGATAAAAAAGAAAGTTTCTTTATCGCGGTAGTCAGCGAAAGTAAAAGTGTAAAAAACATATTTTCCTTCGTTTATTGTTTTGGCGTTGTGTTGGTATTGTTAAGGTTGGTGGTGACTGTGGTGATAGTGTGCTTGGTGTCGTTGGTCTTGCTGTATTTGTTTGTGTTTGTTTTTATCGGTTTCTGTTTCACTCCTGATTCTAAGTCAGTAGTAAAAATAATAACCCGATTATACATATATCCTGTCAGACACCAAATGTGTGTGTGTGTGGTGTGTGTGTGTGAATGGCATACAGACGTAAAATGAGCACGTTTATCATATAATTATGTCAATATCATTTTCACTGTCATCATCATTGTCACCGTTATCATCATCACTACTGTCTCTTATAGTGTGTGTGTGTGTGTGTGTGTGTGTGTGCGTGTGTGTGTGTGTGTGTGTGTGTGTGTGTGTGTGTGTGTTGTGTGTGTGTGTGTTGTATATGTGTATTGTTGCCTGTGTGTGTGTGTGTGCGCGCCGCGCGCGTGCGTTTTTCTTTCTTTAAATATGCAAAAACAACACCAACGCCACAAAATCACAAACAACATGCACACACCCACTCGCTAGCTTACACACTCATTCATACACGTGCGCGCGCGCTCACACACACACACACCACACACACACACACACACACACACACACACACACACACACACACACACACACACACACACACACACACACACACATAGACACACACAGACACACTCTCTTTCTCTTTCTCTCTCTCTCTCTCCCTCTCTCTCTCTCTCTCTTTCTCTCTTGCTGTCTGTCTGTCTCTCTCTCTCTCTCCCTTTCTCTCTCTTTATCTCTCTTCCCCTCTCTCTCTCTCACCACACACACACACACACACACAAACACACACACACACACACACACACACACACACACACACACACACACACACACACACACACACAACACACACACACACACACACACACACACACGCACACATGCAGCGTACTTAGCAACAGAGACAAAGGGAAAGAGAGAGGAAGGAAACACGAATGATTTTGATTAGCCCTTTATCGCTACACCATATACCTTAATTAGTATACTACAGACAGTCATGGTCAAACTTGTCCCATTATCGGAGCAGAGGAGGAAGATGGTACAACGCTTAACTACTGTCAGGTCGGCATTATTATGAGGGCGGTGCCCACCTTCTCTTACTCACTTCTTTACCTTCCTACAACTTCCAACAGGATCAGGTCCCCATTGACAGCTGGGTAAACAGGACGCCGCATGTAGACAGCTTTCATCGAGGGTGATTCGCATCCGTGCAAATGCACGCCATCTGAGCTCCACTTCTACACCAAAGGCCTGATGTTAAATCTAACGTTACATGACAGCTCTATATCGATATAAATATCTATGACAGCTCTATACTGATATAAATATGTATGGCAGTTCTATAAAGATATAAGTATCTATGGAAGCTTCATGCAGCTCCATATAGATATGCGTACCTATGACAACTCTACATGTATATAAATATCTATGGCAGCTCTACATAGATATAAATATCTGTGACAGCTCATATCAATACAGATATCTATGACAGCTCTATATAGATGTACATATTTATGGCAGCTCTACATAGATATAAGTATCTATCTATCTATCTAGCTAGCTAGCTATCTATATATATATATATATACATGTATATATATATGTATACATATGTGTATATATATAATATATATATATATATATTATTATTATTATACATGTATACAGTATAATAGATTTACAGTTTTCACGCCATATTTTCCATAGGATTATATATAAGACAGCTCGAACTCTATGCCAAATATCACTCAGGATAATAATTATATGACAGTTTCAATTCTACGCCAACTATCCCTCAGGATAATAGGCTACGTTTGAGATTTCCATCTCTACGCCAAACAGCTCTCAGGATAATGTATGAGAGAGCTCTGCTCCGTGCCAAAAGTGATACATTACACCTGTACATGTAGATAAGTCTCCTTGGCCCCAAACTACCAGCCAGGTAGGCAGATTAAGTATACTCTTTTGTGTGTCCCTAGACATGGATAAGGAGACAGGCACTTAGCTGTCGCACGCTATCATTGCCTCGCGATGCTTCTCGACCTATGAGGCTTGAGAGTACACAGCTAAGTAACTGTTGTGCCGTTCAGCTAGCTTCAGTTAGTTCAAATGTGTAGCAACTTATTACAAAATCAAAAGATAAGTGATCGGCTCACAAATTATTCGAGACAAAACAGTTTATTATAGAAAAAGCCAGCTAAAGGAGACAGCAACAAGTGATAAAAGAAAAAGGTTTCCATCTTGATCAATAATGCACAAAAACAGTACCAGCTTATCGCCACATTAATGCAGTATCATTTATCAAGCAACGGTGTTTTAATTTGTCTCAACGCTGTTCCGAGAGCAGTGTTTTAATTTGTCTCAACGCTGTTTCGAGAGCAGTGTTTTAATTTGTCTCAACGCTGTTCCGAGAGCAGTGTTTTAATTTGTCTCAACGCTGTTTCGAGAGCAGTGTTTTAATTTGTTTCAACGCTGTTCCGAGAGCAGTGTTTTAATTTGTCTCAACGCTGTTTCGAGAGCAGTGTTTTAATTTGTCTCAACGCTGTTCCGAGAGCAGTGTTTTAATTTGTCTCAACGCTGTTTCGAGAGCAGTGTTTTAATTTGTCTCAACGCTGTTTCGAGAGCAGTGTTTTAATTTGTCTCAACGCTGTTCCGAAAGTAGTGTTTTAATTTGTCTCAACGCTGTTCCGAAAGTAGTGTTTTAATTTGTCTCAACGCTGTTCCGAGAGCAGTGTTTTAATTTATCTCAATGCTGTTTCGAGAGATGAAGGCATTAATCCTACAAAACCAGTAACAATTCACGCTGAGGTCGATAGAATCCATTTTACATGTAATGCTGAGTAGAAGCCTCGACTTTTCTCCTCAGTTTGACCGAAAAATCGAACTGAACGTCTAGTCCTTCGAAAGGGGACTAAAAACGAGACGGACCCGTGTGCATTCTGGCTGTGCACGGTAAAGATCCCACGGCAGTTGAAAATCGTGAAGAGCAGGGCATTGCTCGGCTGCCTTGGTAAAAAACACTGGAGAGATAGGTTGATTTCCCAGGTCCCACCCCTTGAAGACCAATTAGCCTTCTTGCCTTTCTGAAGCCTTGGCAAAAAACAAAAAAAAAGAATTTTGAACATGCTGAGTAGGTCGTCTATGTTACTATTGCTGTCTATGGTGTAACTGATAAGGCCTGTGTAAGGGTACAAAAGGGGCAGAGAGACACGTTCACAGCAGTCAGACCCTGGACATCCATTGTCCTCACTGACCAGCACCATGGCCTTCACCGGTGGGGGGCCTCTATTGGCCGCCTTCTGTACTCTGATAACCGTTGTCTATGGACAGGTATTTGTCTGTCTGTTTATTTATATATGCGTTTATTCAGGCCACGATGTATCATAGCTGTCGTTTGTAAATTTTTTTTCATCTGTCCTTCTTTTGTACGATGTATGTGTTGGCTTTCTTTCTTTCTTTCTTTCTTTCTTCTTTCTTTTCTTTTCTTTCTTTTTAGGATGTTCTTTCTAGTTACTTTTTATTTTTTTCATCTATTATTTGTTTATCTGTCTTTGTTACGGCATTCTCTATTATCACAGTATACATACTCTATTTATGGCACGGACAATTATATTTTTTTCAGAATGTTTTTCAATTACGATTTCCATGGCTTAGTGTATCTATGGGTATTGGACTGTGTATGCTATCATACGGAAAATATTGTATAGGTGTGAGTGTATGTATGTATGCATGTATGTTTGTATGTATGTATGTATGTATGTGTGTGTATGTATGTATGTATGTATGTATGTGTGTGTGTATGTATGTATGTATGTATGTATGTATGTATGTATGTATGTAGTGCCCTGGATACTAGCACAGTGTCCCCTCGTGGAGATGCCAGGGGCACTTTCAGTACAAATAGTATCCCCACCTTCTCACATTCTGGAAATTCTTTGCTAGAAATTTCTGTCACTCTCTTTGTTTCTACCTTATTCCTTTGCTTTCTGTCATTTCTTCCTATCACTTTCTGCCTGCTGGTCCATTCACTTGTATGTGTTAGATAAAGTCTTACATATTTCCTATTGAGAGTGATAATTGGGTACATGTATTATGTGCATTTTTTGACTCTAAGGAAATGAGATACGCAGAGGCAAATTTAGGTTATTAAGGCCCGTTTTCATGTTTTAGTGTCCTTAGTTACATTCGAATTTGTATTTGTGCGATAAATTGGACGGAGTGGTCAACGCCAGGAGCATCTCATTGAATTATGTGCCCAAATGCATTGATATACGTACTTAATTCTCATTTCCTTTCTTTCCCTATTGAAGTATTGTGTATGTTTTCAAACGGTTATAGCCTCGATATGGCTCTACACAGTCGGCTGGGCTTTAAACAAAAATACCAATAACAGTAACAATAGCATACTATAAGACAAATAGTGATTGTACACAAATTGTCATTCTGTTGGTATCTGCTTTCTTTATATCCACTTTTCTTGGCTGGAGAAGGTTTCAGTCAGACAAATGCAGTTTAAAGCAGACAATTTTGGGTTATGCAGTTTGAGTCAGAGATTAAGGTAAATAGTCTGACACAAACAATAAGACATTAAACCCGAGTCAGAGAATCAGATAGAGATATTAGAGCCAGACAATTAGATGTGAACTTGGTCTAGGCACCAGGCTACTGACTGAGACATAAACCAAGGCACCGTGTGCACCACTCACTTAGCGTACGTGAGAGAATCCACGGCCACCAAAGAATTCTCTCTTTCCCCTGTCCACTTTCACACGTAAACAGAAATACAGCATACAGGAAATAAAAGTCAACAAAAGATGGTGTCGCATTGCCGATACGTACCTTCGTTGGAAGAGCAACCTGAATTTAACATCAAATCCATTGTCACAACAACAACAACAACGAAAAAAGATGGTAAAACCATTCCAACATTCTCCCTTTTCCTGTATGAAGCTTCTGCTAAACACACACACACCAAATCCTGATTTTGTGCTTTTCATGGTCACTGTAACAGTGAAGAAGTATCGGCTGAAATAACATGAAGCTAAGACAAAGATGGACTATCACAATAATGAAGAGGAAGTTGAACGTTGTCAAATTTTCCTGAGCTAATGGTGTTCACACATCACCATCACCGTGTCTTGCCGCACGGTATCAGTAGTAAGGTCCTCCAGACGATTCTGTCTTTTGTCGCTGCAAGTGTATCCCCTACATTTCTTGTCCCCACCCACTCTGTAAAACTAATCTTTTCTCCCTGGGTCTACCTGGTACTCTTTTTCCTCTGGCTTTCCTGTCGTGACCAAGTGTTCAGTATTCTGTTCTTCATAAAATGTCCTATAAATGTTGTTTCTCTTTTTCTAATCTTCTTCATTAATGGACTGTTTGTGTTTGCTTCTCTCAAGTTTGTCTCCTTTGTCTTCTCTGCTGTCCGTGGAACTTTCAACATTCTTCTTAGAAACCACATTTCAGCTGCCTCAATCGTGTTTTGATTCTGCTAGACAATCAACAATCAAAGGTGATCACACACCTTCCTGAAAAGTGCGCCTTCCAAACTTATGCGTTCCTGACTTCTTAATGAACAGTTTATACATTTCTTCAGAATTTGGTAAAGATTCATCCAGAAACAGTATAGAACACCTT
>CM060306.1:60213624-60216124 GCA_030674185.1 Monoplex corrugatus | reverse complement strand
TCCGAAGACAGGAAGCATGCATTGGAAGACCCAGTGCAAGTTTGAAACCTTTACAATCTATGCTCTGCAGTTTTTTTAGTAAGTGTTTCGGTGCACTGAAGAAGATTTCTTGAGCATAGGTTAATTTAGATCTAACAAGCGATTTACAAAGATGAACAAGTGTTGATGAATCTTGACCCCATGTCTGTTTGCGAACTATTTTTAATAAATTTAAACTTTTTTGAGCTTTGGTTAATAAGTATTCAATATGCTGATTCCAAGATAATTTTGCTGTAAGGAAAACTCCTAAGAATTTAATCGACTCGTTAAACTGAAGAAGAGTATCTCCCAGTTTGAAAGTGGGAATATTTACTGGGTTAGCTCCATTATTAAATAAAACTATTTTTGTTTTTTCCAGGGATAGATGTAACCCATTTTCTACCATGTATCGCGCTATTTTATCAAGTTCTAATTGGTAGCATTTGCGTGTATAATTGATACAGCGCAAAGGAGTTTTCTTTTTCATATTTACCTGCATCCACATGCATAAATCGTCAGCATATTGAGCTAAAACTACATGCTTAGATACTTTACTGGGTAAGTCATGCATTAATATCATGAAAAGAAGGGGAGCTATAACGGATCCCTGAGGGATACCCATTTGAAGAATTCGTTTCGTGGAATATACATTTTCAATCCTCGTTTGAAATACTCTGTTTTCTAAGAAACACTTAACATAGCCAAAAATGTGACCTGTCAGCCCAATACTTTTAAATTTGAATAACAATCGGGAGTGCCACAAATGTGTGTGTGTGTGTTTGTGCGTGCGTGTGTGTGTGTGTGTGTGTGTGTGTGTGTGTGTGTACTGATAAGCGCATTTGTTGTTTAAATATAATTTACTGTTATTAACTTGTGGTTGGTTGTTATTTTGTGACGTGTATGTGGCTGTCTGACTGTGTGTTTACATGTGTATATGTCTGTATGGTGTGTGTGCGCGTGTGTAGTGTGTTGTGTGTGTGTGTGTGTGTGTGTGTGTGTGTGTGTGTGTGTGTGTGTGTGTGCGCTTGCGCGCGCGTGCGTGCGCGTGTGCGCATATTTCGTCTGCAGAAAAATAGCTAAGCTGATTCTGACGAAAAAAATTTTATCCAGGCTTTTCCATGAATAAGGTTTTTGACATTTCACGGGTTTATATAATGCATGCTAATGTCAGATTTTCTTCTTCAACTCAAAAGAAAGCATGGTCTTGATACTGTAATTTGAAGGATTTTTTTTTCTTTCTCGTTCGGTTTTTGTTTTTTTTTTCACAAGCTGTCAGTCAGATCATAAGATTACTTCTCCTAAATAAAGAATTGGTGTGGGGGTGTTTGTTTGTTTGTTTGTTTGTTTGTTTGTGTGTGTGTGTGTGTGTGTGTGTGTGTGTGTGTGTGTGTGTGTGCGGGCGTGTGGGTAAGAATGGATGTGTGTGTGTGTATGTATGACTGTGCGTGATGGTGTGTCTGTCTGTCTGCCTGTCTGTCTGTCTGTCTGTCTGTCTGTCTGTCTGTCTGTCTATGAGTGTGAAGAGCATTTTTTTCGGTTCTGTAGAGGTGGGTCTTTGCCCCGTTTTGGTCACTGCTTAGGATTTGTGAATGTATAAGGTTTGGAATGTCAGGCATCAAGGTCATGGTCACACGCACCAAAATGCGCCTCTATTAGCACTTTTCAAGTGAGGTGTGTGAATAGCACTTTCTGGAGAACTTCTTGACATATGTGTAATACAGTTTTACTGTGACAGTCTGTAATAATCTGTATTGGCTGTCAGGTTTAATTTCAACTGGAGCTTTTTAAAGGTCACAGTGATCTTCCAGAAGTGCAAGATCTGGATTTTCTGTAATAATATTCGAATAACAAGGGAGATTGTTAGCCTGGCTTGACCATGTTATTTCTATTGGTTGAAAACTTGCACCTGTACAACAACAGCAGTGGATAATACTTTGAATATGTGTTAGAATTTTAAAATGTGTCTTCTACCGTTACATTATGACGAGGTAGGGTTTGATCAATAAGTTTCAGATGAGCATTCTGCAATTAGTGGTACGTCTATAGTCTTCAACGTTCTGAGTCGATGCCAGTAGCTCTCTCTCTCTCTCTCTCTCTCTCTCTCTCTCTCTCTCTCTCTCTCTCTCTCTCTCTCTCTCTCTCTCTCTCTCTTTCTAACATAAATGAGAAAGCTAGCACACGCTTACGCGGGCCACAGTTGTTCAGTTGATTGAGCGTCGGATTCACATGCTAATGGCTGTGGGTTCGAATCCCGGGTGCGCTACATTAAAACTGGCCTTCTCACTAACCCATCTTAACATCATCGTTGTTCTGGTGGAGTCAATATAGAATTAGATAAGTCCCCCCTTCCCCCACTTCCCTGGGATGGTTGTCTCCGTCGGCCATATCACCTGAGGTGGGTGCCGACGAAAAGACTGAACCAAATCAATTAAGCAAGCAAGCATACGTTTACGAATAAAAAATCTAATACCTGAGAAGTATG
>CM060306.1:60178624-60208624 GCA_030674185.1 Monoplex corrugatus | reverse complement strand
GACATACATACAGACATACATACATACATACATACATACATACATACATACATACATACATACATACATACATACATACATACACACAACATCGCAAACACACATCCATACAGTCACACAGTCACACACGCACACATCACACGAACATGTATAAACACAATCAAAACTGCAAACATGCAGATATACAGTCCACACTAAAAAATTAAACGTTGTGCATGAATATATAGGAGCTATGGTCCTATTTTTATAACATTCTTAATTTTAATATCATGTGCATTGTAGCAATACACTTCATACATCACATTAATTTTCACTTAAACGAACACATGCGCGCGTGCACACGCACACACACACACACACACACACACACACACACACACCACCACACACACACACACACACACACCACCACACACACTTGCATACAGAGACAGAGACAGAGTCAGAGAGACAGACAGACAGACAAAAAAATGACACTTAACAAACTCCCAATACAGTGTCCACATCATAATCAAGACGAGTGACGTAAAAACATGTAACGAACAACGTCTGGCGCAATTACAGAGGTAAATCCGTGTAGGGAGTGGAATGGGGATGGAGAAGGGGGGAATTGCACCAAGACAATGAAAGGCAAAACTAACAAAAGAAAAGGCAAAACCAACGAAGGATGTTCAAATGCTTTAATCAGTTAAAGGGGTCAAAAACACATGGACACGTGTTATCAATGTTGAATTCTTTTTTCTTAAGATGTAAAAAAAAAATGAGGACATCGTTTTTGGAGTTTAGTTGACCACCAAAACAATGAACGAAATCGAATTCTTAGGTCATGACTTTTCCTCCATGTAACTACCTACACGCTCATTTTGCCGTCGAGTTCAGCGTTAAAACCTATTTCAGTGCGTCAAAGTTCTCTCAGGGTTGTCTTGTCTGGTCTGTACAGAACTTACTGTGCCGTCTGCTGCAAGTGTCAGGAGTCGAGACACCCGGGAATGAACGATGTCGGTTTACGTTTATTCATTTCGTTTATTGTTTCCGCTGTGTTATGAGTGTTTCAGTGTCGCTACTAATAATGATAGAGTTTATGTGGGCAGAGGAGGGAGGAAGAGAGAGAGAGAGAGAGGGAGAGAGACAGACAGACAGAGAGAGAGAGAGACAGAGAGAAAGAGTGTGTGTGTGTGTGTGTCTGTGTGTGCGTGCGGTTGTGTGTGTGTGTGTGTATGTATAATTTGGGGAGAGCGGGTGAATTGGAAGGCCGACATTTCACTACCACGCCCGTCAGTAGAAAGTTATTAGTTATTTTTATTTGAAGCTCGAGCAACTTTACAAAGCTTTATCAGGGATATAACCATCTCAGATCACTACCACAATGGCGAACAAAAAAATGAAAAAAAAAATTTAATTACAGACAGCAATGGATTCGTGAACATGTCGTAAGGATATGCCCATTGTGTCGACAATTCTGTCCTATCACCAAGTGGATTAAAAAACTGAACATACAATTGAACATTACTAAGGACAATAAATTACAAACAAGCCTAAATTACGGAAAACTGCTTCTGTATGTCACATTTTTTTAGAGTCAAAAAAGCACTTAGTGTCCAATTATGAATTCTGAGAGAAAATATGTAAGGCTTTATAGGACACTTACAGATGACTGGACCAGCAAAGCAGAAAATGACAGGAAAAGATGACAGAAAGCAAAGGAACAAGACAGAATCAAAGAGAATGAGATAAAACAAGGAATTTCTAGCACAGAATCTTCACGGGGATCGCCCGTCGATATAACATATCGAGCAATGTAATAACTTCCTGTACTTTTTATCTTATTGCTTATTTATTTGTTTGTTTTTCTTGGGGGAGAGGAGGAGTGTTTTGTTTTCGTTTTTGCGTGTTCATTGTTTTTAGTTTGTTTTGTTAGAAATGGGATTTTTGTCGTATATCTTGATAATTGGGCACATGGTATGAAGTGTATTTTTGTCGTATATCTTGATAATTGGGCACATGGTATGAAGTGTATTTTTGTCGTATATCTTGATAATTGGGCACATGGTATGAAGTGTATTTTTGTCGTATATCTTGATAATTGGGCACATGGTATGAAGTGTATTTTTGTGGTATATCTTGATAATTGGGCACATGGTATGAAGTGTATTTTTGTCGTATATCTTGATAATTGGGCACATGGTATGAAGTGTATTTTTGTGGTATATCTTGATAATTGGGCACATGGTATGAAGTGTATTTTTGTGGTATATCTTGATAATTGGGCACATGGTATGAAGTGTATTTTTGTGGTATATCTTGATAATTGGGCACATGGTATGAAGTGTATTTTTGGTTGTAGGGAATGACATAAGCAAAAAGACATTTTAGGTAATTTAGGCCCGTTTTCATATACGATTTAGTGTTCTTAGTTATGTTGACATTTGTATTTAGGTATGTTCTTAGTTATGTTGACATTTGTATTTAGGTATGTTCTTAGTTATGTTGACATTTGTATTTAGGTATGTTCTTAGTTATGTTGACATTTGATTTGGTATGTTCTTAGTTATTTGACATTTGTATTTAGGTATGTTCTTAGTTATGTTGACATTTGTATTGTTGTTTTAGTTATTTGACTTTTGTTATTAGGTATTTTTATTATGTTGACATTTGTATTTAGGTATGTTCTTAGTTTGTTGACATTTGATTTAGTATGTTTTAGTTATGTTCATTTGTATTTAGGTATGTTTTAGTTATGTTGACATTTGTATTTAGGTATGTTTTTTTGTTTGACATTTGTATTTAGGTATGTTCTTAGTTATGTTGACATTTGTATTTAGGTATTTCTTAGTTATGTTGACATTTGTATTTAGGTATGTTCTTAGTTATTTGACATTTGTATTTAGGTATGTTTTTAGTTATTTGACATTTGTATTTAGGTATGTTCTTAGTTATGTTGACATTTGTATTTAGGTATGTTTTAGTTATGTTGATTTTTATTAGTTTTTCTTAGTTTTTGCATTTGTATTTAGTTTTTTATTTGTTGAATTTGTATTTAGTATGTTTTAGTTATTTGAATTTGTATTTAGGTATTTCTTAGTTATGTTGACATTTGTATTTAGGTATGTTTATATTTTAATTTGTATTTAGGTATTTCTTAGTTATGTTGACATTTGTATTTAGGTATGTTCTTAGTTTGTTGACATTTTATTAGTAGTTTTCTTAGTTATGTTGACATTTGTATTTAGTTGTTCTTAGTTATGTTGACATTTGTATTTGGTATTTCTTAGTTATTTGAATTTGTATTTAGGTATTTTTTTTGTTATTTATTTTATCTTATGTATGTATTTTTGTTAGTTGCTTTTATTTAGTTATTTTTTAGGTATGTTATTATGTGAATTTGTATTTGATGTTTTAGTATGTTGACATTTGTATTTGTTTTTATTATGTTGACATTTGTATTTAGTATGTTCTTAGTTATGTTGACATTTGTATTTAGGTTTTTTTTGTTTATTTATTTTTATTTGTTGTTTGTATTTGATGTTCATTTGTTTTATGTATTGTCTTATTATGTTGACATTTGTATTAGTATGTTCTTAGTTATGTTGAATTTGTATTTAGGTATGTTTTAGTTATGTTGACATTTGTATTTAGTTTGTTCTTAGTTATGTTGACATTTGTATTTAGGTTTTCTTAGTTATGTTGCATTTGTATTTGTATGTTTTGTTTGTGACATTTGTATTTAGGTATGTTTTAGTTATGTTGACATTTGTATTTAGGTATGTTCTTAGTTATGTTGACATTTGTATTTAGGTTTTGTTGTTATTTTGAATTTGTATTTATAATGTTATTATGTTGACATTTGTATTTAGGTATGTTTAGTTATTTGAATTTGTTTAGTTTTTTATTATTTGACATTTGTATTTAGTTTGTTCTTAGTTATGTTGACATTTGTATTTAGTTTTTTTAAGTTATGTTGACATTTGTATTTAGGTATGTTCTTAGTTATGTTGACATTTGATTTAGGTATGTTCTTAGTTTTCATTTATTTAGGTATTTCTTAGTTATGTCATTGATTAGTATTTCTTATTATTTGACATTTGTTTTAGTTTTTTAGTTATTTATTTTATTATATGTTTTAGTATTTTATTAGTTTTAGTTATGTTGACATTGTATTTAGTTTTAGTATTGACATTTGTATTTAGTATGTCTTATAGTTGACTTGTATTTAGGTATGTTCTAGTATGTTACATTGTTTGGTTTTATTTGTATTGTTTAGGTTTTTAGTTATGTTGACATTGTATTTAGTATTTTATTATTTGCATTTATTTGTTTTCTTAGTTTGACATTGATTAGTTTAGTTATGTTACATTTATTTAGGTATGTTCTTAGTTATGTTGACATTTGTATTAGGTATGTTCTTAGTATTTGACTTGTATTTAGTTTTTGTTTTGTTTGTTGTTATTTAATTGTATTGGTGTTTATATTGATTGTATGTTTTATTATTGTATTTTTTTATTAAGTTTAGTTATGTACATTGTATAGTATTCTTATTTGTGACATTGTATTTAGTATTCTTATTAGTGATTTATTAGATTTCTTGTATTTGACATTTGTATTAGTAGTTCTTATATTTGACATTTGTATAGGTTGTTCTTAGTTTTGAATTTATTTAGGTATTTTAGTTATTGATTGTTAGGTATTTATATTGATTTGTTTGTTCTAGTGTGACATTTTATTAGTATGTTGTTATTTGATTTTTAGTATGTTTATTATTATTGATTTATATGTTGTTTTATAGTTTTTATTACATGTATTTAGGTTGTTTTATTGTGACATTTTTAGGTATGTCTTATTGTGACATTTGTATTAGATTCTTATTATGTTGACATTTGTATTTAGTATGTTTTTAGTGCATGATTAGTATTGTACTTTTAGGTAATGTGTCTTAGTATGTTGACATTTGATTAGGTTGTCTTAGTTATGTGACATTTGTATTTAGGTAGTTCTTATTATGTTGACATTTGTATTAGGTATGTTCTATTATGTTACATTTGTATTAGGTATGTTTGTTATGTGAATTTGTATTGATTTATTAGTTGCATTTATTTAGGTAGTTCTAGTTATTTGACATTTGTATTTAGGTATTTCTTAGTTATGTTGACATTGTATTTAGGATTTCTAGTATGTTACATTGTATTAGGAGTTTTAGTTATGTTGACATTGTATTTAGTTGTTCTAGTTATGTTGACATTTGTATTAGTATGTCTTAGTTATTGATTGATTGATTCTAGTTATGTTGACATTTGTATTAGGTATTTTTAGTTATTTGATTGTATTTAGTATGTTTTAGTATGTTCTGTATTTGTTTTTAGTTGACATTTGTATTTGTATTTTATTATGTTGACATTGTATTAGGTATGTTCTTAGTTATGTGACATTTGTATTTAGTAGTTTTAGTATTTACATTGTATTAGGTTGTTTTATTATGTATTGATTAGGATTCTAGTTATGACATGTATTTAGTATTGTTTTTATTTGTATTTAGTATTTTTAGTATTGCATTGTTAGTTTAGTTATTATTGTATTTAGTTAGTTATTTGTATTAGATTTTAGTAGTTGTTTTATTGGATGTTTTGTTGTCATTATTTTGTCTTAGTATGTAATTTGTTAGTATGTCTAGTTAGTTACATTTGATTTAGTTCTAGTTATTGACATTGATTTAGATGTTCTTAGTTTGTTGACATTTGTATGTATGTCTATTATGACTGTTTTAGTAGTTAGTTAGTGACATTTATAGGTTGTTATTATTGACATTTTGTTGTCTTATTATTGTTCTTAGTTATGTTGACATTTGTATTTAGGTATGTTCTTAGTTATGTTGACATTTGTATTTAGGTATGTTCTTAGTTATGTTGACATTTGTATTTAGGTATGTTCTTAGTTATGTTGACATTTGTATTTAGTATGTTCTTAGTTATGTTGACATTTGTATTTAGGTATGTTCTTAGTTATGTTGACATTTGTATTTAGGTATGTTCTTAGTTATGTTGACATTTGTATTTAGGTATGTTCTTAGTTATGTTGACATTTGTATTTAGGTATGTTCTTAGTTATGTTGACATTTGTATTTAGTATGTTCTTAGTTATGTTGACATTTGTATTTAGGTATTTCTTAGTTATGTTGACATTTGTATTTAGGTATGTTCTTAGTTATGTTGACATTTGTATTTAGGTATGTTCTTAGTTATGTTGACATTTGTATTTAGGTATGTTCTTAGTTATGTTGACATTTGTATTTAGGTATGTTCTTAGTTATGTTGACATTTGTATTTAGGTATGTTTTATTATGTTGACATTTGTATTTAGGTATGTTCTTAGTTATGTTGACATTTGTATTTAGTATGTTCTTAGTTATGTTGACATTTGTATTTAGGTATGTCTTAGTTATGTTGACATTTGTATTTAGGTTGTTCTTAGTTATTTACATTTGTATTTAGGTTGTTCTTAGTTATGTTGACATTTGTATTTAGGTATTTCTTATTATGTTGACATTTGTATTTAGGTATGTTCTTAGTTATGTTGACATTGTATTTAGTATGTTCTTAGTTATGTTGACATTTGTATTTAGGTTTTCTTAGTTATGTTGACATTTGTATTTAGGTTGTTCTTATTATGTTGACATTTGTATTTAGGTATGTTCTTATTATGTTGACATTGTATTTAGTATGTTTCTTAGTTATGTTGACATTTGTATTTAGGTATGTTTTAGTTATGTTGACATTTGTATTTAGGTATGTTCTTAGTTATGTTGACATTTGTATTTAGGTATGTTCTTAGTTATGTTGACATTTGTATTTAGGTATGTTCTTAGTTATGTTGACATTTGTATTTAGGTATGTTCTTAGTTTATGTTGACATTTGTATTTAGGTATGTTCTTAGTTATGTTGACATTTGTATTTAGGTATGTTCTTAGTTATGTTGACATTTGTATTTAGGTATGTTCTTAGTTATGTTGACATTTGTATTTAGGTATGTTCTTAGTTATGTTGACATTTGTATTTAGGTATGTTCTTAGTTATGTTGACATTTGTATTTAGGTATGTTCTTAGTTATGTTGACATTTGTATTTAGGTATGTTCTTAGTTATGTTGACATTTGTATTTAGGTATGTTCTTAGTTATGTTGACATTTGTATTTAGGTATGTTCTTAGTTATGTTGACATTTGTATTTAGGTATGTTCTTAGTTATGTTGACATTTGTATTTAGGTTTGTTCTTAGTTATGTTGACATTTGTATTTAGGTATGTTCTTAGTTATGTTGACATTTGTATTTAGGTATGTTCTTAGTTATGTTGACATTTGTATTTAGGTATGTTCTTAGTTATGTTGACATTTGTATTTAGGTATGTTCTTAGTTATGTTGACATTTGTATTTAGGTTTGTTCTTAGTTATGTTGACATTTGTATTTAGGTATGTTCTTAGTTATGTTGACATTTGTATTTAGGTATGTTCTTAGTTATGTTGACATTTGTATTTAGGTATGTTGTTAGTTATGTTGACATTTGTATTTAGGTTTGTTCTTAGTTATGTTGACATTTGTATTTAGGTATGTTCTTAGTTATGTTGACATTTGTATTTAGGTATGTTCTTAGTTATGTTGACATTTGTATTTAGGTATGTTCTTAGTTATGTTGACATTTGTATTTAGGTATGTTCTTAGTTATGTTGACATTTGTATTTAGGTATGTTCTTAGTTATGTTGACATTTGTATTTAGGTATGTTCTTAGTTATGTTGACATTTGTATTTAGGTATGTTCTTAGTTATGTTGACATTTGTATTTAGGTATGTTCTTAGTTATGTTGACATTTGTATTTAGGTATGTTCTTAGTTATGTTGACATTTGTATTTAGGTATGTTCTTAGTTATGTTGACATTTGTATTTAGGTATGTTCTTAGTTATGTTGACATTTGTATTTAGGTATGTTCTTAGTTATGTTGACATTTGTATTTAGGTATGTTCTTAGTTATGTTGACATTTGTATTTAGGTATGTTCTTAGTTATGTTGACATTTGTATTTAGGTATGTTCTTAGTTATGTTGACATTTGTATTTAGGTATGTTCTTAGTTATGTTGACATTTGTATTTAGGTATGTTCTTAGTTATGTTGACATTTGTATTTAGGTTTGTTCTTAGTTATGTTGACATTTGTATTTAGGTATGTTCTTAGTTATGTTGACATTTGTATTTAGGTATGTTCTTAGTTATGTTGACATTTGTATTTAGGTATGTTCTTAGTTATGTTGACATTTGTATTTAGGTTTGTTCTTAGTTATGTTGACATTTGTATTTAGGTATGTTCTTAGTTATGTTGACATTTGTATTTAGGTATGTTCTTAGTTATGTTGACATTTGTATTTAGGTATGTTCTTAGTTATGTTGACATTTGTATTTAGGTATGTTCTTAGTTATGTTGACATTTGTATTTAGGTATGTTCTTAGTTATGTTGACATTTGTATTTAGGTATGTTCTTAGTTATGTTGACATTTGTATTTAGGTATGTTCTTAGTTATGTTGACATTTGTATTTAGGTATGTTCTTAGTTATGTTGACATTTGTATTTAGGTATGTTCTTAGTTATGTTGACATTTGTATTTAGGTTTGCTTCTTAAATCCCCTGTGTGACAAATTGTAAGGAGTGGTCAACGTTAAGGGTATCCCCTCAGATTATGTGTGCGAATTCATTGATATCATCATCATCATCATCAAGTGCCTTACCACATTGCGTTGGCAATCGTGGCCCTCCATATGCATCTGTCCCTTGTTGCCGCGAGCACATCTTCCACCCTCTCTGTCCTCAACCACTCTGCAAGTCCGTCCAACATTTTTTCTCTGGGTCTACCCGGTGCTCTCTTTCCCTCCAGCTTTATGCATTGATATGTGTCTTGATTTTCTTTTCCTTTTCTTTTCTTGTTGAAGTATTGCATATGTTTTAAAACGATTATAGCCCTGATATGGCTCTACGCAGTCGGCTGGGCTTTAGAAAACAAATTCTGTACTTGCATTATGTCTGGGTATGTCTGCGCATGTCAAGCTTCAAAATGTGTTCAGAAATTGTTGTCAGCTTACCGTGAGCTGTCTTTATTTAATTTGGACCATAGGGCTCCACAACTGAATGCAGTCAACAGTAGGGGGCGTAGTTGGTGCTGTTGTAAGTACACTCGATCACAACTGGCACCGTATAGATACACTCAATAGTTCCTGCTGCAGTGCAGGGTCTTGGGTGGATGGTCTAATGGCGATTCGACATCAATGGTTCTTCGGGACTTTCCAACACTGAACTGTAACAGAATGAACCTGTAGGCTATTCAGTGGTCTGTTGGGTAACTGGAATGACCAGGGGTTACTACTGAGGCTGGGCAGAGGAGTCGACGTTTTTTGTTTGTTTGTGTTTAGTTTTTTCTTTCTTTTATCTCGCCGATTAAATCGCTGGGGTGTGGCAAAAAGAATGAAAATTTGGTCTGCGGTGAGTTGAAAAGCCTGGACAACTATGTCTTCCTTCATTGACCTCGGGCCTTGAAACCAGGCGTCCTTATGGCGTCCTTATGACGTCCTTATGAGTCCCTATGGCGATCTTATGGCGTCCTTATGGCGTCCTTATGACGTCCTTATGAGTCCTTATGGCGTTCATATGACGTCCTTATGGCGTCCTTATGACGTCCTTATGAGTCCCTATGGCGATCTTATGGCGTCCTTATGTTGTATGTGTGGTGAGTTTGGTGGTGAATTGGCAGTCATGTAAGGTGTCTAAACTGTCTGACTTTCTGATGTTGAAGATAGTGGTGGATTGCTGTTGACACATCTTTTCTTTCTTTCTTTCTTTCTTTAATCTCGGTGTTACATATCATGTCTTGACGGATCTTGTTGACAGCTGTTCTCAAGTAGCACACCTGGCAGGTCATGATTTTGTGTTCAAGCGGCTTGGTGAAGGTCCACTTTTGACGCTGTTACTTGAATGCAGAACTGACCAGCTTAACTTCAGTCTCAGTTAGAACGCTGGGGTGTTTTAAGAACGAGGCATGCTGATAACTGATGTTATTAGTCTTCTACACTGTGGTTTCAATTTCTCTGTTCACACCTCCATTCTTGATGAAGATGCTGCCGCGGTACTTGAACTCACTCACTTGCATGAGTTATAATAATTACAATTACAATATTTATATAGCGCAAAATCTTGATAAAATCAAATCTAAGCGCTGAAGCAGACACACACGCAAGCACGCACGCACGCACGCACGCACACACACGCACGCACACACACACAGACACACACGCGCGCATGGCTATAAATGGGGAGAAAGAATAAAAGCAATAAAAGCAAGAATAAAACCAATGGAAAATTATAGAGAGCATAGCATATACAATTATATATTATAACCATGTGATTCCCTCCGAGCGGAGACAGGCTGCAGAGGGGGGGGGGGGGTTGAGTGAGGTTAGGATTTTATGCGGAGGAGAAAAGGTGAGTTTTGAGAGCGGACTTGAAGGAGACAAAAGTAGGTTGCTGACGGACTGAGAGAGGAAGTTTGTTCCAGGAGAGTGGACCAGAAACAGAGAAGGCTCGTGGACCATAGGTATTGAGCTTAGTGCGTGGAAAGCGAAAAGTCAGAGGATCGGAGGCAGAGCGGAGGGTACGTGAGGGAAGATAGATCTCAAGTAGGCTTGACAGGTAATCGGGGGCTGCGTTATTGAGGCTTTTGTAGCACATGGTGTCTAGTTTGTACTGTATGCGCTTTGATACAGGGAGCCAGTGAAGTTGTGCCAGGAGAGGAGATATGTGGTCAGCTTTTTTCTTTTTGAGTACAAGGCGTGCAGCATTGTTTTGAATGCGCTGTAGGATGTGAATGGTGGAGGCAGGAAGACCAGACAGGAGTGAATTGCAACAGTCAATGCGAGACATTATGAAGGAGAGAACGAGTTTTGCAGTTGTTTCGACAGAGAGATACTTCCTGATCAGCCTTATACGATGAAGATGATAGTAGCAGGATCTGGCAGTTTGAGAAACAAAGTTGTTCATGGAGAGGGTAGAGTCAATGCAGACACCAAGGTTTTTAGCTGAATCAGAAATTGGGACTGATGTGTTACATAATGGGAGAGAAAGAGGAGGCAGCTGAGAAAGTTTCTGACGGGTGCCAATGAGGATAGCTTCTGTTTTGTCGTCATTAAGCTGAAGTCTATTGTGTGTCATCCAGTTCTTAATGTCCGAGTAACACTCAGTGGTGCGAGTCAACAGGCGCTGTATATTATCAGGTGAGTCACTGTCTTGAAGTTGGGTGTCATCAGCATAGAAGTGGTGTTTTATAGAATGGGAGTTGATGATGGTGGACAGGGGGGAGGTGTAAAGAGTGAAAAGAACAGGGCCAAGGACAGATCCTTGTGGAACACCACAGGTCAGGTATGCAGGTTGAGAGTAAGTGCCATTGATGAGAACGGTTTGTTTTCTGTTGGATAGGTATGAAGTGAACCAATACAGAGCAATGTCAGAGATGCCAAAAGTATGATGAAGTCTAGAAAGGAGAATACCATGATCAATGGTATCAAAGGCTGCAGACAGATCAAGGAGTGTGAGGAGAGAGACTTTGCCAGTATCAGTTGCAAGGAGGAGATTGTTGAGAATGTGTAGTAGGGCAGTTTCAGTGCTATGGCACTGGCGGTAGGCTGACTGGAAAGGATTGAGGAGATTGTTGGCAGAGAGGTGAGAGTTCAGCTGGTTGAGGACGACTTTTTCAAGGAGTTTTGACAAGAAAGAGAGATTAGAGATAGGCCGGTAATTTTTCAGTTCATTTGGATCTAAATTGTGTTTCTTGAGGAGAGGGTGAACAATAGCAGACTTGAAAGAATCAGGGACAGTTCCAGTTTGAAGAGAAGTGTTGATGATGTCAGTGATGAATGGGAGGAGAGTAGGGAGACAGTCGGCGTAGAGAGAACCTGGAAGAGGATCCAGCTCGCAGGTTTTGAACGACATGGATCTGATTGTGTTGAGAATTTCTTCTTGTGAGACTGGGTTAAAAGTAGTGAGAGGTGTGCCAGAGAAGGAAGGGTCAGGTGGGCATGGTTGACAGGGTGTCCTGTCAAGCCTGTCACGAAGAGTTTGTATTTTGGTGGTGAAATAGTTGGAGAATACAGATGGGAGTTCTTCATTTGTATGTTTTGTTGGGAGAGGTAAATCTTTTCGTGTGCCAAGGAGATGATTCATGGTTGTCAATATTGAAGTTGCCTGGTCTTCTTCAAACCTTCAATATCTCCGTCTTGTTGATGATGACTTCTGTTTCATTCTGTTCACATGTAGTGTTCGAATCGGTGTATGCTCTTAAAGTTTTTTTCCTTCTCATTAGTTGTTGGCAAACAGCAAATCATTCAGGCCTTCTGGATCTTGGTTGGCCTCTTTATAGATGATGAACAATAGCAGTTGGTGACAGACACATCATTGTCTCACGCCTGATGAGATCTCAAACCACTATCTGAGTCCTTGTGGGGTTCGAACCGCACTCATACTGTTTCCATGTATGGCTTGAGTGTTGTCTATGAATTGACCTGGTACGTTGTTCAGTTCTAGCACTCGCCACAGTTTATCTTTGTTTACACTGTCAAAAGCTTTTTCCGCGCCTGTAAAGTCTTCTGCTGAGTTCAATGGGTTTTTTCAAACAGTTGTTTCCAAGCAAAGATTCCATCTCTTTCCTTTTCTGAATCCTGTTTTACCTCACTCAGAGATGGTGCTGTTTTGAATATGTGCATTGTTCTGGTACTCTGGCATATATCTTGCCGACGTGGCTCAATATGAAATTCCCCTAAACATTCTTCAATCTCTTTTGCTGCCTTTCTGCTTCCAGATGGGTACCACACGTGCACGTTACGATCCTCCAGTCGGGGAGCGGATTAGCTAACAGAAAAGAAAATTATAAAGTAGAATGGAATATAACAGACAAATACAGAAAACTTACACAGGTACAAACCAAGTGGAACTCGTGAATTACAGTGTTAGTTTTCTCCAGATAGCGTCACCATGTTCAGACAAGTTCATATGTGCTCACATCGGAGATGCAATATGATGGGAAACGATCCAAAATAATGATTGCAAATGATGTAAGTGTGCTGTAAAATGCTGTAAGTGTGCTGTAAAATGCTGTAAGTGCATAAATCCCAAGCAAATGAATGTTTACCAGCTATGGCCCATTCCAGGTCAGTGTGATTCAAACTTTACACATACGTTAAAGGGGTTTCTCTGACGTTTATCCACGGAGTTTTACTCAGGTTTCTTCACAGATTCGCATATTTGGATACTACACAATTTTAAAGATCACTTCTGTTATAGTTGGTCCGCTGTATTATCTTCTCCTCTGGCGAAATGCTGTATGTATTTTCTGTCGCTCTCCTCTGCTTCAGCGATTATACAAAACTGATGATTCACTATTACCCGAGGGTCATCTATATTCTATTTGTCTGGAAGAATCAAACAAGAAAATGTTTTCGATATCTTGTCTTGGCACGAGAATTGGGCAAAAGACATTAAGTAGGGCGCTCAATGTTTATTCATATAAAACTGCTCACTTTAAATGTTCTGCTTCTTCGTGCTTATCAAATAGCGATCTCAGTGAGATTTGAGAGAGAATATGTGAAATCAAGCCGATAGTTTCGAAGATCTCGTCTTTCTATAGTTTCTACAGTATAATCATTGTTTTATGTCACATGTTTCAAATCACATGTCCCCGTTTTTATCTGAATTCAACAAAACCGCTAAATTTCTGTATTTCCCAACTTGATCTTTACTGCATACAATTACTGTGAGATGATGAGAGCTTGTTGGTTGAAGTTGAGCGTTAGTTGCCAAGTTAAATGGACTAAATGCATGGAAATGCTGTTTTCAAACAGTTGGAATTTTGTAACCATGGTTCCATGTCTCACATTTGTGTTAATGGTTGAATATCGGTAAAACTTTTAAATCTGCATATTTCCCAACTCGGTCACACCATACACAGTAACCGCCTTTATTTTTGACGGGAACAGTTTCCATCCTCAGGATCGAAAATACATTTATCACTTGCATGACCCTTCGACCATGTTTATGTACACTCCACACGATCAAATGACCTTGACAAGACAGTTGTGCGAGGAACCGTGCAAGGTGAAAAGACGACAAGGACGGCAACAGAAGAAATGGGTGGACAACATCGAGAAATGGTTGTAAGTACCTTTGTCAGATACTTCAGCCATACACAGAAGTGTAACAGGTTCGCATGCTCAACTCGCGTTTTAAACTCCGAGGACTCAGGCCCAAGTAAAGGGGCCATAGCAAGAGAAGACATATCCACAGCATTTTTCCGTTCTTCTTCCTTAACACAGCCTTTACCAAGGTACGTCATTTCATGTTGGCCCAGTAGATGCTGTTTGAAGCCAAATATTAAGTCTCACTGCTACTTGGTACTAACTTGAACAGCCAAACTCATCCCCATGAAGATGTCGGGGCTTTCAATATAAATAGTATCCTTACTTTCCGGGAGTTCTTTTTTCTTATCATCTTCTTTGTTTCTGCGTTCTTATCTTTCGGTCATTTCTCTGTTTTTCTCTCTCTCTCTCTTCTCTCTCTCTCTCCTCTCTCTCTCTCTCTCTCTCTCTCTCTCTCTCTCTCTCTGTATGTGTGTGTATGTATATATATGTATATATATGTGTGCGTGCACGCACGCGCGCGCGCGTGTGTATATGTGTGTGTAGATAGATAGATAGATAGATAGATAGATAGACATACAGATAGATAGACAGACAGACATACAGATAGATGGATAGACAAACAGACAAACAGATAGATAGATAGATAGATAGACAGACAGACAGACAGACAGATAGATAGATAGATAGATAGATAGATAGATAGATAGATAGATTAGATAGATAGATAGATAGATAGATAGATAGATAGAATAGATAGATAGATAGTATCCGAGTGGATGTGAACAGAAACGTTCACCTTTCAGCATCAACGAGTTCCATGGTGGACGCTGCAGCAGACGTCACAGCAACTGTCTTTCATTCACTCCGGCCTTGACTTCTTGGTGCTACTTCGCAGAGCTTCAAACCACTGATGTTGGTGATGTTCATAACAGAAGTAGCTGGTCTGCCCGGATTTCTCTTGGCCTCAAATTTCCTTGCATAACTGTTGTCATCAGGGTTGCGTTGGCGTTGGGGATTGCATGGCCAATGAATTTCATTTTTCCCTTTGTTGATCTCTACCAGCTGTGTGTATGGTGATGTGAAACAGTCGGCGATGAACGACAAGAATATGGCAGATGTATCAGACGATCAAACTGACGCACAAACTGAGGAAGGGCAGTGTCAGCAGTGTTAACTGATACTTGTGACACACCAGCAAACATGGGGAGGTGCCCGCTATGCGACTGCCAGTTGTCAATGAAATAAAACAAAATAGACAGATACGTCAATCGCTTCCGTCAAGATAAGGAAGGGAATTCCAAGGCCAGGGCTGTCACGAGTGTAAATCCTTTAAATTTAACAAATTGAGAAAACAGATGTATCGGTCAACCCTCCGTTTGCCTGTCATACATAATGTTTTTCCATCAATGACAGCATATAATAGTGATGCGAGACATTTTTGATTTTTAACATAACCGTAGCATGGCTACCTGGTCACGATGTTACTTCAAGTTTAAAGTCGATCAAGTTTGTAAGTGTCAATGTTTCACTGACCACCTCTGTACGTCCCCCGTGTTCTCTGTAAATGGACTGACAGCCTGCAACAGTGAACAATCGTATTCGTATTCTCAATCAAACACAACACACACACACACACACACACACACACACACACACACACACACACACACACACACACACACACACACACATTCACACACACACACACACACACACACACACACACACACACGCACATGTACAAAACACACACACACACACGCAAACACACAAACACACATACACACACACATACACATACACACACATACACACACACATACATACACACACACAAACACACACACATAGATAGATGTGCAAGCACGTGCACATATACTTAACGCTTGCATGTATGATGTAGACAAACACAAACACTTGCACAGGGGCTCATGGTGGCCAACGAACATACACTGACGCGTCTTTACAAAGAAATGACTGAAACGTGTACAGACAGTATCATCTCACACAACAAATGTCCACAGTAGGTCTGTAACATGGATAGCAGAGCAAAGGGACAGAAAAGAAAAAACTGAGACTGCTACGAGTAATAGTATTGCTTGAAGAGATGTGTATGTTCGCATGTGTGGATGTATGCATTATGTATGTATGTATCTTAAGTAGTATTCATCACTTAAGATGACAGCTGCTCCATTCGTATTGATGCCCATGTTGATGAGTCTTTGCCAAAAAGAGACACAAACAGAATGGGCTCGACAGCCAGGTAATTAAGGACGTCGTACTTTCAGTTGAAGTTCGACCCTACATGGTAGCTATAAACATCTGGTGGGTAAATGATTTCCCTGATCTCCCTGGTAAATATAAATCATGTGAACCACATCAGTGCCTGGACCGCCTTTCGTGTGTATACGCTTGCAGAATATCGAATACACACGTTAAAGATTCTTCAAGTATGTCAGTGTTAGGTGGTTTATTGAAACATTAAATTACCCAGTATGTACATCCCAAATGATAGAGCATTATGCAGAGAGCGTCCCGGGAGTTTCTTGTGTTGGTTCAGTTGAAGCATGAGTTTTGGCAGGTATAAAGTGCAGCACTTGCCACGGAAACCCAGATGAAGTACGATGGGACGTTAACGCCAAATGGACAGATGGCCTGATGTATAGTCTGACGTGAATAGACGTCCCCTGTCCACCCAGTTGAATATGGGTGCCGATTTGTCCCTTGGGAAGGGAAGGTAAAGCACAAGGATACAGAGATGCTTGCTCTAAGAAAAGTGGAGGTCTTTACCATCTCACAACCCTTCGACTTCAGTGTTGTGGGACAACCTTTAACGTATTTAACTGAACACATTGTTCAAAGCTGTCGCTCTCAAAAGACGAGGTTATATACGATCGAGCGTCATTGCCAAATGGAAGAATGACCAGGTTCGTGCCATTGCTTGAACGTTCTGATCCTGTCCATGCAGTTGTGATACAAATATGTATCGAATCAAAAGATATATGAACATTGGTTGACTTTGAAAAGGCATTTGATTCTAATTCAAGAAATTCATTATGGCCAATTTTCAGAAAAAGAATAATGGCATAAAGGGTAAGTCAAACAAATCCCATCTGGGTGTCAAGTGTCCTTCTTTATGGGAACGAGTTTTCCATCTGATACAGGCGAGAAAAAACTGTGTTTGTGGATGGGGTTCTAATGTGATGGGGATGATGACGATTGGATAAAGCAATCACTCACTCCCGCGGGAATGCCGGGGCCCCTTTCAGTATAAATGACATCCCCCACCTTTTCAGTGCTAGACATTCCCTCTTTTCTGTCACTCTCTATGTTCTTTCTTCTTCCTTTGCTTTCTATCATTTCTTCCTATCATTTCTGCCTTGCTGGCCCATTCACCTGTATGTGCTCAATAAAGTCTTACGTACTTTCTCTTAGGAGTGATAATTGGGTACATGTGTTAAGTGCATTTTTGGCTCGAGGGAAATGGGATTAGAGGAAGCAATTTCGGGTAATTTAGGCCTGTTTTACGTGTGTTTTAATGTCCTTTGTTATACTTAAATTTGTTTTCAGGTATGGTTTTTTAATCCCCTGTGTGATAAATTGGACGGAGTGGTCAATGCCAGGGGCATCTCCTTAGATTATGTACACGAGTGCAGTGATGTATGAACTTAATTTTCATTTCTTTCTTTTCCAGTTGAAGTATTGTGTTTGTTTTTAAGCGGTAATTGCCCTAATTAAGCTCTACGCAGTCGGCTGGGCTTTAAACAAAAATAATAGTAACAAGCAAGCAATCAAGTAAAAGATCACATCTGTCATTGATTACATTTTTGAATTGTGCGCTGTGCTGCAATAATGGAGCAGCGACCTCCAGTAATAGACTAGATAGCTCTGGGTTTCACTCCGTCGACCCAGACGAAGAGAGAATTCACATGCCTCAAACTGAATGTAGATCTGGCATATCAAAGTAAAACTAACTTGTGGCATCACCCTATCACGTGTATAAACAAGTTTGTTAAGCAAGCACTTGCAAAATTTGGCGCGGTATGTCTGAAATGGTTGATGCTTTCCAAGCGATATGCAGCATCTGTCATAAATGATATGACATATAATTTATGTAACTATGACATTAAGGATGAAGTCTATTTTGTTTTGAGATGCTTTGCTCTTGGTGACATAAGAAAAGAACTGATTCTGCAAGCAGACCGGGAATTCGCAATAGTCAAGCTAATTCAACGTCTTTGACAAGGAAAGAACAAGTAAGAAATTTACCGTTATTTTGATACCACTTGGGAAAAGGTGACAGGTATTTCTTACATATCCATATCATTCTACACATTTTCTATTTGTAGTCTGTTTGTGCTTTATCTAAGGTGTGACTGTCTTAATTTTCTCGATGATCAATATTCATAATTTGGTTGAAATCTGTATTTGTGTACCCACCCACTCCCACCCCCGTCCTTGTCGACAGGCCATGGCATAAATGGCTTAATCATCAGGCGTCCAAGCACTTATAGACCAGTGCATGGGGAAGGTAAAGCAGGTGGGGACTGGAGGTGGACTGGGGTTATGAAAGGATCATTCGACAAGACTGAAGGTCTTGTGTTGTGTGTGTGTGTGTGTGTGTGTGTGTGTGTGTGTGTGTGTGTGTGTGTGTATGTTGTGTGCGTGCGTGCGTGCGTGCGCGTAGTGGTGTGTGTGCGTGCGTGTATGTGTGTGTGTGTGTGTGCGCGTGCGTGTGTGTGTGTGTGTGTGTGTGTGTGTGTGTGTGTGTGTGTGTGTGTGTGTGTGTGTGTGGTGTGTGTGTGTGTTTTGCTGATGATTTACTGAAAGAAAAAAGATGTGTCTAAATACGAAGAAAAAACAGAATGATGGTATGGCCTGAAAATACTATCTTGTTTTCTTGGGATTTTTTGTTCGTTTTAGTTTATCTATTTGTTTGTAATTTGTTAGTTTGTTTGTTTGTATATCCTGTTTTTATCTGCCTCGTCTGGTTAATTCAATATTTTGTATATTTTCTGTTTCTTTGTCTTTGTTTTCTGTGGCCTGTCGTTTTGTTTCGCTTTTAGTCTATCATGGGGTTATAAAGCTTCGCTAATTTCTTTGGTCAGCCAGCCAGGAAGATTGGAATTCTTTGCTACACCCTCTTCCTCCGAAGTGGAACAAAATGTTGTGGTTTTCTTTTTTTCAGAACTACAAGCAAGGTTTCTTTCATTTGCTCTCAGCTCAAATACAGCTAATGAACTTGGGCTCCTGATGAGATTTTTTAATGAATGTGAATAAACTATGGCTTCAAACGCACAATTTCCGTCACAAAAAAACACGATATCAAGGCCTCGTTTACGCCTGTGTCTTATGAGAAGGCGTATTGCTCTTTTCCCTTTTGCTTTCTTTCTTTCTTCTTCTTTCTTTTCTTCTTCTTTCTTTTTTCTTTTCTTTCTTTCTTTGTTTCTTTCTTTCTTTGTTTCTTTCTTTGCATGTTTGCTTGTTTTTTTCGTTCGTTCGTTTGTATTTCTTGTTTGTTTCGTTTCGTTTTTATCATATAACATTTGTTGTGTTGGTGTACCGCTATATCAACTGTTGCTGTTATGCCCTGAATTTAAATCATCAAAGAAAGCTTGCAAATGAAGTGGGTTATATCTGCATACTTATGGCTGAGTGCCTATAAAAGTGCCACACTTTATCGATATACACAAAGAATCTATTGGATTCTAGCACATTGACCCCGAAACCAGTGATGAGGAGAATTCCATCCAGAAGAATGAGGCGATTTGTGAAATCTCAAGGAACACTAAGCTGTTAGTGGAAGCAATATGTAGAGGAAATGTATCATCACTAATTTTGTTGAAGACTTTACCTTGAGAAGACAATGTAGACCACCATTCACTACCACTGTGCTTATGCTCCATTGGTGGCACATATACATTTTCTGCTTTGCCTGTCATGATGTAGACCTCACGCCGGTCAACAAGGATCAACTCGATGATATTATAAGGGTCCATAGAATGTAAGTCAGTAAGGGTGTATACAATGTAAGTCAGTAAGGGTGTATAGAATGTAAGTCAGTAAAGGTGTACAGAATGAAAGTCAGTAAGGATGTATAGAATGTAAGTCAGTCAGGGTGGATACAATGTAAGTCAGTAAGGGTGTATACAATGTAAGTCAGTAAGGGTGCATACAATGTAAGTCAGTAAGGGTGTATACAATGTAAGTCAGTACGGTGTATACAATGTAAGTCAGTAAGGGTGTATAGAATGTAAGTTAGTAAGGGTGTATAGAATGTAAGTAAGTAAGGTGTATAGAATGTAAGTCAGTAAGGGTGTATACAGATGTAAGTGTACAGTAAGGGTGTATACAATGTAAGTCAGTAAGGGTGTATAGAATGTAAGTCAATAAGGGTTTATACAATGTAAGTCAGCAAGGGTGTACAGAATGAAGTCAGTAAAGGTGTATACAATGTAAGTCAGTACGTGTGTATACAATGTAAGTCAGTAAGGGTGTACAGAATGTAAGTCAGTAAGGTTGTATCAATGTAAGTCAGTAAGAGTGTATAGAATAAGTCAGTAAGGGTATATACAATGTAATTCAGTAAGGGTGTACAGAATGTAAGTCAGTAAAGGTGTATAGAATGTAAGTCAGCAAGGGTGTATAGAATGTAAGTTAGTAAGGGTGTATACAATGTAAGTCAGTAAGGGTGTATAGAATGTAAGTTAGTAAGGGTGTATATAATGTAAGTCAGTAAGGGTGTACAGATTGTAAGTCAGTAAGGGTGTATACAATGTAAGTCAGTAATGGTGTATACAATGTAAGTCAGTACTGGTGTACAGAATGTAAGTCAGTTAGGGTGTATAGAATGTAAGTCAGTAAGGGTGTATACAATGTAAGTCAGTAAGTGTGTATACAATGTAAGTCAGTAAGGGTGTATTAATGTAAGTCAGTAAGGGTGTATAGAATGTAAGTCAGTAAGGGTGTATAGAATGTAAGTCAGTAAGGGTATATACAATGTAATTCAGTAAGGGTGTATACAATGTAAGTCAGTAAGGGTGTATAGAATGTAAGTCAGTAAGGGTGTATAGAATGTAAGTTAGTAAGGGTGTATACAAAGTAAGTCAGTAAGGTGTACAGAATGTAAGTCAGTAAGGGTGTACAGAATGTAAGTCTGTAAGGGTGTACAGAATGTAAGTCAGTAAGGGTGTACAGAATGTAAGTCAGTAAAGGTGTACAGAATGTAAGTCAGTAAGGGTGTATAGAATGTCAGTCAGTAAGGGTGTACAGAATGTAAGTCAGTAAGGGTGTACAGAATGTAAGTCAGTAAGGGTGTATATAATGTAAGACAGTAAGGGTGTATAGAATGTAAGTCAGTAAGGGTGTACAAAATGTAAGTCAGTAAGGGTGTATAAATGTAGTCAGTAAGGTGTATAGAATGTAGAAGTAGTAAGGATGTACAGAATGTAAGTCAGTAAGGGTGTAAATGTAACAGTAAGGGTGTAACAATTAAGTCAGTAAGGGTGTTAAGAATGTAGTCAGTAAGGTGTACAATGTAAGTCAGTAGGTTAAATGTAAGTCAGTAAGGGTGTAAAATGTAAGTCAGTAAGTGTATAGATAAATATAATGTATAAATGTATCAGTAAGGGTGTATACAATGTAAGTCAGTAAGGGTGTATAGAATGTAAGTCAGTAAGGTTATAGAATGTAAGTCATAAGGGTGTAAGATGTAAGTCAGTAAGGTGTATAGAATGTAAGTCAGTAAGGGTGTATACAATGTAAGTCAGTAAGGTGTATAAATGTAAGTCAGTAAGGTGATATACAATGTAAGTCAGTAAGGGTGTATACAATGTAAGTCAGTAAGGTGTATACAATGTAAGTCAGTAAGGGTGTATAAATGTAATCAGTAAGGTGTATACAATGTAAAGTCAGTAAGGTGTAAGAATGAAGTCAGTAAGGGTGTATACAATGTAAGTCAGTAAGGGTGTATACAATGTAAGTCAGTAAGGGTGTATACAATGTTAAGTCAGTAAGGGTGTTAAAATTAAGTCAGTAAGGGTGTATATACAATGTAAGTCAGTAAGGGTGTATAAATGTAAGTCAGTAAGGTGTATAGAATGTAAGTCAGTAAGGGTGTATAAATGTAAGTCAGTAAGGGGTATACAATGTAAGTCAGTAAGGGTGTATAGAATGTAAGTCAGTAAGGGTGTATAAATGTAAGTCAGTAAGGGTGTAAAATGTAAGTCAGTAAGGGTGTATAAATGTAAGTCAGTAAGGGTGTAACAATGTAAGTCAGTAAGGGTGTATACAATGTAAGTCAGTAAGGGTGTATAAATGTAAGTCAGTAAGGGTGTATAAATGTAAGTCAGTAAGGGTGTATACAATGTAAGTCAGTAAGGTGTATAAATGTAAGTCAGTAAGGGTGTATAAGATGTAAGTCAGTAAGGGTGTATAAATGTAAGTCAGTAAGGTGTATAAATGTAAGTCAGTAAGGGTGTATACAATGTAAGTCAGTAAGGTGTATACAATTAAGTCAGTAAGGGTGTATACAATGTAAGTCAGTAAGGGTGTATACAATGTAAGTCAGTAAGGGTGTATACAATGTAAGTCAGTAAGGGTGTATCAATGTAAGTCAGTAAGGGTGTATACAATGTAAGTCAGTAAGGGTGTAAGAATGTAAGTCAGTAAGGGTGTATAGAATGTAAGTCAGTAAGGTGTATAAATGTAAGTCAGTAAGGGTGTATACAATGTAAGTCAGTAAGGGTTATAAATGTAAGTCAGTAAGGGTGTATACAATGTAAGTCAGTAAGGTGTATAAATGTAAGTCAGTAAGGGTGTATACAATGTAAGTCAGTAAGGTGTATAAATGTAAGTCAGTAAGGGTGTATAAATGTAAGTCAGTAAGGGTGTATAGAATGTAAGTCAGTAAGGTGTATACAATGTAAGTCAGTAAGGGTGTATAAATGTAAGTCAGTAAGGGTGTATAGAATGTAATAGTAAGGGTGTACAATGTAAGTCAGTAAGGTGTATACAATGTAAGTCAGTAAGGGTGTAAGAATGTAAGTCAGTAAGGTGTATACAATGTAAGTCAGTAAGGTGTAAAAGTAAGTCAGTAAGGGTGTACAAATGTAATCAGTAAAGGGTGTAAGATGTAATCAGTAAGGGTGTATGAATGTAAGTCAGAAGATGTATAGAATGTAAAGTCAGTAAGGGTGTATACAAATTAAGTCAGTAAGGGTGTATAGAATGTAAGTAGTAAGGGTGTATAGAATGTAAGTCATAAGGGTGTACAGATTGTAAGTCATAAGGGTGTATACATGTAATCAGTAAGGTGTATACAATGTAAGTCAGTAGGGTGTACAGTGTAAGTCAGTTAGGGTGTATGAATGTAAGTCATAGGGTGTACAATGTAAGTTCAGTAAGTGTGTATACAATGTAGTCAGTAAGGGTGTTAATATAGTCATAAGGGGTGTATAAATGTAAGTCAGTAAGGGTGTATAGAATGTAAGTCAGTAAGGGTTATAAATGTAAGTTCAGTAGGGTGTATAACAATGTAAATCAGTAAGGGTGTATAGAATGTAAGTTAGGGGATCAAGTAGGTTGGTTACAATGTAAGTCAGTAAGGGTGTAACAATGTAAGTCGTAAGGTGTAACAATGTAAGTCAGTAAGGGTGATACAGAATGTAAAGTCTGTAAGGGTGTACAGAATGTAAGTCAGTAAGGGTGTTACAGTATAGTTAAGTCAGTAAGGGTGTACAGAATGTAAGTCAGTAAGGTGTACATAAATGTCATGTCAGTAAGGGTGTATAGAATGTAAGTCAGTAAGGGTATACAAATGTAATGTCAATACAGGTGTATATAATGTAAGACAGTAAGGGTGTATAGAATGTAAGTCAGTAAGGGTGTACAAAATGTAAGTCAGTAAGGGTGTATAAAATGTCAGTCAGTAAGGGTGTATAGAATGTCAGACAGTAAGGTGTACAGAATGTAAGTCAGTAAGGGTGTACAAAATGTAAGTCAGTATAGGGTGTAACAATATAAGTCGTAAGGGTGTACAGAATGTAAGTCAGTAAGGGTGTACAGAATGTAAGTCGTAAGGGTGTATACATGTAAGTCAGTAAGGGTGTATACAATGTAAGTCAGTAAGAGTGTATAGAATAAATCAGTAAGGGTATATACAATGTAATTCAGTAAGGGTGTACAGAATGTAAGTCAGTAAAGGTGTATAGAATGTAAAGTCAGTAAGGGTGTATACAATGTAAGTCAGTAAGGGTGTATACAATGTAAATCAGAAGGGTGTATTAATGTAAGTCAGTAAGGGTGTATACAATGTAAGTCAGTAAGAGTGTATACAATGTAAGTCAGTAAGGTGTATACAATGTAAGTCAGTAAGGGTGTATACAATGTAAGTCAGTAAGGGTGTATACAATGTAAGTCAGTAAGGGTGTATACAATGAAGTCAGTAAGGGTGTATACAATGTAAGTCAGTAAGGGTGTATACAATGTAATTCAGTAAGGGTGTATAAATGTAAGTCAGTAAGGGTGTATACAATGTAAGTCAGTAAGGGTGTATACAATGTAAGTCAGTAAGAGTGTATACAATGTCAGTCAGTAAGGGTGTATACAATGTAAGTCAGTAAGGGTGTATACAATGTCAGTCAGTAAGGGTGTATACAATGTCAGTCAGTAAGGTGTATAGAATGTAAGTTAGTAAGGGTGTATAGAATGTAAGTCAGTAAGGGTGTATAGAATGTAAATCAGTAAGAGTGTATAGAATGTAAATCAGTAAGGGTGTATAGAATGTAAGTCAGTATCGGCCTGTAGAATGTAAATAAGTAAGGGCGTATTGGTTGTGGAGAGGAATAACAGAGTGTGTGATTTTGTTTATATTATGATATGCTGTTATGATAGGCTTACTGGAAGTATGCTGATACACTTTGTCTGGTCGTATAAAATATGTGGATGTATTCTACTGCATTCTACTGCCCTAATATCTTATGTATTATACACAAGAGTACAGGAGAAAAGTGAGACGAGTAGAAAGACAAGGACTCTCCAAAAACAGACCACACATTCTTTTAAAAGATATATATGATACACTTTATTCAATTTTAGACATTTTACGAAGAACAGATGAACATCAAATAAATAATGAAACTTCAACATTATTCATGGTAATCCTACCATCAATTATGTGAAACAAATCAAGTGTAACAAGCAACATACACTCCTATCTGGGATAAGAAGTCCCTTCCCTCATATTAGTTTGCTGTGATGCTGTTGGTGTAACTGCTGCTTCAGTTTCAGTTTCTCAAGATGACGTCTCCGCGCTTGGAACGAATTCCATATGCACTAACGTCACAGTGCCACGTGTATGGTAACCATGGCACAAGCCTTAAGCCTGTACATAAGCCCATGAGCTGGCCAGGTCCTGAGGCCTAATCTAGACTATGTTTTTTACCTAGTCTATATTTCATACTAGTATTTTATCAGCCTTTCACTGGAATAATCTTGGTTACATGTAAATGACATGTGTATGTGTGTATCTTACCTTCAAAGAAAAACTGCTGCAAAACTAGGGAACTGCAGGAACACACACACGCACACACACACATACGCACATACGCACACACACACACACACACATACGCACACACGCAACACACACACACACATACACACACACACACACACACACACACACACACACACAACACACGTTCTGAAGGGAAGGAAAGAAGCAGAAGACAGATAGGGTACGAAAGAGAAGGGGAGAGAAAACGCGCGAGAGCTACAACACAGTCAGGAACCTATCAAATGATTACTAAAAAGAATTCTTTCTCCTATCCATTCGTCTCCGACAACAAAGTCTGAAACTAAACAAAGTACAAGAATAAACAAATAGGTAGATTTAGGAACAAATAATAGTAAAGTTAAAACATCAAACACGCGAAAATGATGTCACTCACATGAGAAAATGACTATGAAGAGAGGTCAATGCCGCAACATGATTAGTTCAGGGCAGATTGTGCTTACAGTATCTTGGCTTAAGCAGATCTTAGTATTTCCACAAAGAGAGAGAGAGACACACACACAGAAAGACAGATACATAGAGACAGAGACAGACAGACTACGAGAGACAGCGAGAGAGAGACAGACCAAGACATAGACAAAGAGACAAAGAGATAAAGAGACAGACAGAGGAAGTTTCAATTTAATTCTACAATCATTCATTGTCAGATTAATGACTGTTGTATTAACGATAAAAAAAAGTAAGAGTGAGGCAAAGACTCAGGGAAGGGGTCTCTCCTCCTAAACCTTTTAATTGCACATCAGTAAACTGGAGACTGAGAATTTTACACATTTTGTTTATCACAGAGGCAAAGTAATATCGAGTAGCTCCAGTCTCCGTTTAAAGTCCATTATTTTTTAACTGACAAAACGCCTAAACGTAACGTCATGCACATTTACACCAACTAACTACAACATAAACAGTATAAACCCCAAAAAGATTAGGTACACTTGTAGACTTGATAACATGAAAACAAAGTTGTTGAAATTACAATATGGTGCAATGAATAAGGTCAAATGTTGCTGACAATGAAGAGGTCTGCAAACGACTAAATGAATACTGTACATACAACCTATGCAACAGGCCGTATGTACACACATACACACACACACACATACACACACACCACACACACACACACACACACACACACACACACACACACACACACACGCACACACTCACACACACCTTTCAATCAAATTCTGCAAAGACAGACACGTTGCCCACTCGTTCAAAGCATCGGTTATCATCACTAGACTTGACTAAGCTGTGCCAGTTAGTACTTGGGAGCGCCTGGGGCGGCAGTATCTACCCCCTGCCCCCTCCCACACACACACCCCAACACACACACACATAAACACACACACACACGCGCGCGCACACACAAAAAGGGGTGGGGTCTGAACACAGCCACAACTCGACACCTCAGCATTCACTCAAATTCTTCTCTACAAATATCATTTATAAACAAATTTCCGTTGAACACGATGTATGAAAATTCAAACAGAAACAACAACAACAGCAGTGACACCAACAACAACAATAACAAACAATTCCTATCATCTTCATTAACATCATCATTATCCTCTATATAAGGCAATAACCAAAAAAAACGAAACCTCAACAAATAAAGAATGAATAAAAAGCAAAAATATACCAGAAATGGCACATGGAATGTTTCGTTTAAGGAAAAGTACTTGATATTTTTTGTATGTACCGTTATTCAATCTCCTTTTTTTCTAAAAAAATAAATAAATAAAGGGGGGGGGGGTGTTGCTTTTATGCTAGTTTGTGAAAGTGTACCAAAGGAATACAATAACATTTTTTCTTTGAGGATAAACAATACTTTTGTCATACATCTTTTTCCATAAACTCTCTCTATCTATCTCTCTCTCTCTCTCACACACACACACACACACACACACCGCCGCGCGCGCACAGAAATAACGTTTACTTAGAGTCTTTTGCTGATAATAATAACAATAATGATGGTCATCATTTACATTTTTTTCAATGATAATGATAATAATAATGAATGAACAAAAACTGTAGAAATTATTGTCTATTCGTCTATTAACATTTTTTCAGTAATAATAGTAACAATGATGAGTGAACAACAACAACAACAACAAACACGGTAGAAACCATTCTCTATCTATTTACTGATGCTGATCCAAACAAGATCTAACATTCTTGGAATACATCCGACTTTTGCGTATTTCACAGTTTTAAGCAATGCTTCACTAAGCAACAGGGTTATAAACAACAGAGTTATAAACAACAGAGTTATAAAGAAATGAAACCCACATCTTTCACCTTGTTTTCTTTATTAGAACTGATACACTGACCATGTCACTGTTATTTTTGTTCAAAGCCCAGCCGGCTGCGTAAAGCCATATCAGGGCTATAACCGTTTCAAAACATACACAATGCTTCAAGAGGAAAAAAAGAAAGAAAATTAAGTACGCATATCAATACATTCGAGCATACAATCAAAGGAGATGCTCCTAGCATTGACCACTCTGTCTAATTAATCGCACAGAGGATTTTAAAAACCTACGTGAACACAAATTTAAACATAACTAAAGACACTGAAACACAAAAAAACGGGCCTAAATTACTAAAAATTCCTTCCGCATATCTCATTTCCCTAGAGCCAAAAATGCACTGAATTATCAGTCCTAAGAGAACATGCCTACGACTTTATCGAACACATACAGGTGAATGGGCCAGCAAGGCAGAAAATGACAGGAAGAAATGACAGAAAGCAAAAGCGGAAGAAAGAAACAAAGAGAACGACAGAAAAGAGGAAATTTCTTGCACAGAATTTCCAGAAGGTGGGGACACTATTTATACTGAAATGGTTCCCGGCATCCCGGGGGTACATTAACCCTAACCCTAATCGGTCCTACCCTAATCCACTACGGAAGCAAAGAATCCCAAAGTCTACAACTGCTTACGGAAGCAAAGAATCCCAAAGTCTACAACTGCGTTTTTTTATCATCAGTTTCACAACCGACAAACGCTTCCTGCACTCTAACAGTCATGATAAGGGGCAATGACACTGCAATGAATTCACTCCACAACAGCTGTAATAACTGACAGGAAATAGGCACTTCTGAGATATTAAAAAACAATTATTTAGGATATGTATATGGTATTTTCTTTTTAAGTTAAGAAGGTTAATACAACTGTAAGTATTTTGACTTGAAAAATAAAAGGCAAGAAATGAATACCGCACTTTCATGGGTCACCCCCCTAACACACACACACACACACACACACACCACACACACACACACACACACACACACACACACATGTGCGTATGAATCTGATAAGAAATATTGGCTCAGGAAGCGGGACTAACTAACCTTCGCAAGAACTGTTTCCATCAAAAAAACAAAAACAAAAAACAAAAACAAAACCAGCACAGTAGTTGTTGCGCTTTGTTTTCTGGTAAAAAGAAAAAGTGGTAGCTTTTTGACTTGACTACTGTCAAACCAACGGCCACAACAGTCTATCCCCAAGGTTTAGCACAGACGTGAGTTTGACACAATCCATAATGCATATGGAGTTGAATAGCACCTTCAGCCCCTCGTTACAGGTGGGCTGACAATGTTCTAAAACTTCTTACACAAGTTTTCATCTGTTAGTCCTCATTTACATTACAGGACTTCAAACCATAATCAACGCACATGACTGTGAACACGTGTTCTCTGTATACATCGCCTAAGTCTACGACAAACGGGAGTAGATCAGATACATAGGCTATTTCTGTTGTTTCTATTAAAGTCTCCCTTGCCTGCTTGCGAGTTAGAATCATCAGAGATTGGCATACATTGGTCATATTTAGATGTTGTTCAAGTCATGCTGTCTCCTTTTTTTCTCGTATTTATTTACTCATTTATGTATTTACTGACCATGTTTTTAATCTAGTTATATTCATCGTCTCTTTTGTGCTTTCACAACAAAAGACTCCCACATACATCAAACAAACTACATACCAGCAATCATTTAGGACAAAATATGAGGAAGAGTACAAATCATAACAAAGTGTTTTTGAGATGGTGACTTGTAAGGATAGGTCTCAAGCTCTCGTAGATACAGTTTTCACCTGACCATTTCTGCAAGTCCACTCCTGCCTGTGTGTATATACTTGTGAACTTTGTTGTGTTAGTTACCGAATGGTTGGCAGGCTGGTTGGTTGGTTCTCTTTGTTTGTGGGT
>CM060306.1:60168624-60173624 GCA_030674185.1 Monoplex corrugatus | reverse complement strand
ATTGACAGAGAGAAACAAAGAAGAAAAGATGGAATGAAAAAAAAAAAAAACAATGAACAAAATTATTCATGTCTGATAACTCATGGAAAGAACAAAAAGAAAAGGTTCCATTCATCCATGCAACTGGCCTAAATTTCCATGAAATAGAGCAAAACAAACAGGGAAGAAGAGGATAGAAAGTACAAGGGAAAGTAAGAGAAACAGGAAACATTCACTATTTTGATCTCCTCAGCTTGTCCACCAGAGTCCACAAATTATCACCAACTTCCTGTAACTGGTGGACAGGCCGAAGGAGTCAAAAGGTTAAAAAATAAGAAAAATAAAAGGAGCCCACTCTTCAACTCCTACCAGAAATCTCTTCCACGACGTCCACCAGCTCTGAAATATAAACAGTCCCTTCCTCATCCACTACTATGTCTTCCTCCTCCATCTTCTTCGGAGGTGATTGGGGATGTCCAGAGTCTCCAGAAGGGGTGCGGTCTCTGGGCTTGAGACGTGTCATGATCCCTACTGGTCTCATCCCATCCATCTCTTCCTCTTGGAGACGATCTGCTGGCAAGGTGGTAAAGACAGGTATGGGATAACTGGGGAGTGTGGGGAAGGAAGGAGAGGAGCATCCTGATGGGGAGATGGTGGTGGAAGAGGAGACTGCATCTGGGAGGTACAGGCTGGTAGCTGGGTTCTGCTGCAATGGGTCTTCCTTGACAGTCATGCAGCCTCCACTGAAGTGGTTGTGCTGGACGAAGGTCATTCCTTCGTTGTTGTCGTGGCGATGACAGAGAGGAGGGGAGGGGCAGGGGTGGGGGAAGAAAGAAAAGAAAATGTTCAATCAGAATCAGTTGTAAGACCAGTCGTGTGTTTGAATTTTATTCAAAGTGTAATGTTACACACACAGACAGATAGATAGATAGACAGATAGATAGATAGATAGATAGATAGATAGATAGACAGACAGATAGACAGACAGATAGATAAGATAGATAGATGATAGATAGATAGATAGACAGATAGACAGAGAGATAGAACCCAAACAAGCAAAATATAAAGTAAGCAAAATCTGACCGAGAAAAAGTCATACTTCAGTTACAAGGAAGTAACAAATTTATTTTAAAATCAAATAATACAACCAATATGAAGTAATGTAATGCAATCCATTGTTAATATGTTCATTACAAGAAATACCTTTAATACTAACAAAAATTCAAGCGTTTCGTTACATTTCTGGAGAAGACAAGAGAGCTAAGCATTGCATCCTTCGTCTAATACATATTTAATGTAACTTTTAAATTTGTATTCTATCTCCGTAAAGTACAGTGCCCTAAATCTCAGCGCGCACAGTTTGGGGGTTTCTGTTTTGTTTGTTTGTTTGTTTGTTTTGTTTGTTTGTTTGTTTGTTTGTTTTCAATTCTGACGGGCAGAATGGTACAGAAAGACACATACCAGTTGTCGATATCCCCAGGGTTTGGAAGTTGGGCAAGCTAGCACTTGGCTCAGGCACACACTTTGGAGTACATGTCTCGGCGACAGGCGAAGGGAGGGAATGCATGCTTCCCCTGTCAGCTGAAAGGCCGCTGTCAGAGTCGTCTCCCCTCTGATCGTCGTCGGACGACTGCAGGAGGGGACCAATAAATCAATGACTTAATTCCATATGTAAATAAATAAAACAATTCTCACTGCAAGCCTACCATTATGGAAGTAGTTTAAGAACATTTATCCGAATGTTAACTGAATGACTGAATCTGCGATAGTCTTGAATCATGCAACCTAGAGATTTTTGGAACAAACCATGGAGACAAGGAACAAGAGAGGAGAACCCAAGAAAAAGGCAAACAAACAACTGATGCCAGAGCTATTCTATCCACACAAAACCAATATATGACAGTCACCAAAGCAAACTCCTAAAGCAGTCTACCAGAGAAGAAGAGACGACCAAAGAACAAGAAGACACCACCACGAACATCAAACTACCAAAGGAGCCCACCGGAGAAGAGGAAAGACCAAGGAACAAAGAGAAGACTCCATTATAAACAGCGATATCAATGGGGAAAATAAAGAGAGAGAAAGAGAGAGAGATGCATGCACTACCTCTGTCCATCTAATTACATTATCTTTGAATTATATAAAAGATAAATAGCAAGATTCCCTGTATTCTTCCACAAAGCTTTGTGGGAAACAACTCTGATCTCAAAAAAAAAAAAAAAAAGAAAAGAAAAGAAAAAAAAACACTCAATCGATACAATATTGTTTCATTTAAAGGGATGTGTTAATTCTTGTGTAAACACACACACACACACACACACACACACACACACACACACACACACACACACACACACACACACACACACACACACACACACACACACACACACACACCACACAATGAAGAGACAGACAGACAGACAGAGAAAGGGAGAGGGAAGAGAGAGAAGGGGAGACAGAGAAATGTATGCCCACCGTTTTCTTCCTTTACATTCTTTCTTTTTATCAAAGTTTACATGTACATGGATCTATACAGCAGCTATCGGCGTTCTGATAAGCTTTTAAGAAAAGCGCATATCATAACTTGCCGTCACTGCTCTTTTTTTTTTCTTTTTTTAAAAGCGTGACATCTTTAAAATTTTCTTTGTAATAATTTCACGTCCTTCTCCTCTCAACCCTTTACATTCCTTAGTATATCTAATGAAACACTCTTTCTCTCTCTCTCTCTCCCCCTCCTCTCTCTCTCTCTTTTAAATGAATAACAAAATTTTGTGAATGGAAATTTATGAGATGACAACTCTACTGACAACAACAATCAAATCAAAATATCAGGATAAAATGTCTTACCTCACATCGAGCAGCCGTCTTTGCTCTAGATGGCTTTTTTTCTGCAATAAAACAAAAAATGAAAATATACCAGGATGACGTAACTCTCTCTCTCTCTCTCTCTCTCTCTCTCTCTCTCTCTCTCTCTCTCTCTCTCTCTCTCCGCTCAGTAACACACACACATGCTTCCTGCCATCCCTCTTCCATACACATATCATTATCATTACTGTAATTACTATCGTCCACAATTATGATAATGAGTAAATGCCTTCCAGTAATGTGGCAATCAACCAGGACATAAATGGAATGAAAAGATGATTATTGAATAGACAGTGATTGACTTTACCTCGAGGTGTTTCTAAAATCTTGTATGTTCGCATGGCATTCTGTCCTTTCCGGCCATCTTTAGGCGTAATTTCTTCTATCTCCCTTAGACTATGAAGGGCACAGCGGAAGTTGGCCTTCCACTTTTTGTGGTCTTCCTCATCACCGTCTTGGAAGATACCTGTCCACAGAGACCAATCATTATGTCATCATCGTCGTCATATCATCATCTTCATCTCTGTCATCTTCCTTATCAATGTATCATCATATCACCATCATCATCAATCATCACTATCATCATTGTTATCATCAATACCATCATCATTATCATCATCAGTTATTACCACACCAGAGTTGTGGTTGGGAGAGCTGTGAAGACTGCAGTGAACAGGATCCTCCATTTCTATGCTCAGACAACAGCAGCGGGTAGGCACATCAGGCATGCGAAGGGTGATCTGTTCTGTGACCTTTGCCAACAGGTCGTTCTCTGTGACCTGAGTCACGGCGACCTTTCTGATGGATGGTCACGCACAGTGTGCCTTGACAGGTAACATGACCACAGTCAGGAAGTTTACGTTGCTTCTCTGCTGCAGGAAGAATTCCCGCAGTTCCACTGAGGTGCTGATCTTGCTTCAGATAAAAAGACTAGTCGATCTGATGTTTGAAATACGATATACAGTTGAGGCAGTTTCCTTGGGCGAAAGAGTCCCAAAGCTCTGAATTATCTTCCCAAAGCCAGTAAATCTTGTACAATTTTTTATGTTATTATCATTACCAGCTGCAAATAGTGATGATGGACATAGTTGCTTTTTGTATGGTTGGTTGGTTGGTTGGTTGGTTGGTTTTAAAGAGGAGATTAGACCAGTGACAATTGCCAAAATTTGGAATTAAGAGATTAAGAATTTTTATAATCTTCCCCTAAGTTTCGCTCCTCTTTGTGGACTTTGTCATGTGAAAACGGAGGCAAAAAATAGTAACTTCATTCACTTTTACAGTATGACAAGAGTCCAAAATCCGTCTCAGTTACCAGAATGAAATGCCTTGATCCTTACCAGAATCAATTGTTCATAAAGTTGTCTACCTCACGACCTCTCACGAAGCCTTTCTTGGGACGAGAGTGAATGTGATTGGTGGTCAGGTGATGTGAGAATGTGTCTGACAACTACAGGCAGCTCAAACCCAAACACCCAGTCAACTCTCATCCTAATAAAGGCCTAATGACAGACCCAGATGTAGTTGTCAACAAACAGGCCTCATGACAGACCCAGATGTAGTTGTCAACAAACAGGCCTCATGACAGACCCAGATGTAGTTGTCAACAAACAAACAATTGGTCAGTAAAAGTACGACACAATCGAGTATCAGTCTCTTCACCCAAATTACCCGAATGCTTGGCCCAGGCCTTCACAAGCTGACGCTCTTCCAAACTGAACCCGTGGCGGGAGGCATGGGACCACTTCACGGCGAACGTCTTCCCATTCTCCAGCCACCACAAGTTGTTGGCCAGCTCCTCTCCGTTCAGCCTCTCCACCAGCCAGTCCACCATCTTTTGCCGGTCCACGGGCCGAATGGGTCGCCGCAAGACACGTGCCACATTACCGTTGGCGATGGGAGGGCTGCCTGGACGTCCGTTGCGTTGTTGCGATGTTGGAAGACATGATCTTCTCTTCGTCGCTCTAGGCTTCATTGTAGTTGTTGTGGTTAGGATCTGAAAGCAGAGAAGGTTTGGGGTCGATCTATATAATACTAATAGCAATAGAAGTTGTAGCAGATGTAGAGGTTGTAATAATAGTAATATTTGAACAGGGTAGGGCATTTTTTTAATCATCTTCCTTCAAATCAGGAGTTTGTTTTCCAGTCAAAAATCC
>CM060306.1:60161124-60163624 GCA_030674185.1 Monoplex corrugatus | reverse complement strand
TGCAGACACCAAGGTTTTTAGCTGAATCAGAAATTGGGACTGATGTGTTACATAATGGGAGAGAAAGAGGAGGCAGCTGAGAAAGTTTCTGACGGGTTGTTGTTGTTTGTTGTTGTTGTTGTTACAGCGGATCAGTAACCCTAACGTCAATTTTTACTTAATTAGTAAGAACAAAAATAAATAAATAGGACAAAACGACAAAGTAATGAGCAAAGACAATGTTGTTTGAACGATTCTTCTAATCTTCACGTCTTACTCTTACGGGAAAATGTGTGTGCGTATATGTACGCGCGGGTGTGTTGGTTGTTTGGTCGGCTGGTTGGCTGGTTTTGCTTTGTGTTCCTTTTTTAATATGCCAACCGTTTTCATACAAGAAAATCCCCACCAACCAAGAAAACCAGCTTGCTGTATTATCTTCCAACAACGGGAAAGAAAAATTTTTTTCGAGTTAGTTGTACAACCCAGGCGTAAAGAAGGCCATACTTTTTTCCTATATGAATTCCAAGTTTGATGGATGCGTGTATACCCTACTGTACGTGTTGTTGAGGCGACTAGTGTGCATGGGGTGTTCTGTTTCCTAGGTGACGGCACTCTGGAATGTTTTATGTTTTCCCAGTCAACCGGACTGCTGACAAAATTACTTAACCCTTTTACGGTCCATTCTTCTTATCCGTCAGGCTGAACAATATGACAATAGTGAACCTTTCGAGGGTTAACGTGCTTTCGCTTTCGTTGTGCTGACAAAGCGGGTCAGGCGGATAGGGTGAGGGTGTCGAAGGGTTAACGTGCATATTGGATGTTCTAGTTGTGTATACACACAAAGGAGGTCAGGCGCTGATAGGTCTCCATACATGGGAGATGGGGAAAATCTCCACCCTTTGCCCACCAGGCGTCAGGTAGCCGAGCGGAATCGAACCTAGATCCTTGCGATTGGAAGTCTGACATGTTACCCACTTGACCACCGCGCCAGCCGGACAACATGTTTCCACCTTCAGTAAACTTTCATATCGATAAGCATATCAAGGCCACACCACACAAGCCATTCCGCCAGACATACCACAGGAGGGATATGTATGTATATGTGTGTGTGTGTGTGTGTGTGTGTGTGTCAAATCACTGCACTCCATACCGGCCTTCCAAAGTTCAATGCACTGCGTACTAGATTCTGACTCGCGTTTTGACAGATCAAGAACGAACGCGGGCAGATACGTAAGCACACACACACACACACACACACACACAAGGAAAAGATATACAGCTCTAGAGGACAATCCCGACTTAATTTTCGAGGGTGACCTATAAGACCATCATCCAACACACAAAGACAGACAGACAGACTAAAAGCCCCGCAGAGACAGACAGCGACAGACACAGACAACCGTGATACAGAGACAGAGACAGACAGACAGACATAGACAGACATAGGTAGTCGTAGAAAAAGACAGAGACAGAGAGACAGAAACAGAGACAGCCAAACACATACAGACAGGACAGAGACAGGCAAAGACGGACAGAGAGAGACACAAAGACGTACAGAAAAAACGGAGAGACAAAAAGACGGACAGAGAGAGACACAAAGACGGACAGAGAGACACAAAGACGGACAGAGAAAACGAGAGAGACAAGACGGGCAGAAAACACAAAGACGGACAGAGAGAGACACAAAGACGGACAGAGACGGAAGACACAAAACGAGACAAGGGACAGAGAGACAAGCGACAGAGACAGAGAGACACAAAGACGGACAGAGAGAACAAAGACGGACAGAGAGAGACACAAAGACGACAAGAGGACAGAGAGAGACACAAAGACGGACAGAGAGAGACACAAAGACGGACAGAGAGAGACACAAAGAGACAGAGACAAAAGGACAGAGACACAAAGACGGACAGAGAGAACAGAGAGAGACACAAAGACGGACAGAGAGAGACACAAAGACGGACAGAGAGACACAAAGACGGACAAGAAGACACAAAGACGGACAGAGAGACAAAGAGAGACACAAAGACGAGAGACACAAAGACGACAGAAGAACAGAGAGACACAAAGACGGACAGAGAGACACAAAGACGGACAGAGAGACACAAAGACGGACAGTGAGGGCAAGAAGACACAAAGCGGACAGAGAGAGACACAAAGACGGAAGAGAGATTCAAAGACGAAGAGAGACACAAAGACGACAGAGACACAGACGGGACAGAGAGACAGAGAGAGACACAAAGACGGACAGAGAGAGACACAAAGACGGACAGAGAGAGACACAAAGACGGACAGAGACACAAGACGACAGAGAGACACAAAGACGACAGAGAGAGACACAAAGACGGGCAGAGACACAAGCAGGACAAGACGACACAAGACGGCATGACAAATGCAGTCACAGAGGAGAATTTTCAAGAACTGATAATTTTCAAGACAAATAGATAAACAGCAGAGAGAGGAGGGGAGAGAGAGAGACAGAGAGAGACAGACAGAGAGAGAGAGAGAAGAGAGAGCAAAC
>CM060306.1:60128624-60148624 GCA_030674185.1 Monoplex corrugatus | reverse complement strand
TAAGTCCGTTTTTAAATAATTCCTGGATTATCCCATCTTGACCAGGTTTCAGAAATTGAAACTGAAACTGAAACCTGGTCAAGACGGGTAATCCAGGAATTATTTATAAACGGACTTAAATTTATTGTGGAATCCTTTGTCAAATTCTTCAGTTAATACTTTGATAAAGCGCAGCGTAGATGCTTACAACTGGACTGAATCTGTTATGCAACCTCTGTTCGAGAAAGGCAAGTCAAATGATCTTAGTCATTCAAGGGACATCTTCCTTTCAAATATTCAGAAGTGGAAAACTGTACGGTTTTGTTATTAATCACATGCTTCAGAAATACACTGATAAAACTGACACTGTTGGAGAGCATCAAGTAGTGTTTCGACAGAGATGCACTACTGTTGATCACATATCCACGCTTCTATACAAAAACAAAAATTTGCTTAAATCGTATGTAGCTTGTATCAATTCCGTCAGAGATTTTCATTAGAGCTCTTGTTTTATCTTAAAGAAAACCTTTAAGACCTATTATTCAGAAGAAGAAGAAAAAAAAAAGAATTAGAGGTAAACTTCTTAGATGCATAAAGAGTACGTATGAAAACGTCAACCAGAGGAAAAACAGAGACATCACTAACTGAGTGTGTACACTGCTATACTTGTGTAAGTAGGGGAACGTATGCGGCTCAGCACTGTTTTAGTGATAAATGAGCTTGTAATTGATATCACTGATAATGTCACTGATAATGGTAAATACGGCGCTGCTGTTTCTTGTGTTGTGACTGAATTAGTATGTTGTATGGTGATGATATTGTTTTGCTTTATAAAACTGCTGTCAGTCTGGAAAATCAGTCAACATATACTACAATTCCACTAAAAGTGAATCTAACAAACAAGTTTATTTTGAAAAGGCAGGGATTTTTGTTTGTTTGCTTTTTTCGGGTTTGTTGTTGTTGTTGTTTGTTGTTGTTGTTGTTGTTTTGTTTCCTTAGGGGAAGTGCATTTTGAGCAACATTTGAATGGAAGCAGTAAAGACTTTTGAATACTTAAGAAAATATTTTAGCATTAAGTTTTATTTCACATGGCTTTGAAGTTCTTGCCAAGAAAGAGGAAAAGGCCAAGTTACAGATTTTGATGTGAACCACATATCTGTGTCTGAGTAACTCTTTGATACAACAGTTCAGCCTGTTCTGATACACAAAACACAAAACACAAAACAAGGTATGGGGTTTTCATGACATACACAATCAGCTAGAAATGTCACACACGTTTGCTTTCAAGAATTTCTTTGCGCTAGTCTCAGAACCTGAGAATTCCAAATCATATAATATACATGTACAGTGATACAGGAAGACTCACGCTAGCAGTGCTGTGGTTAGATTTAATTACTGGATTAAGATCACCAGAACAGAAACAACTGGTCTATTTTTCAAGCCATATGCAAGTGTGTTACATCAGGACTGACAAGATTTGCATGCTTGGATAACAAGAATTAGATCAACGTTGTACAGATATGGATCTAAACTGGTTTGGGAAAATGATAAGTCCACGGCCACTCACATTTTCTTGTTGCTTAGTATAAATGCAAGACAATGGCATGAATAGCAAGAAAAAAATCAGACAATTTAATATAAATTTCGAACAAACCCAATATCTGTCCGTTGATATGAACAGAAAAAATGAAATGTAAAATTCAGGTGTGGCGTCAGTCCATCATCATCACTGTACTTAGACTGAGCATTACTATTGTAGATGCTAATATTGTATGTCCACTGTGTCCACTGGCTGCTGAAAACGAAGGCCAGTTTCGTTTATATCATCCTGTTCTGCAGACACTTTGAAAACAGCCTGACTGACAAGTTTGTTCAGACTGCACGGTATTTTCAAATTCAGAGTTCTACTTTTTTTCTGAAAACGTTAATAATTATAATGAAGAATTCTGCCTTATTCTACATTTAAATGGTCAAGAAAGGCAAGTTTGTTATCACTTGATTAATTTCTAGCGAATAATTTAAGTTATTTGTATCACGAATTATGTAAGCTGTTTGTAGAGTAATTTGTGTAAACTGTGTAACCAATTGTTAAAGGCCAATCGCTATACAATTAAGTCATGAGTGTTGAGTAACGGCTGTGTATGTATGCATGCATGCGTGTGTGTGTGTGTGTGTGTGTGTGTGTGTGTGTGTGTGTGTGTGTGTGGTGGTGTGAAGACACAAAGCATAAGGGAGTCTATATGTGCACGTGGATGCTATGATTAGCTGAAGAAGTATTCAGTCGTAATGGAAGCAGAGTAAAAGCAGTAACGATGTTGACAGGAATAGTAGTGGTGAAAGCAGGTGCAACATGGGAAGAGGAATAGGGAGCAGTAGCAACAAAGCAAATATGTCGGTAAATGGTAGTGGTAGTAGGCGTTATAGTAGTAGTTCTAGTCATTGTTGTAACATAATCTGTCATCAGTAGTAGTCGTAGTATGTTAGTATTCATATCAGCAGCAGCGGCGGCACTTGTAGCAGCAGCAAGAGCAGGTATACTAAAAGTAAGTCACAGTGGTGAAGGGAGTAGTAGTTACAACATATGTCGGCAGAAATGTTCAAGGCTGTTTACTATCATTATGGATGTACATTTACTAGAACAGTCCCAGAGCTCCAACCCACAGGAGACTGTAGCTAATGCACAGTCATGTACCGACATCATGGTTTTTTTCATTAGGTAACTACCAGTGAAAATGTTAACATGATTCAAAACGTTAATGGAAGACAGACTGCCATTTACTGTTAATCAAAAAAATCAACCATCAGATTTGGGGGCTTCGCTTTGTCTTGCTTTATGGTTTGTTTGTTTGTTTTGTTTGTTTTGCTGATATTTTCAGGGCTAACTCCCGGTGATCTTTTTTTTTCATGTTACAGTATTACTATCTGCAGCATCAGCTTAAGAAGGCAAAAATGATTTTTTATTTCCGGAAAAATATCTCGAGCACAGCTAGATAAACTAGAAACTCCATGAAAATCATAGCGGTCTGGATGACAGCAAACAAAGTGAAAAATGAATAAAGGAAATACAGAAGTAACATACACTGGTACAAAATCAAACCTAAAGAAAGCAACATCAAAGACTGTGGTTGTTTCAGACAATACTATAACCTTCAACAACTCTGCCAGGAATCTTGTTTATCTTCACAAATCTTTATCAAGGAAACTCATGTTACCTACTTCAGAAAAATCCTGTATCTCCAGCTATGCAGAATATGATAAATCAGCTCATTTCTCTGTGCTGATGCCACAAACAATTTGTGTGTATCTTTCGTTCTATCCGGACTAGACTAGTGTAACTCATAAGCTATCCAAACTCCGACGAGTCCAGAACAGTGTAGCTCGACTTGTCCTACGGGACAGCAAACAGAGCAGTCATCACCATCATCATCATCATGTGCCCTGCCTCATGGCGTTGGCGATCATGGCCCTCCATATGAATCTATCCCTTGTCGCTGCACGCACATCTTCCACCCTCTCTGTCCTCAGCCGCCTTGCAAATCCGTCCAATATTTTCTCCCTGGGTCTACCTGATGTTCTCTTTCCCTCCAACTTTCCTGTTGTGACTAGGTGCTCTAATTCCCCTTTCCTCATAAAATGGCCTATAAATGTTGCTTGTCTTTTCTTAGTCTTCTTCATATCAACGATGTTCTTGTGTCTGCCTCCATCAAGACTGTCTTGTTTGTTTTCTTTGCTGTCCATGGAACTCTCAACATTCGTCTAAGAAACCACATTTCGGCTGCCTCAATCTTGTTCTGGCTTTGCTTGTTGGCTGTCCACGCCTCACAAACCGTATAACAGTATTGGTTCTATATAACATTCAATAACTCTCTTCCTGATGTTAATTGATAGGCATTTGTTGGTAAGAATGCTTTTCATCTTCTTGAATGCTGATTTGGCTCGGTCGATTCTGATGGCTATTTCTGATGTGCATCTGCCGTCTGGTGAGATGACCGTTCCCAGACATTTAAACTTATCAACCTGTCTCAAAGTTGTGTCATTTGCCGTTATTTTGCATGAGGGGATTTCATGTTTTTTACTGATTACCATGACTTCAGTCTTCCTGCTATTTAGCTCCAACCCTTTATTTTTGCTTTCTATTTCTATTATATTCACATGGTTTTGTAGGTCCCTTTCATTTTCTGCAATTAGCACGCTGTCATCTGCGTAACGAATGTTGTTTATTTTTCCTCCAACCTTTATCCCAGGGCATTCTTCTAGGTTTTTCATGATGGTTTCACTGTAAAGTGAAAACAAATATGGTGATAGAACATAACCCTGCCTGACCCTCTTTTGATATTTTCGAAAGAGCTTATATCGTTTTCTATTCTCATTGCTGCTGTTTGTTCCCAATACATATTTCTGATTACCTATTAGACTATATATTTAGAAAATTCGACCCAGCCAATAACAGACTGTATAGTCAGGAAATTTGACCCCATCAATACCAGACTTCGGAAATTCGACCCCACCAATAACAGACTGTACGAATACACATACTTTCCAAAGAATGCTAAACCAGAGATTCAAAATTGATCGATATAATGCCAAAATAAACTTTCACTTGTCCATTTGTAATGCTCAGTGGAACAACTATAGCATATGGGCAGAATTTCTTCATGACATGTTTCTTGAATACTGATGTACATAATAAAACCATCATTGATTAGAATGTTGTCTTTTATGTTTTGTAAGCTATAGATTGTTTTTATGTGAACACCAATTGTCTTATTTGTATAACCTGAATAATTTCTGTTACCACATTGTTCCATGATGCTTGATTATCGTTAAGCAAAGGACTGTGGTTTTTGAAACTGATTCATAGGGGAAATAATGACGTGTTAAATCTTAATGTTCATTTTTAAACTTCTAATGTTAAAAATATTATTCTGTACATTCTGTATATTGTGCGGAGTTCATAGGTCAACATTTTGTTTTCATTTTGTGTAAAAATATTTCTTTTTTGTTTTGTTGTCACTCTTCATTGCCACATTGTATGTTAGATGTCTGTTTGTTGTGAAACAAAACATGAATTGAAAAAAAAAATTTAAAAATGATAAACTGTATACTTAGGAAATTTGACCCCACCAACAACAGTTTATTTAGGAAATTTGACCCCACCAATAATAGTTTACTTTAGGAAATTTGACCCCACCAATAACAGTTCACTTTAGGAAATTTGACCCCACCAATAACAGTTCACTTTAGGAAATTTGACCCCACCAATAACAGTTCACTTTAGGAAATTTGACCCCACCAAGACCCCACCAATAACAGTTTACTTTAGGAAATTTGATCCCACCTATAACAGACTGTTTACTTAGGAAATTTGACCCCACCAATAACAGTTTACTTAGGAAATTTGACCCCACCAATAACAGACTGTTTATTTAACAACATCATCTTGAGTGAACTGTACAGTTATTGATGGAGGCCGATAGCCCCTACACTGAAATAAAGATAAGTCAGTAACTGTGTTTGTTTTTAGTGTAATGATTTATAAACAGTTTTCAGTACAGACTGGGTTTGAAACTGGGTCAAATTGGGTTTTAAACGTTTGTAAAATGTTTGTAAATTGTGTGCTCTCTTTTGAATACGAACCATGACTGTAATGATGTCAGAGCTCAGTGGCCCGTGGACAACCTACTGGCTATTCTTAGCCTTCTTCAGATATGAACTGAATCATTACTTAACATTTGAAAGAAAGATGGAATCATTCATGTCTGTTGTTCTATAAAAGCATGTGTACTGTAGACAAGATATTATCTTCTGCATGTCATAATCCATACAATCATAGTAGCAATGTCTGTGTGTCTTTGAAATTTATTCCTGACATACGCACGATCACTGGGTTTTACTCACGATCATATAAATTTTACTGTGCTGATTTATGCCTACTACCAACAAACTGACTGAAGAAGAAGAACAAAATTTACATCGTGATACTCAGCTACGTAAACAAAGTTGACTATCTACTTCTGTTCTAAGATACATCGTGATACTCAGCTACGTAAACAAAGTTGACTATCTACTTCTGTTCTAAGATACATCGTGATACTCAGCTACGTAAACAAAGTTGACTATCTACTTCTGTTCTAAGATACATCGTGATACTCAGCTACGTAAACAAAGTTGACTATCTACTTCTGTTCTAAGATACATCGTGATACTCAGCTACGTAAACAAAGTTGACTATCTACTTCTGTTCTAAGATACATCGTGATACTCAGCTACGTAAACAAAGTTGACTATCTACTTCTGTTCTCAGTTTTTCAGAGTCGTAAAAGAGACACTAAGAAGCGGTAGAGTGACCATCATTCATCATTCTGCTTTAATTTCTTTTCTTTTGCTTTGCGTCTTATCCGCCGCCTTTCGCTATTCGTCAATATAGTGTGCATCGCCGAGTTAATACTTCCGTATGTTAACACTAAGACGGAATCGGGTTGAAGCGATTCCGTTTAGACAACCATGTCCCGTTACATGTTCTGGAACTCGGCATCCGTCTTTTGCCTAGCATTCCACATATTGCCCGGATACATATTTTCATACGTAAATTGTCACGTTGCGTGTATTCCGCATCTTAATCAGATCCTGTAGAGTCAAGTTTGACTATGACCTCAAAACTATGATATTCAGTTACAGCGACTCGGGAAGTCCAACCAGACCACAGCGTCAGCTACAGCGAAAAGACGAGCATCATCAGATCACTCTTTAATTAACTCTTTGACTCCCGCGCCTTTGACTCACTCACCCAGCCACCAGCTTCCTGCAGGAAGCTGATGGTTAGGGTGAGTGAGTCAAAGGGTTAAGTTTGTGCTTTGCTAGCTTGGTTGACGATATAGGATGCTGGTGGACAGGATGCGGGAGTCAAAGGGTTAAGCCATGGACAGAAAGGGATGACAACCATCCTGATGAGACTCAACCAGCTCAACAACCGCATGAACCGCAAGTTGAAAATGATGTTCCACCAGCCTGCCCCATGGATAAAGAAGACAAATAACTGAACACTTAGTGCAACGACGTCTCCTCTCTGTATCGACAGGAGATATAGCCAACTACATATAACGTCTGTATCGACAGGAGATATAGCCAACTACATATAACGTCTGTATCGACAGGAGATATAGCCAACTACATATAACGTCTGTATCGACAGGAGATATAGCTAACTACATATAACGTCTGTATCGACAGGAGATATAGCCAACTACATATAACGTCTGTATCGACAGGAGATATAGCCAACTACATATAACGTCTGTATCGACAGGAGATATAGCCAACTACATATAACGTCTGTATCGACAGGAGATATAGCCAACTACATATAACGTCTGTATCGACAGGAGATATAGCCAACTACATATAACGTCTGTATCGACAGGAGATATAGCCAACTACATATAACGTCTGTATCGACAGGAGATATAGCCAACTGCATATAACGTCTGTATCGACAGGAGATATAGCCAACTGCATATAACGTCTGTATCGACAGGAGATATAGCCAACTACATATAAGTCTGTATCGACAGAGATATACCCAACTGCATATAACGTCTGTATCGACAGGAGATATAGCCAACTACATATAACGTCTGTATCGACAGGAGATATAGCCAACTACATATAACGTCTGTATCGACAGGAGATATAGCCAACTACATATAACGTCTGTATCGACAGGAGATATAGCCAACTACATATAACGTCTGTATCGACAGGAGATATAGCCAACTACATATAACGTCTGTATCGACAGGAGATATAGCCAACTACATATAACGTCTGTATCGACAGGAGATATAGCCAACTACATATAACGTCTGTATCGACAGGAGATATAGCCAACTACATATAACGTCTGTATCGACAGGAATGTAGCCAACTACATATAACGTCTGTATCGACAGGAGATATAGCCAACTACATATAACGTCTGTATCGACAGGAGATATAGCCAACTACATATAACGTCTGTATCGACAGGAGATATAGCCAACTACAACGTCTGTAACTATCAAGCTCAGGCAGCCGGCAGGAACTGGCAACACAAACAAACAACCAAACAGACATGCGAACAAACAAACAAAGAAACAAACAGACATGCGAACAAACAAACAAACAAGCTAACACGCTAACAAATAAACGGCCTGTGTCATAACCAGAGCTGGCCTGACTACGTAGACGACGAACGAAAGAGAAAGCTATAGCGACAGATTGGTGCCAGTGCTAGTAGTGGACTAAGTGGCCTAATGGATACACATCCAGCCTTGGATGCCAGACACCTGAAGTTTGATTTCCCCGTCGGTCAGGGATCCCCCCACCCCCACCCCCTACCTCACTCGACTGCACTAAACCCTGAGTGGTGGTCAGGGTACTAGTATTTCGGGTGAGACGATAAATCCAAGGCCTGTGTTGCAGCAACCACTTAACAAAATCTCATTGTCAAAGATAAACAAAAATACACACACGTAGGAAACAAAACGTGGCGCCCTCCTATGAGACGTACTTTTTGTAGGCAGAGCAAAACAAGATTTCACAACATAGTATCAGTACAGTTTCAGTTTCAGTTTCTCAAGATGACGTCTCCGCGCTCGGAACGAATTCCGTATGCACTACCGTCACAGGTGCCATGTGTATGGTGATCACAAGCCTTAAGCCTGTATATAAACCCATGAGTTGGTCAGGTCCTGAGACCCTACCTAGACTATGTTTTACCTAGTCTATATTTTGTACTGGTATTTTATACAGCCTACCGCTGGAATAATCTTGGTTACATGTGAATGACATTTGTATCTTACCTTCAAAAAAAAAAGAACCTATATATAATAAAGTAAATAAAAAGAAACAATTATAGTCTGAATCACAACACAACTAGCTATTCTGTATAAAGTCGTCTCACGTGACAGAACCCCACCCCCACCCCATCCCCGTCAACGCAGAAATGCTCAGCTGTCTATCAACTAGGTGAAAACAATATTTTCTTATTAATCATAGAAAGGTATGTAAGGAAGTGAGCAAATACGTACGTAAGTAAGTAAAGAAAATAAGAAGTAAGTAAATAGGTGAATAAATACACACAAAATAAAGGAGTATGTAGATAAATAAACAGGTAAGAGATGGAAATAACAAATAACAGTAAATACATGCATATACCCACATGCCCGCACACAGAAAAAACATACATAAATTCATACATACACACCCATATCCACATATAGTATCACTTCAAAATGAGTACATGAAACTGAGCCAAGCGATCCATATTATCCATTCAAAATATGTAAATCAATTGAATCAAACCACCCACACCCACCATTCAGAATGGCGGAAGAAAGCAGACAGAGCGAGACAAAACGTGAGTAATTCCTATGAGCACCAAGCAAGTCAATGAATCCATATCACAGATTCAAAGTGGCAAAAGATGGATTATAATCAAACAGAACAACACAAAAATGCTTCCTACTGGCAAGGATATGATCCATCTTATAAATTCAAAATGATAAATGCTCATCGGAAAGGAAAAGACAAAAATTAATAATGACCAAAATCAAAGAAATATGCTTCTTATTTGCAATGAGCTCAATGGATGAATATGATTCATCTTACAGATTCAAAATGGTAAATGATCATCAGAGAGAAATAGAGGAAACATATCAACAAAAGGAAAAAAAAAAGTGTCCTATCTATGTGCACGCATGATGTAAGCAGTAAATGATAAAGTTCGGAAAGCCGACCTTTCGGGGTTATCTGTATTAGTTTATCTCCTCTTATCACAACAATGAGCAATAACAATCAGTGTTAATCTTGTCATGTGCAATACTACTAGTGAACCTTCTACTGAATCTCCAACTTGTCAGTGCCAACTCAAACTATCTGATTTTCTAGCTCTCTTGAAAATGAAAAAAAAAACCGAACAAACTAAAACAAACAAACAAAACAAAAGGCATAAAAACGGTGGTCAAGACATATTAACAAATTATAGAGCAAACAAGAAGAGGATACAATCATTGAACTGGCGTAATTGTTAGTAACGATTGTCGGACAGCTACTCAGGCAGGCAGGTACGCCCCTATGCCTTTCTTTCAGTTAGGTTTTATGCAATTCACACACACGCATGCACCACATACGCACACACACACGCACATAAACACGCACACATACATACACACACGCACACACGCACACACACACGCACACACACGCGCGCACACATACACGCACGCACACGCACACACACACACACACACACACATACACGGACACACACACATACACACACACACACACACAAAATACATAACAATACCACACTGGTATACTCTTACAAATTTTACTTAAGTTTAAACTTTAATCAGAGAAAGAGAGAGAAGGGGAAGGTGAAGAAACAAAGAGAGAGGAACTGAGAATCTGAAAAATTTCATGACGAAGGCTATGATGATGTAGATGATGATTGTTATTATTACCGCTTTTATTATTATCACTATTATCAGTAGTAGTAATAGTAGTAATAATAGTAGTAGCAGTAGTAGTAGTAGTGGTAAACGAAAAACGATGATTATGGACATCTAGTAATAATAAACTTTAATAATAATAAAGTGAATGAAGATTGACTAAAAATGACCAGAAAATGAATGACTTTTAAGAAACCTTGACTGATGAGCGTGACAGATGAATACAAGACAACACCAAGTTACAAAATTCACCAAGACCAGCAGATGGTATACCAAAAAGTATGAAACAAGAAAACGATCGACACCTGGAAAGAAGCATGCAACTGAGGCGAGAACTACACTCTTCGCACAAAGCCAGCGTGTAACCAACGCAAAATCCAAATATGATGCCCAGAGCTGTTTACCAGATGGGAAGAAGACACAAACAAGCAGGAGGAAGAGATCTGTGTCAGCGCAGCGCCGAAGAAAAAAGAAGAAGAAGAAAAAGAAGAAGTTAAAGGAAAAGAAGAAAAAGTTAAAGGAGGAGAAGAAGATCAAAAAGAAGAAGATGGGGTGGTGGTGGTTTTATCTTGTTTTGCTTTTTGTTTTGTTTTGTTTTGCCTTGTTACTCGTCTGATTTTGGTTGCTGTTATGGCTGTTTTGTTTTGTTTTGTTTGTTTTTGTTTTGTTTTTGTTCTTGTTTTTTTTTGGGGGGGTTGTTTTGTTTTTTGTTTCGTTTGTTTTGTTTTGTTTTCTTTTCTTTTGTTTTGTTTTGTTTTGTTTTGTGCTTTGCTGACTGTTTTTGATCGTTGTCTATTAACAATTGTCAGTTCGTTCACCCACGAAAGATGTCGCTGCATAATGTTGCCAGGGATAACCCGCGTTACGGTATGTCCTTTTACGTGCACGAAATGCATGTTGTACACGGCATTTCGATTTGTCGTCTCACCCGAAAGAATGGAAGCCAGACCATCGCTCAAGATCTACTGACGCCAGGAAGGGTGGACGAGGGGGGGGGGGGATTGTTCGAGTGTGATATATCCCTCTTAAATACTCCTAATTTTCACGGACGCACTAATTCGAGTATGAACGGTGAGCCAGTCAGTCAACAATGGACTGGGCACAAGTACTGCTTGTAACTGAAAGCAAAACAGTGGGTGATTAGTATAGTTGGTTTTTTCTGACAAGCAAGGTGGGAAAGTGGTAAGAAAAACGGACTACTGACTGGGAGGTTGTGGGTCTAAACCTACATTAGCAAAAGTAAAAAATGTATATATATAGGCATATACAGTGTACATATATATATATATATATATATATATATATTATATATATATATATATATATATATATATATATAAAAGACCATTGTGGCACAGTGCTATGGGCTCGCTGGGAAGTCTGGGATCACGCAGTCGAGTTTCAATCACTTGAAGGAGGCATAAGAGAAGCTGTTGCTAAAATGTCCTAACCGGCGTCGCGAGAGTTTGTTTTTCTCGGGCCAGCTTGACACTGGGATGTGTCGTGAAAGTTGGCGTGAATTGCAGCTCCGTTTCCACAACAGCAGTCATTGTCATGTGACGCATCATTCCCATTACATTCATGATCATTGTAGCACTGTGATGAAAATGGTCCTAGATTATGTGGCTCTTCATTCCCTGCTCTCATGGTAATGTCAGTGTTGGTGGTTTGTGACATGTGCTGGAATAGAAAGCCGACGTGAGCGTAGTGACACCGAGACCGTGCAGCGGATGGGGAAGAAGATAAACAAATCTGACCCTGGGGTCATGAAATGTCAGGTCACTGCTATTGTGTCGGAAAGCAAAAGGCTCAGCCAGTGCTGAATGTGTCATCGAGTCCTGTCAGCCAGAGTTATGGGCCATGGGTGTACAAGTTATTTCCCTTGTCTCCGGCTTCGTTGAAGGAAGTTGGCTGCTCGTTGTTGTGTTGTTGTCCTAAATCTAGTTAATGTTTCTCTGTTGTCATTTTTGTATTATGCTTAACTGAAAATTTTGCCGTTTTTAACCAGCTGACCGTGCCAAATGATTTCACTCCTTGGTTTTACTTCAGGTCTGGGTGATACTGAATACGCTGTAGTAGTCGCTCTGCTTGCTTTTCACGATCTTCAGGTCTGGGTGATACTGAATACGCTGTAGTAGTCGCTCTGCTTGCTTTTCACGATCTTCAGGTCTGGGTGATACTGAATACGCTGTAGTAGTCGCTCTGCTTGCTTTTCACGATCTTCAGGTCTGGGTGATACTGAATACGCTGTAGTAGTCGCTCTGCTTGCTTTTCACGATCTTCAGGTCTGGGTGATACTGAATACGCTGTAGTAGTCGCTCTGCTTGCTTTTCACGATCTTCAGGTCTGGGTGATACTGAATACGCTGTAGTAGTCGCTCTGCTTGCTTTTCACGATCTTCAGGTCTGGGTGATACTGAATACGCTGTAGTAGTCGCTCTGCTTGCTTTTCACGATCTTCAGGTCTGGGTGATACTGAATACGCTGTAGTAGTCGCTCTGCTTGCTTTTCACGATCTTCAGGTCTGGGTGATACTGAATACGCTGTAGTAGTCGCTCTGCTTGCTTTTCACGATCTTCAGGTCTGGGTGATACTGAATACGCTGTAGTAGTCGCTCTGCTTGCTTTTCACGATCTTCAGGTCTGGGTGATACTGAATACGCTGTAGTAGTCGCTCTGCTTGCTTTTCACGATCTTCAGGTCTGGGTGATACTGAATACGCTGTAGTAGTCGCTCTGCTTGCTTTTCACGATCTTCAGGTCTGGGTGATACTGAATACGTTGTAGTAGTCGCTCTGCTTGCTTTTCACGATCTTCAGCACTATCTGTACAAAATCTTTCTCTACGTTTTCCAACGCTGGAGATGTCACACTGTCTGTCTGTGATTTTCTAATCTGATGTAGGCTGAGGATTGTTCACTGCTGAACACATTTCAAATATCATCATCACAGGGCTTGCTGATAAGCGTTGATTTTTTCTTCAGAGTTTATAACATTCTGTCCAACACATCTCTCATTTAGTGGCCCATTTCTCTAGGACTGCCAGATATAGCATGAACAACAGGTGATCTGATTGATGATTTCTGAATGAGTTCCAGCGCCCAAGAGTTGATCAAAATCATTTTCTTAGTGTGTCCCATGGTGCAGTTAAAGTCCTTCTAGCAAACCTCCAAGCACATGCAGGACAGGTTTGATAAAGGTGCCAAGAAATCCGCTTTTCTGTAACATCTGCTCCTGATATTTCAATGTCATTCCCCTCTTGACTAGGGCGGTTATGTTTGTGACGATGCAGCTCTTCCAACTGGTTTGGTGTCAATCCAAAATTGCCTTTTGAAATATTCAGTGAACATTCAATCAAAGCACGAATCAGGTTAGGAAAACTACCTTTTAGCACTGCCATAACAACAGCCGGTTTTGTGCCACACAGTGGTTTCAGCGTGAGCATAATTTTCTCCTGACGCAGACTGACATGCAGTAGTTACATTTGCACGTAGATTATTTGATGGTCTGGAAAAAAATATGTTAGGTCTGAGACGGAGGTGATCCGGTGTTTCCTGTTGTACCGTCCAAGAAGAATTCATTATAATCGTGAAGATTTGATGTCGTGTCTTTAAAACTCTCCTGCACGTACTTCACTTTCCCTGTTTGGTGAGACGAGTGATCTGTGTCGCATCTTTTGTGTCCTTAAACATCACCGGATAATGGCTGTTCAAGCTAATGATACACTTTTTTGTTTTGTTTGTTTTTGTTTGTTTTTTGTTTTGTTTTAGTTTTTGTTTTGTTTTGTTTTGTTTTTCCCCAAACATACTTTGCCTAATATACATGGCGTTCAAACCACAACAATGACAATCTTTCGTAAACTTCGTCACCCTGTCGTCTGTTTGATTCATATTCATTAAACCATCATTCTAACGAGTCTGCTGCGTTTACCCCCTGCCACTCCCCTCCTTTGCTCAAGCTCTCTACAAAAGTCACACAAAAAGAAAAAACCTTTTAACTAGTTATACCTCGACTGTCACTCTCCATGGCACAATTTTATCCGAAGGTGAAGTTATCAAATCAGTGATATGATTCAAAAACCATGTGACCCATACCGCTTTCCCACTTCCACTTAGTCCAGCAATCACACAAAGAAAGGGGTGCTTCCACCTCGGACACATTGCTCCTTCTGTGTCACTGATAAGGCATTAATATTTCTGTTTATTTTGTTTTTGTAAAGTGTGTATCAAAATAAAAATAAATACATTAAAGATTTACTGATATTACTCCAACAGGATAAGCCCTCATATCAGAGACTCGGAGGAAGTCTAGCCGCCAGATGTGCGGCATGCAGGCCCAACGGCATGTGGACACAAACCAGACCACCAGCTATGGGTTAATATAACAGCACTACTGCCTTGTGGTTGTCTCGGAAGAGACCAAAGCTAAGGGCGTAAACCCTGACAGAAAGTCACCACTGCCTTGTGTTAGTCTCGGGTTAGACCAAGGCTAAGATCCGGTGGAAGGCAACAGGAAACCACCATCGTATGTTCCCTAGAAAAACTATGCCCCAAAGCAACAGCAATAAATTGAACATGTAAATAGGGGCTCCACTGGAGCACCTTCGTCCTGTAGTAAAGTGATGGTAAGCAGGTGACACTAGACCTTAATCAAGCTGTGAGCAGGTGATACCACATCTTAAGCTGTGAGCAGGTGATACCACACCTTAATCAAGCTGTGAGCAGGTGATACCACACTTTAATCAAGCTGTGAGCAGGTGATACCACACCTTAATCAAGCTGTGAGCAGGTGATACCACACCTTAATCAGGCTGTGAGCAGGTGATACCACACCTTAATCAAGCTGCTGCTATGAGATTAAAAGATACCAGAATTGCAACATGAAATGTCAGAAGAATGCTCAATACTCTTTAAGGAAAGGTAGAAAATATCAAGACAGAAATGGAAAGACTGAATATCAATATTTCAGGAATAGGAGAGGTGAGACAGAAGGAAGCAGGCATGATGACATCGGACACGTATCAAATTATATATTCTGGAGGACACACACATGAAACAGGGGTAGACATCACAGTGGACAATGACCGGTCAAAATATATCAAAGGACACTGGGGCATATCAGACCGCGTTTCACTACTTGGATTGGAGGACAAGTTATTTCATATCAGCATCGTCCAAGTATACGCACCAACATCCGCAAGTACTAAGGATGAAATTGGCAACGTTATATGTAGAGTTAGAGACAGCCCAGGCTTCCATGTAAATGAATCACAGGCCGTTACAATTGTACTTGATGGATTTTAATGCTAAATTGGGACAGGAAAAGGTAGATGACATAGTTGGATCTCATGGCCTGGGCACGCAAAACGAAAGAGAAGAGAAACGTTTTGAGTGGGTACAAGCAAATAAATTCTAAATAGGAAACACTTGGTTTGAGCAATCTAATAAATGAAAATGGACATGGATGAATCCAGGAGATCGCACATGAAATCAGACTGATTACATCCTGATAAATAAGAGACTTAGACATTCTTTATTGATAGCAAAAACATTGCCTGGCACAGACTGCAACAGTGGCCATAATGTATTGGGAAAATTTAGACTAAAACTAAAGAGAAGAAACAAACCAAAAATAACAACAAACTAAATCTTGAGTTATTAAAGGCATATGGATTAACTCGTGCAAAATTTAGCGTATCTCTTCAGAAAGAATTCAGTATTCTAGAAAATGTTGAGGACAATTAGGAACAATGGACAAACTTGAAAAACATAGCAGTTCTGAGTGGGCCCACTGCGAGGATTCAACGTATCTCGAAACAGCAACAACCCGTTGGGAAGCTACGGTTCGCCTGACGAATGTTTGTTTAGGACACTTGATCCCGAGATAAAGTCGTCAGGGGACACGGACGTCATTCACAGTAGGTCAGACAGATCTGCTTGAGATTTCTACGGTCGACCGTTCTCTTTGGCGCCGCTGGCAAAGAGGAGAGCAGTGTTCAGGTGCTCCCGCCATCATCCTTTCGAGAGAGGGAAACACCAACTCATTACCAACACAAATCAACGCAGCGTCATTGATTGCGTAGGGGACGGTAGTTCATGGAGTGGGAGAGGGGATGAGGCCGATGGCGTCAAGGAAAGTGAGTGCCCCAGGGAGGGGAGGTGGATGGGTACTTGGTCACCAGGACCTTACACAACACCACCGCATATACAATACTGTCCATACCCCTGCTGCTGACCACCAGAGATCACTGACCCATTTGACCCCCACCGGACGATCAGAGACAAGCATCGGCCATCAACATTTTGACACGTTAGAGATTACTAAACGCAACGCTTATCTCACACACTGGACAACAATTTCAAAACAATGCACACACGATAGCCACACCACCGGATAATCACTTTCAATATGGATTAAGACAACACCACCTGCCCTACACACTGACCACACTAGATCCCCGTTGTGACATTATCACCGACTGTGCTGGGAGATTGCGCCGGGAGGGGGAGGGGGTGAATGAAACATCCCTACACCCTTACTATTTACGTCACGACAAGTCACAGAGTAGATACTATAATCTTTCATGGTCTAAAATATTGTGTACATCACTGTGCAAATCTTAGATGTATCATGGTGCATGCGTTACGCGTATCATGGCACAAGGTCTTACGATATCATGGTGCACATACTTTAAATTAAGGTGCATCTATTCAAGATTAGTCTGCCTTTAGCTTTTCTTTTCTCCCATCAAATGTTCGATATACCGTGTTTGTGACAATGGACTGGTCACGACACACCCATCCTGTTCACGCTGTGTTTATAATCATGGCCTAAGGCTGAGTTCATTACGCTTTGCTTTGTTTGTTCGTTCGTATTTTCTCTGCAGGCGACGAACTGATGTTAAGCGTTAACAAAGCAAGGGTGCGTAAAGTTGTTTGTATGTTTGAATCTGTTTCCCGGTCTGTTTGCTTTTCCCATACACCGTATAAACAACACAAGCCTGCGCGGAATGTATGAAATAATAAACAGCTTATGTCTTATGCAGAAGACTATATTATTCTACAAGATAACATGATTTTACAGCGTCAACTAGCAACATCAACTACAACAACAACAAAACAACAACATTAACAATATATTTTTTCCTAGCAATATTCAGTAGTTATTGTCTGTTGAATTTGCTGTCGTGCGGCGTGTGCGAGCGTGTTTGTGTTTCAGCATCATCTCATCCGAAGGAAAGGTAGCCTGTCACTGTTTTGTTTTTGTTTTTGTTTTTTTCCTACCCGTTTTTTTTTTTTCTCGGATGCGTGCATGCACATTGTTTTGCCTACACTGTACAGGCAGTTGGCTGCTGCACAGACAATAATTATACTCTGTCCTTGATGGGCGTGCAAGTCGGATGTTTTCATTTTCACAAAAGCCAACCACCGACATGACTTACAGGATCTTAAACGTGCATAATTTGATAATCTGCGTGCGTGTTCACATAGAAGGGGTAACAGGTACCACACACGTTGATTTGGGAGATGGGGGGTGGGGTGAGGGGTGGTGGAATCCACCGTTTATCCACAAAACCGAAGTGTCAAGGCAGATCGACCTAATGACCCTTGGTTGGAGGACATGGGAAGGGAGAGTGAGGGGCACCTTCGCTGTGTTGTTTTTCCTCAATTTATCAGTGGTTACAACGTTATTAATTAAGCAAGAATTACATGGACTATCAATATGAAGTCTGGAACCTAAGGTCTACACCCAACTTCTCTTTCTGTCTTCGTTTTGTTTTTGTTTGTTTGTTGTTGTTTGTTTGTTTGTATGATTGTTTTTGTGTTTATTACGTTTATTCTTTTGTCTTTGTTTTGGATTTTGTTTGTGTTGTTTTGTTCGACTTTCCTTCGTTCGTTGCTGTATTTTTGTTGTTTTCTTGTTGTTATTGTTGTTTATGCTGCTGTTGTTGTTTTGTATTATTGCTCGGCTTCCTGATGTAATTGTTCTCCGCATAAATACCCTGAAACAAGAAGACGACAGCATGTGAACAAGATATAGCAGTACGAAACGACTTACCGTCTTTGTTGCCTTGCTCAGAGCTGCACTATCAAATGCATTTTGCCTTGTGGGCCTACTGCCTCTCATCATTTCTTCTTCAATGATCGACCCTGCAGCTGGGGGTACGAATAGATGTCTATTTGGTAGCGCGCGCCCTGGATAAGATACACTGAACATCCGTCGCCCACGTCCACTCCGCCCCTTCGAATCAGCAGACGCGAATAGAAAGGCTCTTTATGTGTGCGCTAGCTGCGAAACCGAGAACGAGAACGCGCGAACTCGAAACCGTCCTTGCTTTTCAAAAGCAAATCCACCCCGGACAGACCCACAGACATCCAAGCTTAGATGTCAGTGGACAGACCCAGAAGGAATCACCGTGCTTCCCCTGCCACAGTTTTCCACTGGACGCCGTGTCTGGCTATTAATAGTAATACCGTCGGATAGTAATGTTACCAGTGCACGACGCGACGTGCTGTTTCCTCAGCGCGTTTGTATAGGTCTACATGTACCGGTATGCGTGTGACAGCTACAGATGCGTTTATTTTCGTCATAACACATACTATACACATACTGATGGTATTGAGAAAACAATTCAACGGTTAGGATATTATACAGCATTATCAGGAATAATCAAGACTCTCTCTCTCTCTCTCTCTCTCTCATCTCTCTAATATATATATATATATATATAATATGGATAGATAGATCGAACTAGATACATACTCGTAGGCCTATATGCACACACATACATATATATATATATATATATAATATATATATATATATATATATATAATTATGTATCTATGTATGCATGTAGAGAGAGAGAGAGAATAATTAGATAGATAGATAGATAGATAGATAGATAGATATAGTTTACCTGTCTGCTACCGCAATGTGCACTGACAAGTGAGCGGCTGAGTGTATGCACAGAGCTATAGTAGGCCTACCTACTGGCACTCTCTTAGATGTATGTAAGCGTATTCTCCGGTGAATAAGAACGGGGGCGCGGACCCGGCCGCGATCTTGTGAGTATGCGCCACAGACATGTTAGATCTTAGATGTCTGTGGTGTGCGCGGGCAGGGTGACGGGAGGGGGAGTGGACAGGGGTACTTGTGGTAAAAAAGAAGATGTAAGCGCGCGCGGCCTGTGTGTGTGTGTGTGTGTGTGTGTGAGAGAGAGAGAGAGAGAGAGAGAGAGAGAGAGACAACAATATGTTTGCACAACTTTCTCACCTGTTTATGGATGGATCTTTACCAAACCAGGGTCTAAGGTGTGGACGACCACTGAGGGGTCGCAACTGCTCAAGTTTGGAAGTCCTTGCACCAAGGTTCAAAGTTACACGTACGTAAAAAGAAATCATGTGTCTAAAATAAACACCTTAGGACAGTGCGGGAAAAACACTTTTTCGGGAACTTCTGACAATATTTGCATTTTGTTTTCATTGTTGTGGCAGTCCACCAATGTCCTCGATTCACATCAAGTTTCATT
>CM060306.1:60086124-60123624 GCA_030674185.1 Monoplex corrugatus | reverse complement strand
AGCAGACAACACAGACATGTTTTAATTATACATGACACAAAGCAGACAACACAGACATGTTTTAATTATACATGACACAAAGCAGACAACACAGACATGTTTTAATTATACATGACACAAAGCAGACAACACAGACATGTTTTAATTATACATGACACAAAGCAGACAACACAGACATGTTTTAATTATACATGACACAAAGCAGACAAAACAGACATGTTTTAATTACACATGACACAAAGCAGACAACACAGACATGTTTTAATTACACATGACACAAAGCAGACAACACAGACGTTTTTAATTACACATGACACAAAGCAGACAACACAGACATGTTTTAATTATACATGACACAAAGCAGACAACACAGACATGTTTTAATTACACATGACACAAAGCAGACAACACAGACATGTTTTAATTATACATGACACAAAGCAGACAACACAGACATGTTTTAATTACACATGACACAAAGCAGACAACACAGACATGTTTTAATTATACATGACACAAAGCAGACAACACAGACATGTTTTAATTATACATGACACAAAGCAGACAAACACAGACATGTTTTAATTATACATGACACAAAGCAGACAACACAGACATGTTTTAATTATACATGACACAAAGCAGACAAAACAGACATGTTTTAATTACACATGACACAAAGCAGACAACACAGACATGTTTTAATTACATATGACACAAAGCAGACAACACACACGTTTTAATTACACATGACACAAAGCAGACAACACAGACATGTTTTAATTATACATGACACAAAGCAGACAAGACAGACATGTTTTAATTATACATGACACAAAGCAGACAACACAGACATGTTTTAATTATACATGACACAAAGCAGACAACACAGATGTGTTTCAATTACGTGCAGTGTGTGTGTGTCTGTTTCAGCGCTTAGATTTGATTTTATATTAAGATTTTGCGCTATTATAAATATTGTAATTATTAATTACACATGACACAAAGCAGGCAACATAGACATGTTTTGATTACACGTGAGACAAAGAGGACAACACAGACATGTTTTAATTATACATGACACAAAGCGTCACAGACATGTTTTAATTATACATGACACAAAGCGTCACAGACATGTTTTAATTATACATGACACAAAGCGTCACAGACATGTTTTAATTATACATGACACAAAGCGTCACAGACATGTTTCAATTATACATGACACAAAGCGTCACAGACATGTTTCAATTATACATGACACAAAGCGTCACAGACATGTTTTAATTATACATGACACAAAGCGTCACAGACATGTTTTAATTATACATGACACAAAGCGTCACAGACATGTTTCAATTACATATGATGAAGAGCAGTCACCGTAGTCATGTTTTAATTATACACTGGTCACAAAGTAGTCATTGTGGTCCTTTTTTTAATGTGTTCTTTTCATCGTATACATATTTTATTATACATGACACAAAGCAGTCATCACAGTTTTGACCGTTTTTATCTTGTTTTTGTTTTGTTTATCATCACAAAAATCAATAATCTGGTGGGGTTTTGTTTGTTTGTTTGTTTGTTTATTTGTTTTCTGTTCGTTTGTTTGTTTTTGTTTAGGGAATTACACAACATTTCTCGGAGATAAATAGAACTCAAGGGAGCACATAGTATGGATCGGTTTCCTGTATCTAAATATTCCAATACACATATTCACTGTTAACATATAATATCAAATGCTAGTGTGTAAGTCTGCGGGAACTGACATCTTCCCTTAATATTGCAGAACACATTTTTCGCTATTAAACATTACACGGTACATTACTAACATTACTAACATTAAACGGTTAGTGTGCAACGGTAGAACCTGAGTTTTCTTTTAACTGTTATAATCAAATAGTAGCATTTTTTACATTTAAAGAAATAATGTACGATATAAGCAGTTTTATTGGCACAATACGCACATTTTGAACTTTCTGACGTATCTACTGTATTAGAGTTGAGAAAAACAAACCTTGGATTTTTCCCATATGACATGTAATAAACAGCATCCGTGTAATCCGAATGCGGTTGCCATTAATTATTAGGGTAAATGTTTTCCAACTTCGCGCGAATTTTACTTTTTTTAACAATAAATAAAGTGTCCATTATCAATCAGTTGTCAAATACACCACATATGCATTTGTCGTTTAAAAACTGCTAGGCTTTTATTTGCCTTTTCCGAATTTTCATCAAACAAAAGAAACAAAGCTGAAGAGTTTTCATTATTTTCTGCTTATTGCGTGTGCCTATTAAGTACTGAACAGTTGTGACACTAACTAAGTAGCAACAATACAGCCACCTGAAATAAAGATCAGTTCAAGGCCTATCACTCACAAACTTATACAACGTCTTGTCCTATATAGATGAACAAATGTCCATCCTCCTCTCCTGGCCTAACCCCGAAACATAAAGTGTGTTTACAAATACGTAATTCCTTTAGGGAAAAGGTCAAGGTTGTCCCATAACCCTGAGGTCAACTGGCAATGAGGGTACAGACATTACCTTTCGTCAGGGCCTCCGCATTATGAGGGCGGTGCCCATCTCCTCTCTCTCGTTATTTGGTATTCCTCGTCCCTGAACTGGATCCATTCACACATAGTGTTGTTCACAGAACATTTAAAGCGTTTCATAATGAGAATATCTTAAAAACTTAAGAAGATTACTGAGTATTCTTAATACTATTCTCTCAAATTTGTTTAAAGCGATCATTTGATTTCAATTCTCATGAATATTTACTCCTCTATTCCCTCTCCCTCCTTCCCCACTTTCACGAGATAAAGATATGTTTCTTTAAAAATCTGTCATTTTTGAAAATCTGAGATGAATCTCAGGCACTGATATCTCAATTTACTCGCTCTTAATAGCCATTCATTCCTAGCTTCAATAAACAATTCAGGACTTTAGTCTTATGGACAAATTGTCTTTGTTACTTAACACAATTCAGTAATCGGTCTTATATACACAGAACTGTCTTTATAACTTACACTCATTTAGAAAAATCCAAAAATGCATTCTAACATAATCAATATTTTCGCCCAACAAAGTTTATCTAATAAGGCTGCACCGTTTTTTGGGGTTTTTTGTTGTTGTTGTTGTTGTTTTTTGTTGTTGTTTTTGTTTTGTTTTTTGTTTTTGTGTGTTTTTGTTTGTTTGTTTGTTTGTTTTTTGTTTGTTTGTTTGTTTTACCTTTCAATTCAAAGCCTGTTACGGATTTTCTTCGGTAGTATGCTTTATATGTGTTGTATCTTAACTGAAACCTCGAAAATAATTTCATTTGATAATTAATGATAATACTAATAAAATTATTATTATTACCATTATAAGAATAACGATATAGTTAATATTAAACATTTCCAATAATCATGATGATTATAACGACAACAATTAATAAAAGTAATCTCCATCATTGTAACATTATTATCTATCAATTGATCCCGGTGTCTTATATCGTTGTTATTGCTGCTACTGTTTCCACCTTTACTATTTCTTCTATTTTTCGTCACTATATTTCTTGTCAACATGTTTCTTCCTGTTCCCAGGCTTACCAGATTCATGGCACTGGGCACAATCTACTCCCTTATCTCTTGGCTCCTGCCTTCTTCAGAACAGGGCTATACCGATATAGCATGGCCACTTCTCAAAATTGCAGAACTCATCTCACTTCCCTTTTGACATCATAGTTGCCTCCCCTCTCGCCACTTTTTACTACTGCTCATGATGACATGGGCATTCCATTTTTACCCACTGGACGAGGCGGCAGGGAAGTTTTTAGTCCCGTTTTTATTATCCATTGTTTGGTGTCTGTGATCTGTTTGTGACCCGTGCGTTCGCGCTTGACAAAGGCTAGTAGGCCGAAAATTTGCGCTTGTTTTGTTTTGTTTTGTTGGATACGCGCTTATAGTGATTTTCTTGATCTTCTGGTTCCATGATGAGCGGGGTCCAAAATACTAACAAGATCCTTCTCGGAGATTTTAACATCAATATATTCCAGGAAACCTTAAATTTGGAATCAACCCATACATTGTTTAACTTGTTCCAACTAGTTCAAACTGCACCAACAATTACAGCAACATCCTCTACATCACTTGATCACACACACACACACAGATGTATGTGTGTATATATATTATGTATTATATTGTATATATGTATGTGTGTGTATATATATATTATATTATATATACATATGTATAATCAGGTCAGAAAACTCAAAGTTCAGACTTTATCAAGCAGTGATCAAAGTCCAGTTTACTGTTCGCTATTTGGAAAAACGTATTTTGTCTACTTTCAAATGCCAGTCATATATTACTGACAGAAACATGAAACACCTGTTACTTCTACTGTTGATTTTCTTTAAAGCCCAGCCGACTGCGTAGAGCCATATCAGGGTAATAACCGTTTCAAAACACAACACATCAACAGAAGGGAAAAAAAGGAAAAGAAAATTAACTACACATATCAATGCATTCGCCGAAATAATCTAAGGAGATGTCGCTGGCGTTGACCATTTCGTCCAATTTATCACACATAGGATTTAAAAAACATACCTGAATACAAATTTAAACATAACTAAGGACATTAAAGCATATAATATGAAAACGGGCCTAAGTTCCCTAAAATTGCTTCCGCATATCGTATTTCCCCAGAGCCAAAAATGCATTCAATACATGCACCCAGTTATCAATCCTGAGAGAAAGTACGTAAGAATTTATCAAACATATACAGGTGAATGGACCAGCAAGGCAGAAAATGATGGGAAGAAATCACAGAAAGCAAAGGAGCAAGGCAGAAACAAAGAGAGTAGCAGTAAAGACGAACTTTCCAGCACAGAATTTCCGGAAGATGGGGAACCTGTTAATACTGAAAGAGCCCCTGGCATCCCCATGGGGGCATGAGACACCTTGACATTGATATTTTACTACACATCAGTACTGAAGCTTTCTAAATGATCTTAGTAATGAACCAGTAATGAATATTTTTATAAACTCTTCCTACCAGTCATCCAAACTAATGTTCCGTTAATTTGTAAAAAGTCACATTTCCGACCATTCCTCCCTGGTTAATATGCGACAAACAGTCGTGTAATGGGTAAACTCAAACAAAAGAAAAAGTTCACAAAAATGAAAAAGTGAAGTTTCATTATATAAAAACACGATTTACAAAGCAAAAAAGGATTGATATGAAGAGCTATCTAACAAAAATACAACACTACCATCATCTGGAAAGCAATAAATGTTGTACCCAACTGACGTGCACAAAACAAACAAGTCCCACAACCCATTGTTTGTTCGTTTGTTTGTTTGCTTGCATAAATAATCAAAAATACAGGGAACAGACCGCATCACCCTTTGAATGTCGTTACCCCCGGTAGTCACTTCTGCAGTGAAAATCCACACTCAAATAACTCGTTTTCAATTCGTATACTAAACTATAACTGATGCAGATAAACACATTTCTGGTCGACTCAACAACAAAAAATCAACTGGCCCTGATGAAATCTCAAACTTTTTCATAAAACTATCACTACCACACACTGTCGAGTCTTTGACATACATTTGAAACACCGCACGGAAAACGGAACGTTTCCAACAGATCATCCAAAATACCAAAATAATTCTTCTTCCAAAGTGAACAGACGCAAACAACACTGATATTTATCGACCAATATTGGTGCTGTCTGGAATACCTAGATCCACTAAAACGCACAATCATAAACATCTCATTGTGCCTGCAAAGAGGCATTTGGCTTCACTTACTAGAGTTAGGATTTCATCTATCATTTTTAACAATCTTAACAAATGAGTGGCCACATTCTTGTGATAACCTTGATTTTGTTGAGGCTTGCTTTGATTGTCTAACAAAAGCACTTGATGTGGTAATAACCAGACCTTGATGAAAAACCTTTCAGCTTATCACTTTAATGAGCATTCTATTGCATTTATTCTCCCACTCCCACCTCAAAAAAACAAAACATAAAAATACAGAATAAAAACATGAAAAAAAGCCTGGTGTCTAACGGTGTTTTTTGGTCCTGTGAAATTCCGTTTATTCATATATCAGCTTCCTACAACACATTCAATCATTAGCAACAAAATGTCGTTTGTTTGGCGATGATACTCTCTCTGCACTTCGAGCAAGACAACATCAAATGTTTAAAAATACATAAAGATATTAACAATATTTCGTGAGAGAACAAAAACTTTCACCTCTCAAGCTACATACTGCTTTTGAACCAACTGAGCATGTATCTGAACATAATTTAACTGGCGTACGTAGTTATTCAAAATGATCTTAAGCGTCAATCTCGTATTAACAAAACTGAAAACTTTCTAACAACAAATCTATAAACTTAAAACTTAAACTGATCACGCAACTGTGAAATTATTTTTCCACGCAAAAATAATCTGCCTCACATTTAAGACGCATTCAGATGTGCCAAGGTTTATTGAAACGTTTAAAATCACCCTACAAACGTACTGTAATCATGATATGTTCTGTCGTATATATAACTGTTCGTGAGAAACTAATCAGATTCAGCTTGCTTTCGTTTAATAAAAACGAATGTACCTTTTACAAATGTACATTTGTACGCAACGCCATACGCTCAAAAACAGATGTCTCTCCTTCACCAAATTATCATTGGTGAAATATCTATCCTGGAAAAAGTGGGACACTTTTACTCTCTGGTTTCACTTTTTTAAAACACTGGTTTTTGGAAAACAGTTGGGTTTTATTTTTGTATCATTTCTAATGAAATATAGTACATGTGTAGATACCACGAGCAGATAACATAACTCTACTACTCAAATCATTGAGAATGTGTTCAGTTTCCTGATAATATGATTACCGATTCAAAATCTTTTCTCATTTGAACTTACATATGTGCAGAATTTTGGTTTGGTTTAGTTTGGTTTTTATCAAAAAGGTTCATTTTAACAGCATCTCACTGAAACTACGTGAATGGATTCTAAACAATGTTTGCTGTATTGCAGATTTATGTCAAACGAAGGAACCTGTTTTATTTATAATAAATTTATTGCTAAGTGTAACGTGCAAACAAATTTTCTCAGCTATGCGTCAGTTATCTAAAAGACTGTAAATAGATTAATCAGACATATTAACACTAGTGAAACGACCTCGACACCAAAATATCTTACATTTTTCATCTCAGTAAACAGAGGAGCAAGGGTTTTGCTACGATGATTTAATTCATGACCAGAAGAGGCCAAAATGCTCTGAAAAGTGGAAAAAATAAATTTCATAAATATAAGATCATACGTTTAGACGAATTCAGCACATCAAAAAGGTTAAACCAAAATGGTTCGAGGTAAAACAAAAGCAGACAATATTAGCTACAAGTATTGTTTTATCACGTATGAATATAACAGGTGATGACAAACGTCCCTTTTGTAGATCAGACAAGGACAGTAGTGAACATGTATTTTGGAACTGTGTACATATTAAACCCTTCTGGAAATACTTTCATCAGTAGTCAACGACAGATTTGGAAATATATCGTCATTACCTTAATGAATCAATCAACTCTTTTCTTTGAACATAAGGCCAAACCGTTGATTTCATTTTGTTACTTTCGAAACTTTTCTGAGAACATGATGTTACAAAGTCACACAGACACACAAAGAAAGGGAGACCAGTCCTCGCGTTGTGTTTTTACATCTTCATTCTTTTATTGTAACACAGTTGTTAAACATTTGCCAAGGCAATCCTCGTCAGATACATAAATGTTTCCTCATTCAATAATCTCCTTTGAGTTCTTCAATTTTTCTAAGTTCCCTAATAGTTCTTCAATGGTTCTAACTTATACGTTGCCCCTATCATCTTTTGTAGGCTAGAGATTCGGACGGATATTAAGGTCCGGCCGACGAGCGTCACACAGCCGCTGTTGGCTCTGGTCCTTTCTCTAGACCTAAGGTGTAGTGTCTCAAGGTACCGTCCCCATGGTGTAGCACTTATGAATCGGAGGTCTTTTCTTTTATACACTTCCCAATCTGACTTCAAAGAATTTCTCTTTCATCAGACAATGCAAATTTATGCTGACCATAAAAACTGGAGTTGGTCAAGTATGAGATCCTTAAAGAAATGTCCACCTTTTTATATCTAGGGAAAACTGACCATTCAGTTCTCTTATTAGCTGGACAACCGATTATGGTTGCGTGACTGTCCCTTTCAGCTTAATGAATATATAACGAATGGTGATAAGCGGTATATGTCCATTCACGAGTAGCTCCTAAGAAAAACTACTCGCCCTGGACAGTCACGGTTTGATCTCTCTGGCCACTTATAGATAGTGCGTTCCTGGTACAGTCACGCACGAGTGTACCTGGGCCTGTACCTAGCCTACTTCCATAGGGAAACGATGAAAAACTAACAAAACTTTACCCATCTTTTCACTATTTCAAACGTTTTTGAAAACAAGATATGAATCTGAAAATACACTGTCTTCATCAATTCTGACCTTGGTGAGTTTTCAGTAGACTGACATTTTTACACAGAGTCAGCTGAAACTTGAGATGTTTAAAAAAGAAATGGAAGAAAATATGTGCATCAATGTGAAGGCCCACATGCGTACAAAATTGAGCGCATCGTCTTCTCGCACCTGATGAGTCACCTAGAAGCCAATAATCTGTTTCAACCTTTTCAGTCAGCCTATCGTAAAACCATCACTACAGAAACTGCTTAATTAAAATTTGTTACTGATCTTCTGCAGGCTTCTGATAATACGAAAAAATGTCCATTCTGCCACTGCTAGATCTTTCAGCTGCATTCACTTCTGACCATGACATCATGATCTCAAGATTTAGCTGCGCTGAAATTGTTCTAGAGTGGTTTGAGTGCAATTCAGTCAGCTGTCACCATGACATTAAGTCAGCTCCATCTCTGTTAAAGTAGGGGATCCCACAGGGTTCTGTTCCGGGTCTTGTTCTCTTAACCACAAAAGCAAAATCCTGTTTCTCCAACTACGCAGACTAAACAAAATCCGCCCATTTCTCGCTGCTGATGCAAACAAGCTGCGTGCATCTTTCATTTTATCTAGACTAGACGATTGTAACTCTCTCATAACTGGGCTTTCTGGTGGACTTTCCAACGAATCCAAAACAGTGCAGCTCGACTTGTCCTACAGGACGGCAAATGAAGCAATGCAAAAGCACTCTTGCAAAACCTACACTGGCTATCAGTCAAAACAAAAATTGAATATGAAATCGCCACACTCTGCTTTCAATGTGTGAATTGGAAGACAACATACATATCAGAACTCCTCCTATGATACAAACCTCCCAAAGCTCTCCGGTCTTAAGGAGCTTCTTTCTTAAGTGTGCTTCCATTCTCACTAACAACTTGCAGAATGAAATCTTTCTCTGTATTTGGCCTAAAACCATGGAACTCCCTCCCAGCATCTTTGAGACAAAGCAGTTTTGTCTGCTTACTTTCAAAAAACACCTCTAAACTCATTTCTTTCAGAAGTATATCCAAAAATCGTTAATCAATGTTTGTGGCTCTATTAAATTAGTGGTATTGTAATGTGTCGTGTGTGAGTGTGTGTGTGGTGTGTGTGTGTGTGTGTGTGTGCTCGTGCGTGCACGCGAGTTTGCGTGTATGTGGCCTACGTGTGTATGCACTGGGTGCGTGTGTGTGTGTGTGTGTGTGTGTGTGTGTGGTGTGTGTGTGTGTTTTGTGTGTGTGTGTGTGTATGTGTGTACATGTGTGTGTGTGCTCATGTTTACGTCTATATTGCGTGACTGTCACTGATAAATTGAAAAACATATCTGTTGTTATTTTTGATGAGCTATGTTTTGTTGTGTATATGTATTCTATAAATTTGCACCTCACTCTAATGTACTGGCATAGAACTGTCTATACTACATCGATATATTAATGTATGTATATGATTGTTGTACTGCATTACTGCATTTACATAAATATTTATGCTGTTTGATAAGCATGTTTGTGCTATAGAAATGGAATTATCAGTAGTAGTAGTAGTAGTAGTAGTGGTAGTAGTAGTAGCAGGAGTAGTAGTAGTAGAGTAGTCGTAGTAGCTGTAGTACTAAATTACTTCAATAGGCAAAGCAGTGGAAAATGTATACAGGAATTATCAGACTATATAATTTCCGGCAGATCTCCATTCAGTTTTTAAGGCATCCATATTTTAATGTGAGATTAAACGGAGGTCACGATGTATTCTAATAAGAAAATAAAGTAAATTTTGTATCTTCAAAAGGTAAGTTATCAAAATATATTAACTACTGTACATGTTGATAATATGGCAAGTAACCTTTAAAAACAACTCAGTGGAACGGTTCTCTCTGATGTAAAGTGAAAACAGTGTTATGTTTGTCTTCATGGATTGAAATGATGGAGCTTGTTTTTGTTTTTCAGTATGTTTAAAATATATGAATGAAATATATAAAAAAAAATATTGACGAAAAAAGCTTACGGAAATGTGAAGACCGATTGTGAACTGAAAATCGACGGTTCAGATTGGACAAGACAGAGATTAATGAGAAAAACTTGGAACAAACTTGAGCTGTTCCTTTTGATAAAAAAAAATCTTAATGAAATGCCATTCCAATTTCTTGAATAGCAGGGATACACACAGATTCGGTATTTTACACTTTATATACTTATGTTTTCCACTGTTTATTTTTATACTAAATTGTGTACCGTAAAAAAACATAAACTGTTAAAAGCAGATGAAAGTAAGTTTACTGTTAGTGATGCACGCCCATTGTTTTCCTCTTTTGTCTTTTTTCTGTATTTGTCCACTTGCACCATCTTAGGTGTCGCAGGGAGAAAGGACTGAAACTCAGCTGCGAGCTGGACGGTTTCAAGTGGACAAATGCCTTGTGATGTTAAGGTCTCTTTCACGGTATCGATCCAGGTTTTTCTTGGCAAGTTTCATGCATTAAGTCCAGATATCGTTTTTGTTATCTGTTTGTTGAGCTCTGTGCGTTTGGTTAGGTGTAGCAATAGTATGTTTGTTGTTTCAATAGTCCAGCAATATTATGTTAGTTCTTTCAATAGTCTTGCAATAGTATGCTAGTTATTTCAGTACTCTAGCAATAGTATGTTAGTTGTTTCAATAGTCTTGCAACAGTATGTTTGTTGTTTCAATAGTCTAGCAAAAATGGAAAAATCCCCAAAGATATGTCAAAATCAATTTTCATTGCACTTCCAAAGAAAACAGGGGCTATAGAATGCGAACTCTATCGCACAATCAGTTTGATGAGTCATGTAACAAAACTCCTATTAAGAATAATCATAATGAGGACAAGGAATAGAATCAAAAGAGAAATAGAAGAACAGTGTGGATTTGTCGAACGGAAAGGAACTATTAATGCCATATACATCCCAAGAACTATCATAGAGAGGTCAAATGAGATCAATTAGGATTTATATTTATGCTTTGTTGATTATACCAAGGCTTTCGATCGGGTAAGACATGAAGAATTGATCAACCAACCAGAAAGACTCAGTATTGATGGAAAAGATCTAAGAATAATCAGAAATATGTATTGGGAACAAACAGTTGCAATGAGAATAGAAAATATCAAAAAAGGAGTCAGACTAGGTTGTGTTTTGTCACCAGACCTGTTTTCACATTACAGCGAAAGCATCATGAGAAACCTAGAGGAAGACCCTGGATTAGAGGTTGGAGGAAAAATGATAAACAAGATTCGATACGCAGATGACACCGTGCAAGTTGCAGAAAATGAAAGGGATCTACAAAACCTTGTGATTATAATAGAAATAGAAAGCAAAGGTAAGCGATTGGAGCTAAACAGCAAAAAGACTGAAGTCATGGTGAACAGCAAAAAACATGAAATCCCCTCAAGCAAAATAACAGCAAATGCACAACCTTGAGACAGGATGATAAGTTTAAACATTCGGGAACGATCATTTCACCAGACGGCAGATGCACATAAAAAATAGCCATCAGAATCGGCCAAGCCAAAACAGCAATCAAGAAGATGATAAGCATTCTTACCAACAAATGCCTATCAATTAACATCAGGAAGAGAGTTCTTGAATGTTATATAGAACCGATATTGTCATACGACTGTGAGGCGTGGACAGTCAACAAGCAAAGCCAGAACAAGATTGAGGTAGCCGCAACTAAGATGTGGTTCCTAAGAAGAATGTTGAGAGTTCAGTGGACAGCAAAGAAAACAAACGAGACAGTCTTGATGGAGGCAGACACAAGAAGATTATTCATAAGAAAGATTAGGAAAAGACAGGCAACATTTATAGGCCATTTTATGAGGAAAGGGTAATTGGACCACGTGGTCACAACGGGAAAGCTGGAGGGAAAGAAAGCACCAGGTAGACCCATGGAAAAAACGTTGGACGGACTTGCAGAGTGGCTGAAGACACAGAGGGTGGAAGATGTGCTTGCGGCAGCAAGGGATAGATGCATATGGAGGGCCATGATCGCCAACACCATGCGGCAAAGCACTTGATGATAATGATGAGTCTAGCAATAGTATGTTTCTTGTTTCAATAGTCTAGCAATAGTATGTTTCTTGTTTCAATAGTCTAGCAATAGTATGTTTCTTGTTTCAACAGTCTAGCAATAGTATGTTTCTTGTTTCAATAGTCTAGCAATTGTATGTTTCTTGTTTCAATAGTCTAGCAATTGTATGTTTCTTGTTTCAATAGTCTAGCAATGGTATGTTTCTTGTTTCAACAGTCTAGCAATTGTATGTTTCTTGTTTCAATGCTGTAGTATTTCAGGAGGGAGGGGAGAGGGAAAGTTTGTAGTTGACATCGCTTTTTGGATTCTAGTTTCTGTGTTGAGTCTTCTGTCTCCTATGAAAATGCTACCGATGTGTTTGAAATACTCATTTGTTTGAGTTTAGTGCACTGACACTGATGCAAAGATTATTTGGTGTTCCGCTGATTCCACTGACTTTTGGCACAGGAAATATGATTTGTTCAGTCATATTAGGGTCCTGCAAAGAATATCTACAAAAGAAGTCTCATTCATATTCCTTTTCCCCAAGTGGATATGCTGAGCGTTTTCGAGTTTCCAGTAAGTCATCGAACACTGAAATGGCTTAACATAGATTTTTAACGTGCGTTTGTGATGACCTACGTGTGTGTACACACAAAGTGGGTTTAGGCACTAGCAGGTCTGCACATAGGTTGATGTGGGAGAATGGTAAAATCCCCATCGTTTATCTACCAGGCGGTACCCAAGTGTGTTCAAACCCACACCTTCCAACTATAAGACCAGTGTTCAAATCACTCGACCATTGTGCCCGTCTAGGGAGAAGAGTGGCAGAATGGTTCAGATGTTCACCTGCCATTAACTAAACTCGGGATTCCTGGGTTCGTTTCCCGTAAAAGCCTTGACTTTTCTCCTCAGTTTGACTGGAAAATCGAATGATCGTCTAGTCCTTCGGAAGGGAACGAAAAACGAGTCGGACCCGTGTGCCCTCTGGCTACGCACGCTAAAGGTCCCACGGCAATTGGAAATCGTAAAGAGCAGTGCATTGTTCGGCTGCCTTGGTATAAAACATTGAAGAGCTAGAGATACGTTGATTTCTCAGGTCCTACCCCTTAAAGACCACTCAGACCTCTTGCCTTTCTGAAGTTTTGGTTAAAAAAAAATGTGAATATGAATATGAAATTGAAGCGATGGAGAGGGGATGGGCGCTGCCCTCGTGGTGCTGGCCCCGGGAAAAGTTGAAGTATCTGCCACCTCACTCCCCTACGACCCCACAGTTAGGGAACTATCTAGGTAGGACCTCAGGACCTGGCCAGCTCGTGGGTTTATGTGCAGGCTTAAGGCTTGTGCCGTGATCATTCTGGATCTTTTCCATCACATGGCACCTGTGACGTTAGTGCATATGGAATTCATCCCGAGCGCGGAGACGTCCTCTTGAGAAGTTGAAATTGAAATTGAAAACGCCCGTCTTGGTGAAAATATACATGTACGTACCGAAACATCCAGCATTTGGATTAGCAAATTCCAAATTGTAAACATATCTCCTTGAACATATCTTAGCGATCTGAGAACTTGCTGGGTCTGAAATAAATGTCTGTTATGGTAAGGAAGGCTATTCTAGTAAGTTTCACTCAGGTAAGTCGAAGGTCACGACTGTGCAAAATCTGATATCCAAGAGCCAACGAAGGTATTTATCAACTAATCATAACCAAATCCATTTACACAGCTATATTACATGTTAAATAATTCCACACACGCACGCGTCCCTTCACTACTATCCAAATTATCTTCGTCTCCCGGTTCCATGAAGTCTTGTCAGTGTCCGTTCTTTTCATTTTTCTTTCTTTATAAGCACAAGCACTTCATTTACAAACTCCGCATTTATCATACCAAACCAAACATAAATTTACATATCAGTGTCCTCAATACAGTACAGATGTTAAATACAAAAGTTTCAATGGAAATTTGCACTTTCCCGACATCCACGAGAAAGGTGATTATATTCTCAGTGCAACAAAACACGAATATAAGATTTTTTAAAACAAATCATTACTTTTAGCTTGCTGTGAAATATGTTAACTCCTGCAAAACTGTGCAGCGAAATGCTATTATGTTATATCATATCATATCATATCATATCATATCATTATATTATATTATACTATATTATATTTATATTATATTATATTATATATTATCCGACAAGCAGCGTCTGTCGAGAAGATGCAAAACAAATATAAAAGAAAGCCTACTGCATGTACAAAGACAAGAACTTTAGTGTCATTTGTCACCTTCCATGTGATGAATTTGCCTTATTTAGTTCAGTTCAGTTCAGTTTAGTTTATAGTTTAGTTTAGTTTAGTTCAGTTCAGTTCAGTTCAGTTCAGTTCAGTTTAGTTTAGTTTAGTTTAGTTTAGTTTAGTTTAGTTTAGTTTAGTTAGTTTAGTAAGTTTAATAAATAAAAATAAAATTGCGCTACCAGAATAGGATGTTGTGAAGATGTTTGTAACCACATGTCAGTTCTGCAGCTGAAATGTTTGGAAAGAATGTACTGGCATTTTTTGAAATGAAGTATTTTATCATATTCAATGAAAGAAAGATTATTCCATCTGTATCTAATCCCATTCAAAACTTTCTATCACTAATTTGTATAATTTTCTATAACTAAACTGTGGTGATGTCGTATACTTTGTAAGATTTAAAAAACACTCACAAAATAGTGATATTTTTAGCAAGAAAAATAAGCTGCTACTCAAACATAATCTCCATATATATAACAGTGTGTGTGTGTGTGTGTGTTGCGTGCGTGCGTGCGTGCGTGGTGTGGTGTGTGTGTGTGTGTGTGTGTGTGTGTGTGTGTGTGTGTGTGTGTGTGTGTGTGAGCGAGAGAGAGAGAGTGTGTATGTGTGTGTGATTACATGTAAAATGTTTCCCTGCATGGGCGGGGGGAGGGAGACACACACACATACAGAGAGAGAGAGAGAGAGAGAAAGAGAGAGAGAGAGAGAACATACTTTATGTACGAAGGTAATAGATACGCACCTGCGTGATTTTACAGATCTGGTTCTCACCCAAATTAAGACTAAACTGTGCACTACAATACATTAAAACATTGTTATTGTTATTGTTGTTTAATGTCCAGCCGACTGCATAGAGCCATATCAGGGCTATAACCGCTTCAAAACATATATTTCAACAGGAAAAACAAAAACAAAAGAAAATTAAGCACACGTATCTGCAAAGCATTCGCGCATGTAATCTAAGGACATGCCCCTAGCGTTGACTACTCCGTCCAATTTATCGCACAGGGAATTTAAAAAACATACCTGAATACAAATTTAAGAATACCTAAGGACACTAAAACATCTATAAAAACGGGCATAAGTTATCTAAAATCGCTTTCGCATATGTCACCTCCCCTAGAGCCTAAATGCACTTAATACATGTACTCAATTATCAGTCCTAAGAAAATGTAAGACTTTATCGAACACATACAGGTGAATGGACCAGCAAGGGCGAAAATGATAGGAAGAAAGGACAGAAAACAAATCAACAAGGCAGAAACAAAGAGAGTGACAGAAAAGAGGACATTTCTAGCACAGATTTTCCAGAAGGTGGGGACACTATTCATACTGAAAGAGCCCCCGGTATCCCCACGAAGAACATTAAAACATTAACATAATTATGACAAATTAATGTTTAAAAGTAATACTGATGGTTAAAAATAGATTTTGGATAGAATGTACATGTATATATATTCCAATAAATATATAACAAAAAGTAAGTTTAAAATACAGCATATCAACAAATTTTGCATCATACAGATTGACAGACAGTTGAAAATGTATAATTGGATAATGGAAAATAACCCAAAGAAATGTAAACACGTATATGTAAGAAACAGATTCAACATCAACAATATGATGATAATGTTATCATTGTCAATCCCATACCAAAAGAAGAACGTGTAAATCTGAATTTATACATATATATATATATATATATATATATATATATATATATATATATATATATGTGTGTGTGTGTGTGTGTGTGTGTGTGGTGTGTGTGTGTGTGTGTGTGTGTGTGTGTGTGTGTGTGTGTGTGTGTGTGTGTGTGTGTGTGTGCGTCACTGTTAATCCCATACCAAGAGGAGAACGTGTGAACCTGTATTAGGTCAGAGAATCAGCAAAAACGATCGAACGAGAAATATATAAAGGTAGGAAGAAGAAGGGGTAGTAATGCTGGAGGAAGAAACTCGCACTATGTAGATAGATAGATAGATAGATACATACATACATACATACATACATACATACATACATACATACATACATACATACATACATACATACATAGATACATATATACATAATACATACATACATACATACATACATACATACATACATACATATACATGTAGGTAAAGGAAATGTGCATTAACACAATAAATAAGAAGCAAAATCAATACTACAATATTATCACTATTCCTGTTATCACTACTACCACTGGAACCATGACACTAGTACTACTTTTGTTCTGTCAGTTTTTCGGGCATATTAATGTTATCTTGGAGTGTATTTGTTAGTTAAATTATGCTGGCGTTGCTTGTGTGTTGTGTTGTATTGTTAGCAAAGAGTTCACTGTATTTTTTTTATACTAAGTGGAAGATCAATGATGTATACTAAAATAGTAAGTGGCAAAGGTCTGAGCCTTGGGGAAATCCATATTTTAGCGGTTATAAAGTCCATCTTTTATGACCATTGTTTTGTGAAATTATAATAGGCACAATCTTATTATAATTTACACATATATCACGCCTAAACGAATATTATCCATCAAGGAATTTCACTTACTTTTTGTTAGGCCTGATCGGTTCAGCGAACCCTCGTCAGACTGAACCGCTGAACCGATCAGGCCTAACAAAAAGTAAGTGAAATTCCTTGATGGATAATATTCGTTTAGGCGTGATATATGTGTAAATTATAATAAGATTGTGCCTATTATAATTTCACAAAACAATGGTCATAAAATTCAGTAACGCCTATATGGCTGAAACAAGAAAACTCTCAGCATGGAAAGTCCATACTGATGTTTATATATTTATACATTGTTGTCTGTTGTTGAGCTATGAATGCAAAAGTTGTAGAGTAATCGTGGGTGGACGTGCCAAATAACAAAATTTCTCTGAGTAGGAATCAAACACTTTTTATTTCTACAAAGACGTCAAAGAATTATATTTCTGGTCAACAATATTAGTTAACACTGTATGGCTTGACTGATTTTCCATGAAGCCTGATTGGCTGGGATGGGTGGGCTTATTTTCAGTTAGAGTATACGTTTATTTGAAATTTTTTAATGAATTGAACAGGACAGATAAAATAGATCTATACAAGTCTTTAATTTCAGGGGTCTGTAGTATTTCCAGTTCTGGAGTATAACTGGAGATGTGAGTTTAAGTGTCTGTGATCAAGGGAGCTACTAGTTTTAATATCTTGCTGTCGAGACCATCTAGTCCACGAGTACCAAACTGTCCGAAATGTATTAGATAATATAACAATTTTTAAAAAATGTCATGCCCGGATGGGATATTTAATTTGGGTGTTATACATTTCTTATGATAAATACTCTACAGTGGCTCTCGGTCTTTGGATGTTGACAAATCTGTATAAATTACTTTGTCTCCTATCACTGAAAAGTGCTGTTCGGTTCTTCAACTGAACATGTCTTTGATAATGGATCGTTCTTTCGTTAATTGATTTATGAAGATTGTTCATTCGGTCATTCATTTATTGCTTTCCATGTGTGTCAAAAATTGATAGCTTTTGTTGTTAAAAGATTAAGGATTTGTGTGTGTGTGTGTGTGTGTGTGTGTGTGTGTGTGTGTGTGTGTGTGTGTGTTCTTTGTGACTTTATGAAAATCAGTTCGTTTCTTAGCTTGTTTGAGTCCGCATGATATCCATCTTTCTGTAAATAGCCTCCGAGTTAGATAGCTTCTAATAGTTCAGTTATCTGTTTAAATTTTGTAATTTTTTTGTTATCTTGTTTTGTTTTGTTTGTTCGTGTTTTTTTTTTCAATGGATGCGTTTATCATACATTTTGCTGAACGTGGTTATCCAATGATCAGTAGCTTCTTCTGCATTAGTAATCATTACAAATAAAAATCTGAAAGTTATGAAATGCATTTGTGTTCGTCTTTGAAATTTGAAGAAACAGCAATATGAGTTACTTTTATGTCCACTTTTAGGATTTTCACTTTTAGGATTTTTTCTTCTTTTTTTTAGCGGGGGGGGGGGGGGGGGGGGGCAAGTTATGCATACTGGCGATCACTGCAGTCTGTGGCGGGTACACAAGCTTCTATAATATTATTTTTGTTTGAGACATATACCTGGTATTAGTAATTTTGAATTTGCGATTATTTTAGATGATGGTCTAATAACTTGGTGCAAATCATACATGTACATCAATTGCTCTAGTCCATGGCTTTGTAGTTTTGTGTTCCAACAGGAAACTCTCAAGAATCATTCAAGTTGTAAGAAGCAACAAACAAACAAGATAAACAAACAATTCCTTAAAGAAATAGCATGTATGAATATAGTAAAGAATTTCTTTAATACTTAATCAAATACTGAAGATATCTGCATCACTGTATTTAGGTAAGCAAGCAGTTATTTCCTTTGTTTATCATTCAATTCTTTAAGAAAGTTGAATACGACTGATTATCATGTTATTTTCATTTATTTGTTTAAATACGTTCTTATTCACCTGAAACTTCATACTATGAAACTTTAGCAAAACATCAAGTAAGACGGCATTACACCTGGCTTGGATATGAACAAGGGTATAAATACTTATTTTTAATAAACGTTGACATATATGTATACATATATTACACACGTACACAGACACACACACACACACACACTCTCTCTCTCTCTCTCTCTCTCACTCACACACATATATATGTATGTGTATAGATACACACACACACACATATATATATATACATATATATATATATATATATATATATATATATATATACAGAGAGAGAGAGAGAGACAGACAGACAGACAGACAGACAGACACAGAGACACAGAGAGACAGACAGAGAGACAGACAGAGATCACAGATACCTACAGGTATTTGTACACACATGCCTTGCACATATATGTACATACATATTCAGGTTAACACACAAGACAGTATCTCTGTAACATTACTGAGCGTGCGCGCGCACACACACACACACACACACACATACACATACACACACACACACACACACACACACACACACACACACACATGTGCAATCATTATAAAAATTTTCCTCATCGTTAAATGTGAATATGGCCTCTGTATATTTACCAAGAGGCCCAGACTCCGTGAACACTGAATGGCTCAGACAATTTCAAGATCAAGACGACAAGTGGATAATTGGTGGTGATATTAATGCACATGCCCCATTTTGGGAAAAGTATTGTACAAACATAACAAGCAACAGGTTGATTGACCATATTGTAGATTCCAATTTATGTTTACTTAAAAACGGACACGTTACCCGGATCCCTGATGTACCAACCCACAGACCCCCAGCTATCAACTTCACTTTAATCTCACCATCCCTAGCCCCAAATGCCACATGGCAAACAGAGGATGACTTGTTGGGAGCAGGTCACATCCCCATACGTCTTACCCTAAACCATACTACTGAAATAGACACCATACCACAAGATGGTTTAACCAAGTTTAATTATAAAAACGCAGACTGGGCCAGTTTTAAGACAATCCTTGAAAAGACAAGAACAGATCTATCTGAAGCAATGAACATACACGATAAGTACGCAGTTTTCTGTAACTCACTCTTAAGGGCTGCTAACATTTCAATTCCAAAACTTCCAGTGTCGAAAATAGGAAAACATCATGGAAATGTCTGGTGGAATAAGGATTGTCAAAAGGCAGTGAATGAAAAGAAGGAAAAATACAAAAGAATAAAATAATACCAGTAAATCAGGCAGGATTCCGAAAAGGCAGGTCACCAATAGAAATCCTAACAAAGCTAACTACTAACATGAAATAACAATTTGCAAGACGTCAATGTGTTTTAGCTACAATTTTTTGATATAACTAAAGCATACGACCAAGTGTGGCACTCCCGATTGTTACTTAAATTTAAAAGTATTGGGCTGACAGGTCACATTTTTGACTGTGTTAAGTGTTTCTTAGAAAACAGTATTTCAAACGAAGATTGAGAATGTATATTCCACGAAACGAATTCTTCAGATGGGATCCTCAGGGATCCGTTACAGCTTCCCTTCTTTTCATGATATTAATGCATGACTTACCCAGTAAAATATCTAAGCATGTAGTTTTAGCTCAATATGCTGACGATTTATGCATGTGGATGCAGGTAAACATGAAAAGGAAAACTCCTTTGCGCTGTGTTAATTATACCTGCAAATGCTACCAATTAGAACTTGATAAAATAGCAAGATACATGGTAGAAAATGGGTTGCATCTATCCTGGAAAAGACAAAAATAGTTTTGTTTAATGGTGGAGCTAACCCAGCAAATATTCCCACTTTCAAACTGGGAGATACTCTTCTTCAGTATAACGAGTCGATTAAATTCTTTGGAGTTTTCCTTACAGCAAAAATATCTTGGAATCAGCTTATTGAATACTTATTAACCAAAGCTCATAAAAGTTTAAATTTCTTAAAAATAGTTCGCAAACAGACATGGGGTCAAGATTCATCAACACTTGTTCATCTTTGTAAATCGCTTGTTAGATCTAAATTAACTTATGCCCAAGAAATCTTCAGAGCACTGAAACACTTACTAAAAATAACTGCGGAGCAAAGATTGTAAAAGTTTCAAACTTGCGCTGGGTCTTCCAATACATGCTTCCTGTCTTGCACATATAATGAAATCAAACTGTTGCCATTTGATGAGCAAAGGAAAGTCGCTTCTACTTATTTTTAGTTAAGAAACACCACCGTAGAAAACATCTCAGAAACAGAAATTAAACTGAGATCAGATACCGACTTTCCAAAAAGAGCTAAATCAATATCTTCACAGGTCACACTTGCAACATACACATCCGACGTCATGAAAGGCTCAGGAATTGATCTAGACGTAGATCCTGTATCTGTAGGACCTTCCTTTTCGCCAGTACCCAGCTGGGAACTCCAAAGAGCACGATTTGACGTACACCACACTAATTTTAAAAAGTAGACAACATAAACTTGCTGGCAAGTCAGGTTAAATGCCATATAGACGACTTATATTCCGATCACTTGAAACTTTACACTGATGGATCAATGACTGAAAAAAAAGCAGGCTCAGAGTTTTTAATACCTGCTCTCAAAATTGAAAAATCTTTCTATATAGGACTTGATAAATCTGTCTTTACAGCTGAACTCTTTGCAATATTGATGGCTTTAAACTTTATGACAAGTCTTCCTAGGACAACTCTTCTGATACTTGTTTGCGTTGATTCAAAATCAGTCCTTCAGGCTCTTGAATTATCAAAATTACAAACAAGATCTGAAATGATTCTGGAAATTAGTCACTTGATTGATAGTTTATCTTTAAGAGGCACTGATATTACTTTCTGCTGAATACCTTCTCATAGTTCTTTTCGTTATAATGATAAAGTTGACAGGGCTGCCAAACGGGGAGCAAATAACTCACCAGATTCAAACAATATCCAACTTTCTCTCTTGTTGCACGAGAATTACACTTTAGTGGACAACTATGTCTAGAAGCAGTTCCAATTAAAACAGAAAAAAATATGATAAATGTCACATGAACTTTAAAGTTAGCAAAATAGTTAAGCAGTTTCCTGCCAGCAGAATTATACAATCCCTTACGTACAGATGGAAACTTGATGCATTCAAAACAAAATACACCATGAACATAGTGTGTCTGTGTGGAAAGAAGATAACACATAGTCATATTCTTTCTTGCGTTAGGGTAAAACGACATATTCCTACACTATCTATGAAGACAGTTTCTGACATATTTGTCTCATCATCATTACTATATAATTTTTTTGTTGGCCTGTCAAAAAGTCCTACAGCGAATTACCTTTAAAATGTTATTTCACTTGTTCACTGTTGTGGTTAGTTAATTCCTAGTTTTATTTCTATTCATTTCTTCTAGATATGTATTAATTTTGTTCGTTAGTTTGTTTACATTGTTAATTATGGTAACGTTATTTGTTAGTTTTACCTTCCGCTCCTCAAAACAGTTGTTTTCTGGATCATCTTTTCTCAAGATCAAAATTGACAATTTTCAAATATCCTCTTCACTCCTGCTTTATCACACACACACACACACACACACACACACACACACACACACACACACACACACACACACACCACCCCCGTTTTTTTTTTTTTTTTTTGTTTGTTTTTTGTTTGTTTGTTTTTTGTCTAAAATCACTTTAGCGAATAAACATTAAATCAAAGACCACCACACAACACACACACACACACACACACACACACCTTTATTCTTACCGGTACCAACTGTGAACTCGATAGAGCATGATCTGATGTGCACAATACTGATTTTAAGAAAAGGAAGAAACTGCAAAGTACAAATGCACCAGCAAGTTAAAATATCATGGAAAATAAGTATCCCAATCACTCAAAAAATTACTGTAATGGATCATTAACTGAAGGATCATTAACTGAGACAAAAAAGCAGTTTTAGCGTTTTTCTTAGCTGTTCTTACAACGGGTAAATGTTTTCATACACGATCCAAGAAATCAGTATTTAGAGCTGATCTCTTTGCAATATTGATGGTTTGAATTTTACATACTCATAACAATACCTTTTCGCCTTGATTCAAAATAAGTTTTTCGAGCCCTGGAATTAGCGAAATTGTAAACAATATCAGAAATGATAACAGCATTTGCCTCTTCATTCACATTCTGTATTCATGAGGCACTGATATTACATTTTCTTGACACCACCTCACACTTGTATTATTTGAAGTATTCTTTAGACAATATTAGATACTTTTTTGCATTGATTAAAAATCAATACTTCCAGCTCTTGGATTACTGTAATCGCAAATAAGATCAGAAATGATCATAGAAATTTGCTGTTTAATTCATATTCTATCTTTAAGAGGAATTGATGTTGCATTCTGCTGGTACCATCTCAATGTTGTTGTTGCTTTGTTTTGTGTGTTTTTTTGTGCGTATGTTTGTTGTTGTTGTTGTTATAATGACATGGTTACAGTAAGTAGGCAGTAAGAGCTGGCCAGAATCAAAGTATACAAAGCTCCCCTGTATCACTGGACACCCCTTTTCGAAAGCAGTTAAAAGATAGTCAAAAATAAAAGATAATACTGACATCAATTTTGAATGCAGCAAAATGAATAAGCAGAATTATTCTTATGTACAGGTAGAAACCTGATGAATTCAAAATGAAAACGCCAGGAATATTGTGTCTGTATGTAGACAAAAGATAACAGAATATAGCGAGTCATAATTTTTTTCTTGCATTATAGTGAGACGATACATTCTTATACCTTACACAGTTTACAACATATCTGATTCAACATCCATAACACTAATCGTGACTAATGTTTTGTTACACTAACACCAATGTTCTGCTACACCTGTCAAAAAAATCCTATAGTTAATTTCCATGAAACTCATTGTATTCATTTTTGTAGCCAGTTTATTGCTTAATTAGTTACTTCATTTAATTCTTTTTTCCAGTTGCCATTTCTTCTTCGTCCAAATTCTCCAGATGCGCGTAATCGCCCGTCCTCCCCGAAACTCAATATCCCCCAACTAGTGCCAGTGAAAATAATGTGTATACCTGAACATGAGAGAGAGAGAGAGAGAGAGAGAGAGAGAGAGAGAGAGAGAGAGAGAGAAAGGTGCGAGCCCGCCCGCGTGTATGTGTATGTGTATGTGTTTGTTTGTTTTGTGTGTGTGTGTGTGTGTGTGTGTGTGTGTGTGTGTGTGTGTGTGTGTGTGTGTGTGTGTGTGTGTGTGTGTGTGTGTGTGTGTGTGTGTGGTGTGTAGTATGTGTCTGTCTGTGTCTGTATCTAAAATCACTTAAATGAATAGACATTTAAATAATAACCACACACACACACACACACACACACACACACACACACACACCAGTACACATGTTCACTGGCACTAGGATGATAGCATGTTGAGCTTGTGAAAGACCACCGTTCACTTAATAAGTCAGTTCACGTTTTGGAGACCATAACCATTTGATCAGTTTCTTAATCCCCTCATTTTTATCTCCTAGTCAATCAACGAAACAATCAGTATGAGTGTTTATCAAATCAATTGTCCACTCAAAAACTGTCTTATATAAACTAGTTACGGTAACTGGTTAATCAGTTCGTTTCTTAACCTTTTGCAAGTTTGACTCTCGCACCCTGTCCACCAGCATCTGGCACTGTAAACCATGCCAGCAAAACGAAAACTTAACACTTTGATTCCCTCACATTATCCACCAGCTTCCTGCAGGAAGTTGGTGGAAAGGGTAAGAGAGTCAAAGAGTAAAGTTTTTGCAGGTGTCGAATATGGTGCAAGAGTCAAAGCCTTAAATCATCGATTCATCAATTTTTTAGAGACAAAAATAGCCATCTCCATATTAAGCTTTATGGTACATCCAGTTTCTTCCAAATGTGATTCGCGCTAGGTTGGTCTGTGCAGTGTTTATATGCTTTGCATCTTTTTTATTGTTGTTTTAATTTTATGCAGATGACGATGGACTGTATTGCTCCATTTCCAATAATTAAATCAGAGATATTATTTTCTTTTTTTTTTTAATCTACTTTTCAATTTTTTATCTACTTCAAAGAGCATGTTTTCCGTAAATAAAAAATTACGTGTCATTTCTGTACAATTTTATTTAAAAGAGTATTCAATGTTTTCCAAACTACTCGCAAAAGCATGTATTCAGTGCTGTCTTTTTCTGTCCGGCTGAAAGTGCAGTTGTGATTTTCGTTTATCCTCATTTCATTTAAAACAATCTTAATTGCAATAATTCTGTTCACAACTCTTCATTGTAAACATCTTAATCTAACACCTTTTGTATGATGTACCTTTAGAAAATAGTCTTTCCAGTTTAATCTTGATAGCAAAATTTTGCCTCCATTTTCTACAGCATTTCGATTTTCACTCATAGTCAATAGTATACTGTATTACACTAACTCTTGTTACTGATTATATTTTGTGAAATCTGTGGTAACAATGATATGACAAACAGTAGTCAGATTTATTTAGATAAATATAGGCCTACAAAACATGTTGACCACCATTTGACAGATTTTCTGTTTGATAGCTCATCAGACACGGTCACAGTATACTCATGAATAAAGTGACTTTTTGTGGGGGGAAAAAGCCTAAAATAATGCCAATCCTAGCGGGAATCTTGCTCAATAGATTAAGATCATAAGAGCGTAAATCTTCCTCTGCGTTACAACCTAACTTTTTATGAAGAATTCTGATTTGCAACAATACAATTCGGGTATGACACAAAGTGTATGTTGATATAATATTTCGCCATGGCTGTTTCATAAGGCAATGTTTTTTTTCGGCAGGTCTGAACAAATCCGACAGCCTACATGTATCTCTATCCGATTCCAGGTTTTATGAGTAATGACTGTTTCCAAGGTGAATATTTTCACTGTCTACAACTGGTTTGGTTAGGAGTTCATGTGCATTATTTGGTTTAACTGATGTCAGAAAAATTTTATTACTGAAATACATGACCACAGAACAAATTTTCTTTTGTGTTGTTATACATAATAGTCTGGGTTACATCTTTCTAAGTTTCCTATTGGGGGCAAATTAGGACAGCAGTCTCTTTCCATTTATGCACTGTAGTTTTCACCCGATTTATCCATATTAGCTTCAGCGCTGTATTATGTTTATTTAGGTCAGGTGGTCTCAGTCCATCCCTCGTTACATCTTTTACTACCGTCTTTCGACTGATTCTATCTTGTTTATTAGTTCAAACAAAAGCATATCACAGCTTAGAGAAAAAAATTAAATATGGAATTCAAATCTCTTTCCAATGAATAAGACTGTTAGATGTGTGTCTAGATGATTCAAAGCTGCTTTATGACTAAAATTTTGAATACATTTTTAAATTTCTCTATAACTGTTATAAACAACTTAATTGCAGTTTTTACCCTAATTTCATCGCACTGCAATGCTTTATTTTACATCATATCTTATAGTGCTGCATTTCATATCATACATGTTCTGTGTGTGTGATATGATGTCATGCCATGTCATGTGATATGATGTCATGCCATGTCGTGTGATTTCATGTCATAGTATAGTATAGTATAGTATAGTATAGTATAGTATATAGTATAGTATTAAGTTCTTGTTATTTTTGTTAAAGCCCAGCTGACTGCTTAAAGCCACATCAGGGCTATAACCATGTCAACACACACACAATACTTCAACAGTTTAAAAAAAAAAAAAAGAAAATTAAGTACACATATCAATGCATTCGTGCACGTTATCTAACGAGATGCCCCTGGCGTTGACCACTCCGTCCAATTTATCACACACGGGATTCATAAAACATAACAATAAAAATTTGAACATAAATATGGAAACTAAAGCATATACAAAAGAGGGCCTAAGTTATATAAAATTGCTTCCGCACATCTAATTTCCCGCAAGTATATATATAGTATAGTATAGTATAGTATAGTATAGTATAGTATAGTATAGTATAGTATAGTATAGTATAGTATAGTATAGTATATAAGTATAGTATAGTATAGTATAGTATAGTATAGTATAGTATAGTACAGTACAGTAATACAGTATAGTATAGTATAGTATACTATAGTATAGTATAGTATATAAGTATAGTATACTATAGTATAGTATACTATAGTATAGTATACTAAGTATAGTATAGTATAGTATAGTATAGTATAGTATAGTATAGTATAGTATAGTATACTATAGTATAGTATAGTATAGTATAGTATAGTATAGTATAATACATGCTTTATTTCTTGTTGATAATTACCCCATTCTAAATATAAGTAATTTTAGATTTTGCTTTTACTACTGTACTGCTTGCACTTGTAGTTATCATTGTTAAATTTGTTTTCACACTTGATGTTGCAATTGTCATTGTTACAATACTGGCTGCTGTTGTTTCTATTACACGTGTTACTATTGCACGCTTGGTTCATTGACCTTTATATTTTTTTGTATGCTTGGCTCATTTTGTTTGCCTACATGTTTTGTTTTGGTTTGTTGATTTTAGTACTGTGTTGTTTTGTCTAATTTGTTTTGATGGGCATGTGAGGTTGTAATTATATACTACTTGCATTTCAAGCTGTATGAAAGCACACACTAATGTGCAATTTGCCTAAGTTGTTGCAGCGACAAAACGAAAAAATCAAAAGATGGAAAACGATTAACACACTTCTTTCCAAACAGTTTACAACTGTCCTTAAAAAAAGAAACAACAAATAAATGGCACAACTAATCCCCAGCAACTGCAGCAGCAGTGATATAACGTTAAGACTAAAATCAGGCACTACGTGCAGGATTGAAACAAAAAGTAAACAAATTGCAAATTACAAGAGCAAACGAACGACGAAACAGTGGATGTAACCCCGCAACGTATGTCGTCAGTGACACTCCCGGTGTGCAGATGCACAGCTTTCGATCGCTATGGAAGTAAACAAACAAATGCAACACTATTTTTGAATCGCCTGTCAAGTTAACTCAACCAAAACACCTATACCCGAGGTATGCATGCTTTGTCCAATTCACTTAAGTATTCCCCGTACGATAGAGACACCAACGAAAACAACAACAACAACAACCAACTACGACAGCGACAAAGGAAACAATGCACGGAAATCATCATCACGTGCCTGCCGAACAAAGATGGAGTTGCTACTTGCGTGAACTTACCCGATTCTGCTGATCGTAACTTTAACTGTCTTTAGTCAAGGCAGGTCAGTCGACTTTTCAGACCAAACGTTGAGTCGAAAGAATGGTTTGCGGCGTCTGCTCAGCGGCGTGAGTCTCTTTCTGGTGTGCGCATGCGTCAACCTACAAGTTCCTGCCCATTGGTTCATTTATCTTCATGCACACACACGTAGACAAGTCTCTGCATCCAGGAACGAGGCTCCAAGAATCCCCTTTCAGAATTCTTTCAGCAAACTATTTATTACTTCCAAAATAGGAATCTGGTAATTTCCCCATTTAAAAATTTCAGAAGACGGAATAATAGTATCTCTGCTGACGTAAGATTTCAGAAAGAAAACGCCCACTACGAAAAAAAAAAAAACTTAAATAAAACGAGGTTCTGGCATTTCAGTTGTTTTCGATGGCAAGCCGTTTATAACGTTAATAAATCAATGACTAAACATAAACTAAACAAGCAGGAATAGATTCAAACAACAAAGGTTAAAATACGATGATTTTTTTTTTTAAAAGTCTGTTTTGAAAGCTTCTCATGCCGTGTGAAGCGTTTAAACCAGTGAATACACTCCCTACGCACGCGCACACACACACACACACACACACCGTCACCAAAGCTGTACCCTTGCCCCTCCCGAAGAGATCAACAACAAAAACATGTGTGTGTGTGTGTGTGTGTGTGTGTGTGTGTGTGTGTGTGTGTGTGTGTGTGTGTGTGTGTGTGTGGTGTGTGTGTGTGTGTGTACATGTATTTTGGTGTTTTGGTAGCATTAAACGTCCACGGAACAGAGCGAAAACATTTAAAGCATGGATGGAGCTAGCATGATGCAAAAGAAGTGAAGGAAACCTGTGAAGATAAAATCTGATGTAAGCATTGTTAAGCATGCATTTACAAGATGACAGTAATGCTCTGTTTTAAATACTGATTGATTGAAGAATCGAATTAACTGAAACCTACTTTAATCTTTTCGAGTGCACTTTGTCAAAGAAACTGGCATGTATGCCAAAAGATAATAACAGCCTTCTTTTTTTTATTAAAAGCTAAACTACTTTTTTTATCCAGATAAATGTGAATTCATCCTGATATAAGGAAACCTCAGCCTAACACAAATCAGGTAATAAGGACATGCTGGATGGCAAACAGCAACATCAGGTTTATAAGCAATGCATGTTTAAATCAGGATTGATTGAAGAGGCTGAAATGTTAAAACCAGGACAAAATGAAGAGACTGAAATGTTAAAATATGTCTGAATGAATGGGCTGAAATGTTAAATAGATCTGAATGGAAGGCTGAAATGTAAAAATAGGTCTGAATGGAAGGCTGCAATGTTGAGTTAGGTCTAAATGAAGGAGCTGAAATGTTTAAAATAAGTCTTCAAAAAGAGGATGAATGATTTAAGAAAACTTTTGCACAGTTAAAATCACTACTTACTCTCAGCTGTCTCGACTTGTTCATAAATGAGCAGACACCAGGAGATACCCAACAAGTTATTTACACCGTGAGGAAGTAACTGACCCATACCGATTTGATCATCACATATATTTGGGGTTTTGGCACCGAAGTGAACAAAGAGCAAGAGATGGCCAAATTTTAATATTATTTTTTGTGTTAAGATTATCATCTGCATTACAGTTGGTTGAGTGAATTACACTCCTTTGAGGTTTACCAGGACTAAATAGAAACTAACTCAGCCTGGCTCAATAAAACATAAATCTGTGTCAAATCCACAATTAAACGCCTTCTTTTAATGGACTTGTTGATTGGTAGATAATAACAGAGATCGAAGACATTAACAGCATTTTTAAAACCTGACCTCAGTGAGACAAAAACGTGACTGTATACAATCTTAATCTTCCACACCCATCATGTAGTTTTATTCATAAGTTTCTATCAACAATAACAACAACAACACAGAGTGCTTAAAACTGACATAGTCTTACGCAGACATATACTTGATTAGTCCCAAGCAACCCAAGTCAAAATCAAACCTTTTGGTGCTGACCAAAGACTTAAAAATTACTCCATCATGTGATTTGATATCTATATTATCAGCTGCTGCAGATATAAAAAAAAAAGACTAAAAATAAAATAAGACCCAAACTGACTGGGCCTGAATGAAATGTGAAACTATCACGGTCTTCCCGCCTGACAAAAGAAATCAGCTGACTGACAACAGCACGCGCTAGAGAACTGAATTGTGTTAAAGCGGAACTTAATTTTTGTTTTTAAATCATAACTAGCCGGTTAAAGGAAACTTATATCAACGGCATCTATTCTCTCACTAATGTTGACAAATGAGGAGATACTATCAGATATCCAGAGAGTTAACTGAAAGCACGACTGAACTTGATCGGCAGATATAATGATAAAAGTTAAAATGGATGACGCATATGATGCAGCATAAATAGTTGCTACTTCCCATGATATGGACTTTTGCATATTGTGTTGACCCACTGTCACTTTCACTGACACAAAAATATCAAAGTATGGCAACCCACCGGGGAAAGTGGGAGAGGGCATGGATAGGGTGGGGGGATGGCTTGAATTGGTATTATTATTACCAGCATCTGATTTCAGATTTAATCTCACGTTACATCAAGTATGAAAACAAAACAGGAGAAGAAAATTAAATAGGAAGAGAGTCAGGATGGCGATTATTTTTGTTTTAAATTTAAGCATACCATAGTGTTCACTACAAAGGCGATCCTCGATGTCAACAAAAGAAGGAAAAGAAGAAACAGGATGAATGTTCTAGATAGCACCCAAACCCATAGTCAACCTACCTCACTCAATGTCAACATAGAAACAGGATGAATGTTCTAGATAGCACCCAAACCCATAGTCAACCTACCTCACTCAATGTCAACATAGAAACAGGATGAATGTTCTAGATAGCACCCTAACCCATAGTCAACCTACCTCACTCAATGTCAACATAGAAACAGGATGAATGTTCTAGATAGCACCCAAACCCATAGTCAACCTACCTCACTCAATGTCAACATAGAAACAGGATGAATGTTCTAGATAGCACCCAAACCCATAGTCAACCTACCTCACTCAATGTCAACATAGAAACAGGATGAATGTTCTAGATAGCACCCAAACCCATAGTCAACCTACCTCACTCAATGTCAACATAGAAACAGGATGAATGTTCTAGATAGCACCCAAACCCATAGTCAACCTACCTCACTCAATGTCAACATAGAAACAGGATGAATGTTCTAGATAGCACCCAAACCCATAGTCAACCTACCTCACTCAATGTCAACATAGAAACAGGATGAATGTTCTAGATAGCACCCAAACCCATAGTCAACCTACCTCACTCAATGTCAACATAGAAACAGGATGAATGTTCTAGATAGCACCCAAACCCATAGTCAACCTACCTCACTCAATGTCAACATAGAAACAGGATGAATGTTCTAGATAGCACCCAAACCCATAGTCAACCTACCTCACTCAATGTCAACATAGAAACAGGATGAATGTTCTAGATAGCACCCAACCCATAGTCAACCTACCTCACTCAATGTCAACATAGAAACAGGATGAATGTTCTAGATAGCACCCAAACCCATAGTCAACCTACCTCACTCAATGTCAACATAGAAACAGGATGAATGTTCTAGATAGCACCCAAACCCATAGTCAACCTACCTCACTCAATGTCAACATAGAAACAGGATGAATGTTCTAGATAGCACCCAAACCCATAGTCAACCTCCTCACTCAATGTCAAATAGAAACAGGATGAATGTTCTAGATAGCACCCAAACCATAGTCAACCTACCTCACTCAATGTCAACATAGAAACAGGATGAATGTTCTAGATAGCACCCAAACCCATAGTCAACCTACCTCACTCAATGTCAACATAGAAACAGGATGAATGTTCTAGATAGACCCTAACCCATAGTCAACCTACCTCACTCAATGTCAACATAGAAACAGGATGAATGTTCTAGATAGCACCCAAACCCATAGTCAACCTACCTCACTCAATGTCAACATAGAAACAGGATGAATGTTCTAGATAGCACCCTAACCCATAGTCAACCTACCTCACTCAATGTCAACATAGAAACAGGATGAATGTTCTAGATAGCACCCAAACCCATAGTCAACCTACCTCACTCAATGTCAACATAGAAACAGGATGAATGTTCTAGATAGCACCCAAACCCATAGTCAACCTACCTCACTCAATGTCAACATAGAAACAGGATGAATGTTCTAGATAGCACCCAAACCCATAGTCAACCTACCTCACTCAATGTCAACATAGAAACAGGATGAATGTTCTAGATAGCACCCAAAACCCATAGTCAACCTACCTCACTCAATGTCAACATAGAAACAGGATGAATGTTCTAGATAGCACCCAAACCCATAGTCAACCTACCTCACTCAATGTCAACATAGAAACAGGATGAATGTTCTAGATAGCACCAAACCCATAGTCAACCTACCTCACTCAATGTCAACATAGAAACAGGATGATGTTCTAGATAGCACCCAACCCATAGTCAACCTACCTCACTCAATGTCAACATAGAAACAGGATGAATGTTCTAGATAGCACCCAAACCATAGTCAACCTACCTCACTCAATGTCAACATAGAAACAGGATGAATGTTCTAGATAGCACCCAAACCCATAGTCAACCTACTCACTCAATGTCAACATAGAAACAGGATGAATGTTCTAGATAGCACCCAAACCCATAGTCAACTACCTCACTCAATGTCAACATAGAAACAGGATGAATGTTCTAGATAGCACCCAAACCCATAGTCAACCTACCTCACTCAATGTCAACATAGAAACAGGATGAATGTTCTAGATAGCACCCAAACCCATAGTCAACCTACTCACTCAATGTCAACATAGAAACAGGATGAATGTTCTAGATAGCACCCAAACCCATAGTCAACCTACCTCACTCAATGTCAACATAGAAACAGGATGAATGTTCTAGATAGCACCCAACCCATAGTCAACCTACCTCACTCAATGTCAACATAGAAACAGGATGAATGTTCTAGATAGCACCCAAACCCATAGTCAACCTACCTCACTCAATGTCAACATAGAAACAGGATGAATGTTCTAGATAGCACCCAACCATAGTCAACCTACCTCACTCAATGTCAACATAGAAACAGGATGAATGTTCTAGATAGCACCCAAACCCATAGTCAACCTACCTCACTCAATGTCAACATAGAAACAGGATGAATGTTCTAGATAGCACCCAAACCCATAGTCAACCTACCTCACTCAATGTCAACATAGAAACAGGATGAATGTTCTAGATAGCACCCAACCCATAGTCAACCTACCTCACTCAATGTCAACATAGAAACAGGATGAATGTTCTAGATAGCACCCAAACCCATAGTCAACCTACCTCACTCAATGTCAACATAGAAACAGGATGAATGTTCTAGATAGCACCCAAACCCATAGTCAACCTACCTCACTCAATGTCAACATAGAAACAGGATGAATGTTCTAGATAGCACCCAAACCCATAGTCAACCTACCTCACTCAATGTCAACATAGAAACAGGATGAATGTTCTAGATAGCACCCAAACCCATAGTCAACCTACCTCACTCAATGTCAACATAGAAACAGGATGAATGTTCTAGATAGCACCCAAACCCATAGTCAACCTACCTCACTCAATGTCAACATAGAAACAGGATGAATGTTGATCACCAACCTAGTAACTACCTCACTCATAACTAAAGGATGATGTTAGAACACCACATAGTCAACCTACCTCACTCAATGTCAACATAGAAACAGGATGAATGTTCTAGATCACCCAAACCCATAGTCAACCTACTCACTCATGTCACATAAAACAGGATGAATGTCTAGATAGCACCCAACCATAGTCAACCTACCTCACTCAATGTCAACATAGAAACAGGATGAATGTTCTAGATAGCACCCTAACCCATAGTCAACCTACCTCACTCAATGTCAACATAGAAACAGGATGAATGTTCTAGATAGCACCCAAACCCATAGTCAACCTACCTCACTCAATGTCAACATAGAAACAGGATGAATGTTCTAGATAGCACCAAACCCATAGTCAACCTACCTCACTCAATGTCAACATGAAACAGGATGATGTTCTAGATAGCACCCAAACCCATAGTCAACCTACCTCACTCAATGTCAACATAGAAACAGGATGAATGTTCTAGATAGCACCCAAACCCATAGTCAACCTACCTCACTCAATGTCAACATAGAAACAGGATGAATGTTCTAGATAGCACCCAAACCCATAGTCAACCTACCTCACTCAATGTCAACATAGAAACAGGATGAATGTTCTAGATAGCACCCTAACCCATAGTCAACCTACCTCACTCAATGTCAACATAGAAACAGGATGAATGTTCTAGATAGACCAAACCATAGTCAACCTACCTCACTCAATGTCAACATAGAAACAGGATGAATGTTCTAGATAGCACCCAAACCCATAGTCAACCTACTCACTCAATGTCAACATAGAAACAGGATGAATGTTCTAGATAGCACCCAAACCCTAGTCAACATAACTTAATGTCATTAAAGAAACAGGGTGAGTGTTCCAGATGGTACCGTAACCCTAACCCATAGCCAGCCTAACTTATTCAACCTCATTCTCACTCCACAAACAGAAATAATCGTGGATTTTAATTCAGGTCTGTGACATATTGAGTATGTTCACAGCTTTTTCCTCCATGCGTTTTCCACAAATATTTCATCACACTGTAAAAGTGGAAATTGAATAAACACTTCGTTATCCAACACAGCTGCATATTTCTACACAATCATGCATATGTCCAAGAGAATGCAACAAAAGCACAAGCGAGAGAAGCAACTGCAAACTTCCAACAACAAAACAAGAATAAGAAGAGTAGAAAAATTGCAATACCTCCATCATCACCCTCGCAAATCAAAACCAAAAGTGAACCAGGTCTGCTTTCTGTTCTCTTATATATGACAGTCAGGAGCTAGGGACAGAAAAATCACCATCTAGGGCTTACCCATGCAACTGCTGACGGCTACTTTGACAGGAATAAGAGGGTGGGGAGTAAAAATTCACCGAAATTGCTTATCTGTTTGTGACCCCCATCCCCATTACAACTATGTTGGTCCTTCGGAGAGGGGAGGGGGGGGGAGGCTCACACAAGAGAGATGGGGTGCATGCACGAGAGAGAGAGAGAGAGAATTGAGAGAGAGAAAGAGAGAGAGAGAGAGAGAGAATTGACAGGACTCAGCTACTAAGAACTAGGGTCCAGCCAGTTTCATGTGAAACCCAAACTTGGAAACAGAAAACTGGAAAGTCCAGACAAACATCCAAGAAAAACACCTCATTCACACCACCATCTTCGATATCCAGGTCTTGGCTCGAGAAATTCCTTCGGTAGAAACGTTACCGTTGCACAAGAACAGTGCAATATCTACAAGCAAGGGATGGATGGCCTTGAAAGAGACACACAAAGACAGAGATGCTTGTGACAAATTGCAGATATCGCAACCTAAACGGAGACATAGCATGACAAGAGTTGCAACATTGGCAACTAGATTGTCAACAGCCATCTTTCCAGCGAATATGCTTTCGTCATGACCGACTTCCAGAGAAATGTCTCCCTAAAAGGTGTGCGTTCGTGAAAACAGACATCATGTCAGTTCCAACGAAAAACACCCCCCCCCCCCCCCTGACCCCACCCCCATCACACACACACTTGTTGACAACCCAGGCTACAACTACGGAGAAGGTTATGCGCATGCGTGCGCGTGCGCGTGCGCATGCGACTAAAAGAAACTTGGGGTACTGATTTTTGCTCTGTGTTCACGGAATCTGACGCAAGTAGCCACAGTGACAAATCCAGGAAAACCACTGTTCACGTCGTCAAGACGAGGCTCACATATAAAAGTGCGTGCACACAGACACACACACACACACACACACACACACACACTATATCTTCCAGCCTCCTTACACACACACACACACATTTTATTTTCTAGTCTCCTTACACCACACCACACACACACACACACACACACAACACACACACACACACACACGGTCATGAAAAGAGAGAGAGAGAGAGCATCCAAACTCTGTATGAATGTTTTCCAGTTCACGGAATTGAGCTGATCGACGTATCCAAGAAAAATGACGTACGTGAACTTTCAAAAGCAGAAAAAAAGCGGGGCAGAATGAGCCAGACAGAGATAGATAAACACACAGAGAGTGAGAGAGAGAGAGAGAGAGAGAGAGGAGAGAGAGAGAGAGGTAACATAACTGCTATCTTGCCAGCGGAGTTGCTCGAGTGGCGAGCAGCGTACAGCTGCCAAATCGCACGCAGTTACGGGGAAGCGCGGGGAAGTCGATTTCGCGGAACTGTCGCTCGGGGCTTGTACGTGTCAACGAACGAGGGAACGAGCTACGTACCCTCCCCATTCCATATAAACCTGTACACAAGTGTAGTAATAAGAAACGGCCTGATATGTTTTCAGTGTGATGTTCACGTCATGAGTATATGTTTCACTCTCCGATCAGTTATATGCTCTCTATAATTTTCCATTGCTTTTATTCTTTCTCCCCATTTAAAGCCATGCGTGTGTGTGTGTGTGTGTGTGTGTGTGTGTGTGTGCGTGCGTGCGTGCGTGCGTGTGTGTGCGTGTGTGCGTGTGTGTCTGTTTCAGTGCTTAGATTTGATTTTATCAAGATTTTGCGCTATGTAAATATTGTAATTATTATTATTATTATTATAACCCCCTGAATCCCTCACCTTATCCACGAGCTCCAAAAACTGGGCTCTTTCCAAGCATCATATCCACCAACAACTTGAACAAAAATTTAACCTTTTTGCTCTCTCACCCTATGCACAAGCTTTTTGAAACTTAAATCTTCCATCACCTCACCCTACCAACCGGCTTTAGTAAGAAAAACAACCAGACAAATGAACAAACGAA
>CM060306.1:60081124-60083624 GCA_030674185.1 Monoplex corrugatus | reverse complement strand
TAGTGTGTATGTATGAGCATGTGGGTGTGGGTGGGTGTGCATACGAGTATGTGCGTGTCTGCGTGTGTGTACGTGCGTGCGTTCCTCTTATCAAAAATGCTTTCAGTGTCTGAGATAGATAAGGGCGTGCTATATGCTTCAGAGTTTCCGTCGTTCGTTCGTTCTTTAATTTAACGTCTTTTCACTATAAGTGATATTAGACGGGGGAGGGGGAATAAAAACTGAATAAATAAAATAAAATGTAGAACGATAGTTAGATGGGTTGGATTGGGGCTGAGGGGAGACAGAATAAAAAGACATAAGTAGGCGAGAGAACAGAAAAATGGAACGAAAACTTAACGCTAACAATTAACTTCAACAATGTGAGGTGAAATTGTAACACTAAAACACAAACCGCATAAAGTTAAAGTGATGCATTAACAGGACTGAACTAATGATTCAAAAATTTTAACTAACAAAGATTGATCTGATGTAACTTTTTGGAAATGAGTTTCAGAATACTTTTCTTGAGTAAACATTTTCGGTAAAAAAGAACATAGCATTTTGCAGTAAAATAAACAGTGAAACAGTGTGAACTATTCGCCGCAAATACACTTAACATTTTTACAATATTTTGTTTTCAATGCGTTTAGCTGAATACGAAAACGAACAGCAACAATCGATCTCAAATGATACATGGAAGAATACTGCAATTTGTTACATACATTTTGAACGGTAAGCTTTATCATTTGTTGTGACACAAACTGTTCATTGAAATGTTCATGAAATCGAGTCTATGAGGCTGATTCGAGCAAGTTGCAAACTTCTTTTACGGAAGTATCACAGGAATTCCTTAGGGCGACAGATGCATTGAGACAGAATTGATGGATCAGTACCATAGACCTGTGAAGTGACCACAACACTGACCAGAAGCCAGTGGCAAAGGAAATAACGCCAACCGCCTGTTGTCCATTATTCTCCACTTTGGGGAAGTTGGACAGGTTCTAAGAAGTGACGCGTGGCAGTAAAAGTCACGGTCCAAATTTGACTTCTGATAGCGGCATATTAAATGACCGAGGGTAACATTAGCTATAGCCACCATGTCACGATTACAAGTCCAGTCACTCCATTTTTCAAGTCAGGCTTTATGGATGTGGACAGCTAATGACAGCCGACACATTGATGGTCAGGAAGGGAAAGCGTCCTTACCTGAATCCTCTTCTAAAATCAAAGAGTCGAATCACTCTATTTTTCAAATCAGGCTTTAGGGACGCGGACAGCTATGACAACTGACATATTGATGGTCAGGGAAAGAAAGCGTCCTGACCTGATTCCCCCTTCTATAAAAGCAAGTAGTCTTGTTGTTGTTGTGTCTTGTGGGGGAACCAGCTTCCAAGGTACGTCACAGGTATGTGACCCACGTTTTATTTTTAGGTGTTAAGGTTAGGGTTAGAAGTTAGAAGAATGTTTTACTTTTCAGGAAACAGGAAGAATAGAGTTGGACAGATGGAAATGTTGGTATTTTAGTAACCTGTAAGATTGTGAAGATTCGTTGTGCATTTTAGGATTTAGGGCCATTGGGACTTAGGCCAGCAAGAACGGTGAATTATGTCTTACATTGAAGTTGATCAATTGAATAAATGTGCTGTATTTATCATTCCATGTGTGGACTACCTTTGAGAATCCTTGTCTAGTGTGGTTAGTGCATTTTCCTGCTCATCTCTTTCCCATTCCTTGTTGTGTGCGTGATTTCCAAGCAGAGAAACTATCCCTCATATACATCCTCAATTTCTATCCTTCATAAACATCCTCAATTCCTTAAGATATAACACAAATCCCTTTCTGCGATAGAAGTATGAACATGTAATTCTATAGAATTATCAGAATTCTGCGCGCCTAGCTTAGCTGCTCTGTCAACTACTTCGTTGCCGTGAAGACCAACGTGAGAAAGCACCCAGCATAAACTGATATCTGTACCTTTGACCCTTAAACGATGTATAAGATGATTTGCCTCAGTAATTAAATCAGGTCTTGTGTCGGCATCAATAGACCGTAAGGCATATAATACAGATTTTGAGTCAACAAAGAGAACTACTTTGAAAGACACCGGTTGAAGATTTACTAGATAATGCAATGCTTGTATAATAGCGACTAATTCCACTGTAAAGATAGATATGTTTGCCCCAACGAAAAACGACTTTTTTATTTTAAGTTTTGGAACATAAAATGCTTGTTCCAGCACATTTGATTTTCTAAGACTGATCCATCGGTAAAAATTGAAGGTGGGCACGGAATTTTTTATCGATGTGTTCTCTTGCTGTGGATATCGAAATGTTGACGTTTTCAGATTTCTTAGCATCTGTATCATCAATATCAAAATAGGCTTTTAGCATTTCACATGTAGGGATAGGCGTTGTTGATGGTGTCTCAGCTATTTCATCCATATTTATGTTAGACTGTTTGACCAAGTCAGATATGTAAGTTGCAACAGTCATTTGTGATGAAATGCTTTTTGCTCGAA
>CM060306.1:60066124-60068624 GCA_030674185.1 Monoplex corrugatus | reverse complement strand
AGTGCCTTGCTCTGTTACGATCTTTCCCATTTACCTACAACGCTCAAAGGCAACACAGAATAGTGTGCTTGCCTAGATAAAAAAAAAAAAAAAACGCCTTGCGTTCTCTCTGCCAAATTATACTGTTATCTTACAGCCTCTGCCTATCCATAGCTATGCACTGAACATTTGAAAGATCTAACCAATACATGACGCATATAAGACATTGCTAAACAATGAGCAGTTAGTTAGTTAGTTAAGTAAGTTTTAAAGCCCTGCCACTCTCAGAGTATATGAGGACTAGCGAAAAAATTATTTGAAGAAGTCTTAAAAAATGTTTGTGCATTGCGAGAAACCGATGCTTTTTTCGGTTCTCTGATCCACCCTGGATGGAATTCGAATGGGTGAATGAACTAAACAATAAGCAGATCTACAATGTGTACATGTATTCTGAAGCTGGGCCTACGACAGATTTTGTCGTCATCTTCAGTCTGTTACACACGGTATTACGTTGTCGTCCTACAGAACCTAGAGGGAGCTGTCTTTAATCTATGCCGCCTTCAGCCAATTGTAATACAACTGCTGTCATTCTTATGCCATTACGTAGCCCGCGGAAACCCACAGACAATGACCGCAGGTGATGTTGCGGTTATGTGGAGCCCGGGGCGAACTGTCTTTGTTTCATGCCGCCCTTCGGTGTTTGTGGCGTAATAGCCAATTGCCACCTACAAAACCGCCGGACAAGTATGCCGGTTGTGTGTACTGACGCACTGCGCTAATTAACAACTGATGTAAGACCTCCATTTATTTCAAACAGAGTTGACTTTTCGCCACACCCCAAATGTTGATTAACTAGGTGAGAACAACCAATCAGACCTTGTCATCTGAAAAGTTTGAAAATATGACCATCATGCTCTGTTCCCAAAGTATAAATAAGCAAGGCACGTCATAGCTCATCATTTTCTGCAGCCACTCTCACCAGATCAACCTCACGGTGTTAAACTGCTGTCACTGTAGTAAGTTCTGTATCTTTTTACATTTTATTATTCATTGTCATTTGCAATAAGCTTAGGGACTTCAGGGTCTGTTATTTCTTTAGAATCGCGCCTATTGAGTACCACGCTAGAGTTGCAGAATTCACACAGCGAGAAAGTATGTTTTGATCTAAACGATGTGCTATCTCACAAGATCTGTGGCACTTAGCGAGGCGGTCACTATTAGTATTGTAAAGATGGGACTGAGGTTTGAATGTAGTAACCACTACACAATTAGTCCCTATTTTCATGTGGCTATTGTAGGACTATTGACAACCATATCCCACCAAAAGCAAAGATGCAAGGCATTGTTGTGAAGAGGAACAGTATTTTATACTTGACAAGGTTGTATACACATACTGACATGATGAGGACTGATGAAACACGTGCTCTGCTAACTGATCCATTTGTTGCATCCCTTATCTGATCAGCACCACTGATAATCATGAATAGAGTGTTGTTTTGATGACATGGTTTAATAGTAATATGCTATGCTATTTTGTTATCATTGTCTCTAGCACTGGATCTAGAATTATAGTTAATCACATAGAGCTAATAGGTAATAGATTACTCAAGTGTGTTGTTCTCTCAACACTGTTGACTGCTATTCGATAAGGTAGACCTATTTGTGACGACAGCTCCCATAGTCAAATACTATGTCGTCACCACTGAATATTAACTGTCCAATAGCTGCCCACTCCGATGTTATGTTACAACTTACTCAGCCCATGGCAGCCAAACAGTTTAATATGACTGTGCATTATTTGACCAGTACATTATTGGAAGTCAACTCTGTGCTAATGATATTGAACAAGCAGTATAGTAGTTTACCCTCAACTTATCAAAGGGTTACTCAAAAGTTTTGTTATCAATCATTTGTTCCGTGATTGCAAATGCTAGTGCTTTTGAGTGTAAATATTGACACCACATATTTTTTTATAATGTAATAGTTTATTCTTGTACATTGACATTTTTAGTTCACAAAATGTGCACTTTGTCATTGTGTTTATGAAACCTATTTTGTGTCTTACAGGCACTGTCTTCTTCGTCTTCTTCTTTTGTCTTCTTCCATATCTCCGTACGGTCCTTTTTCCCTTATTGTCATTCTCCCATTTCCCCTGTTTTCATTCCCTACCTATCCTCATCAAGAGACAGAATAAAGAGTCGGGTATCAAAACAAGGACTGGTCTTTTGATCGAGAGACTTCCCTTTCTGCTCTGGATACAAACGACCATCACAGCAATCATCACCTACCCCTTAACCACTCGCTCCATCTCAAGAATATTGTAAAATGCAACACAAGGCAACACAATAGAACAAAAACACAATACAACACAACACAATACAATACATTTTTTCCATCATTCAAGCAAGTGAGACTGAAAGCTATAGGTTAGGCCTACTTTAAAAACACACAACACGAATTTTACTGGACCCCAACATTCAATGATCGGTATTATTATTATCATTGTTATTATTATTATTAT
>CM060306.1:60061124-60063624 GCA_030674185.1 Monoplex corrugatus | reverse complement strand
ATTCGTGTGCATAATAGTACAAATGAATAAACATGTACCTAGGCACATGTTTTGCTCGACAGCCTTTTTTAATACATATTTTGAGATCAAATTGTATTTTGTGCGGACATGTTTTATCTTTAAAGAACGGAAACGTTAACTTGATGGTAACTGTTGGAAATTGACGTGATTTTTAAGTCACTATCCTCTCTGCTTCCCCAGGGTATGCTGGGCGTCCTTGCGGAGTAAATACTATCTCCACCTTATGGAAACTATGTGCTAAATCTCCTCTTTTCTGTCACTCTCTTTGTTTCTCCCTTCCTCCTTTGCTTTATGTCGTCTCTTCCTATCATTTTCTGATTTGTTGGCCCATTCACTCGTACAGTCACCATAAAGCCTTCCGTATTTCTTTTAGGATAGGATTGATAATTGGACAGGGCACATGTATTACCTGCATTTTTGGTTTTAAGGAAATGTGATGTGCAGATGCAATTTTAAGTATTTTAGGCCCGTTTTTATATGTGTTTAGTGTACTTACTCAAGTTCACATATTTAAATTGAACTTCATTTTTTCCGAGGATAAATTGAATGTAGTGTTCAACTTCAGGAGCATATCCTCAGATTTTATGCCCAAGTACATTGATGTGTTTACTGAATTTTCCTTTACAGGTTGTCTTTTCAGGTTCACAGAGGTGTTGAGGTGGTTCTACCCCTGACATGGCTCTGCACAGTCGACTGGGTTTGACCAATGATGATAATGATAATCCTATATCGGATGCCCTTTTGTTGTTGTTGTTGTTGTTTTGGTTTGGTTTCTTTTTTATGTCCCAGTGACCTTGCAAAGTATAAAATCTGGAATGTCTTCCGAGCAGATATAATTTTAAGTTGAATTTTCCCATCTGTTTATAACTTTAAAAGAATTTTGAATTTTGGTGGAGGCAAAGTTCACATAAAAACAGACCCTACCATTGTTACAAAAAATTTAATGGTCATGGAGTATAAGTAAACCAGACATTATTGAGATTAATATCTTGTGTATGAACAGCAACACCGACATTACAAGTTACGGTGAACATAATCACTTTCATAACATGAGTCAGTCTCGCGAATACTGAAGACTGGATGACCTGGGCACAATTCCAAGGTCACAACAAAAGACTGTTGACATATACATTTCAACATGACTCTGACGCTTAGAAGCCGAACGTAGCCATTGGTGGGGTTGTGCCGCTGAATGCTGGATATTTTTATGAAATGATGAAGTTGTTTGGGGTTTTTTCCTCCTATTTGTTTGCTTGTTTTTGTTTTTGGTTGGTTCTTTGATTGAGTGGTTGGTTGGTTGGTTGGTTGGTTGGTTTGCCTGCTTGCTTACTTGCTCGTTTGTTTGTTTGTTCGTTTGTTTCTTTCTTTCTTTTGCTTTGCATTTCCTACGCCACATTAATGGCCACAGAATGTAGGACAATGTTTCAATCTGCTGTAATAATGATGACGATGGGAATGACAGCTATGATGCTGTTGAGTTCTACACTGGATTGCGACCGCGTGACAAAGGCTGTACCCTATGCTTACGTTCATAATATATCCTGGCGTCATCCAGGCCCAAACGATGCAGACACGTGCAGTGTGCGCGGCTGACTCTGTGTGTGTGTGTGTGTGTGTGTGTGTGTGTGGTGTGTGTGTGTGTATGTGTGTGCGCGCGCGCGCGCGCCCGCGGTGGTGCGTATGTGTGTGTGAATGTGGGGGGGGACGGTGAGGGGGATTGGTAGGAGGCATGTACTCAAGCCATCATTGACGACAATAGTGGTCAATGTCTATACCAAGTGACTGGTGAAGAAGAGGAAGAACGGCATCCGGCCCATATCCGTCGTAAGTCGCCCTATATATCCGCCCTACCCTATCGCAAATTTAGTTTGTTTCTTTCGTTCAGTACTTCCCTCTTATTTGTAGTGTGACCTTCAAGTGTGTGTGTGTCTCTCTCTCTCTCTCTCTCTCTCTCTCTCTCTCTCTCTCTCTCTCTCTCTTCTCTCTCTCTTCTCTCTCTCTCTCTCTTTGATTAATGTTTGTGCTTTTGAGAACATATGATCAGGGAAGACTTTGATACCAATTTTTGAGTTCGTCAAAGTCCTTGGTGTAGAGAACGATCATGGCTCAACACAGGTATACAACACCATATGCCAGTATAATGCAGCTGATAGACTGGAGATTTGCACAAATCCAGCAAGGGCTACATTCGCATGCAGCCACAATCAAGAGACTCATGGACGACAAGTTCCGTGTTTTAGAGGCTAACTTATCACAGTTCTTTGAGGATGTTCGTAAACTAAAGGAATGTGTCCAAACAAATAAAGAAGAAATAGATGACCTCAGAGAATTCAACACAACAATCACGGACAGACTGGATAATCTGGAAAGAGCAAGATGTCAAGAGGTGCAACGTTTTGTTCATCAATGTGGAAGAGTATACTTGGGAGGACAGTTATTCTACCACCGAGATAATCACAGACATCTTGAATAACCATGC
>CM060306.1:60036124-60056124 GCA_030674185.1 Monoplex corrugatus | reverse complement strand
GAGGGGGGAGGGAGAGAGAGAGAAATGGAGAGACAGACAAAAAGACAGAAAGAAACAGTTACAGACACAGAGACAGAGAGAGAGAGAGGGGGGGGGGGGGTAGGGAGAGATAGATGAAGCCCTGTTTTTCAACGATCCAGATATTAGCACAAAAGCCATATTACATACGTGCCATTGCAAATCTACTTGTATTGAAACAAAAGAAAGTATTATACAAAACAACAACAACAACAACATAGAAAACAAAACACATACTTACAAAAAAATGTTAATGAGATATCCAAATACGTGCCCGTGTGTATAAGTGCGTGAGTACATGTGCCTATATGTGTGTCTGTGTCTGTGTGTGTCTGTGTCTCTGTGCATGTGTGTGTGTGTGTGAAATCATTTACGAATGATGTTAATTATGTAACTTTAAGACAACAATATATTTTTCAGTTAAGCTGTTTCGTTTATAAGATATTGCAAATATTACTTTACATGCTATGATAGAATCAAAATAGGCATATTAACCGTACATACGTATTCACAAACAAACAGATTTGTATTGTTACAGTAGTCAACAATATCAGTATCTGTAACAACACATATATGCAGACTGCATGCATTTTGAAAATGAAAAAGTGAAATTGATCACGAATAGTATAGCAAACATTTTATATTATGGCATTAGCAGTAGCCTATATAATGATTGATTTTATTTTTCAACCGATTTCACTGAAAGTGGACCGTTCATGTGTCTCAGTAAATCATTCCAACAGCATATGCTAGAATATGCTAACAAATTGCTAAACAGATTTTTGTAGATCCAGTCTTGCTTTTTTCTAACAATAAATTATCTTCCTGGAGTTTGAATCACGCTTCTCTTTGCAGAAAATATTTTCCTTTACATAGGAACTAATTTTATTTTGAGTACATTTATGCATTAAGATGCGCTTGCTAGATCTGAGCTGATTAGACAATGAAAGACAGATTGGCAGAACACACATCTGTTAGGTTTTTTTGTTTTTTGTTTTTTTGTTTTGTTTTGTTTGTTTGTTTGTTTTCTTTTGTTTGAACCTTTTACTCGCTTCTTCTGACAGTGGGGATGTTCCATAGGCATATTGTGCATAATACACCACAGGTAGGCCTACAAAGCATTGGCGTAGTAGCCTTGAATGTATTGTGCGGGGCTTTGTGAACTCTTGTGAATGGGGGAGTTTTATGCTTTTCGTGGTTGGGGAGCGCCATTCACGCTCAGTCCACAACTGCAGTTTTAACGGCAAAGGGTTTAGATCAATCCAAACAGTAATAGCTTAAACTGTCTCATCATGATAGTAACGTTACAACTGTCTCATCATTATAACAAGTAAACATGGGGAATGTGTGGGAAGACAGACAGACAGAAGAGAGAGAGAAGAGAGAGAAGAGACAGAAGAGACAGACGAGACAGAGAGACAGAGACAGAGACAGACGGATGTTTCAGTTTCAGTTTCTCAAGACGACGTCTCCGCGCTCGGAACGAATTCCTTTGCACCATCGTCACAGGTGCCATGTGTACGTTGATCGTAGCACAAGCCTTAAATTAAGCCTGTACATAAACCCATGAGCTGGCCAGATCCTGAGGTCCTACCTAGCCTATGTTGGGGGCTCGTCCGAGAGAGAGAGAAAGAGACAGACAGACAGACAGAAGGCAGATAGACAGACAGACAGAGACACAGACAGACAGAGACACAGACAGACAGACACAGACTCACAGACGGAGAGCGAAGGAGAGACCAAGACAGAGACAGAGATACAGAGAGAGCTAAACACAGACAAACAAAGAGAAAAAGAGACGGACTATACAGAATACAAATTGTTATTGTATAGTGCTATTCTCCAAAATGTAGACTCATTGCGCATTACACATGATCAAACATTTTAGTGGCGCACTGAGCATTCAAGTGTTAGGCGAGCTTAGCACATTCCATTTTCTTGCTGCATTTTGCATCTTCAGTAGGAGTGCATGTTAGGTATTTTTGTGTCTCCGTATGCCAGTCACTAACATGATATTAACGATCTGTAACGTGCCTGTCTGGTATTCTACATGCGTATACGCACTGGCAGGTCTGCACACACGTTGACCTCGGTAACTGGAAAAAATTCCGCTGTGTAGCCTACTCATCAAACAAAGTGTCTCACCATCATCATCATCATCATCATGTGCCCTGCCGCATGGCGTTGGCGATCATGGCCCTCCATATGTATCTCTCCTTTGCTGCCGCAAGTACGTCTTCCACCCTCTCTGTCCTCAGCCACCCTGCAAGTCCGTCCTGCATTTTCTCCCTGGGTCTACCTGGTGCTCTCTTTCCCTCCAACAATCCTTTTGTGACCAGGTGCCCTTATTCCCCTTTCCTCATAAAATGGCATATAAATGTTGCCAGTCTTTTCCTTATCTATCTTATCAATGATCTTCTTGTGTCTGCCTCCATCAAGACTGTCTCGTTTGTTTTCTTTGCCGTCCATGGAATTCTCAACATTCTTCTTAGAAACCACATCTCGGCTGCCTCAATCTTCTTGTTCTGGTTTTGCTTGTTGGCAAAGTGTGTAGACTGATCAAACCAGGACTTAATGACTGAAAAGCTGACGTGATACGGTTATCGTCTTTCTGATGGTAGTAATCTCAGTTCTGTGACTGAGGAAACTGAGATTAGTGCATTGTCTTTGTCAGTGCGTAGGCCTACTTGATGGCAAGTCATAATTTGGTACGGTTTACCTTTGTTGAACCGTGGGGGTCGATTCTATCAAAACAGAGGAACATGTTTGATTTGTCGTAGCCAAGGTGACAAGTCATTCGGAGACAGGTGAATACCGTCTGAAGAAAAGTAAGATTTAAATGATTTGTTTTGTTTTGTATCCATGAAGTCTTTCTCAAAGAGGGAAAATAAAAGTATCAGCAAGGGTGAATATGTCAAAATTTCTATGGTATTATTTTTCTCAGCTTCTGCTTCTGTTGTTTCAGAATAGCCAATTTTGGTAGCAATTGTCTTGGAATCAATTCAAAGCATGAAACTTATTGGAGCTTTCCACGTTTGCAAATATTCAAATGCTAGGGTTGGCAAAATGTAATCGTTTCGAACCTCTTTTCTAAAAAATCACAATTGTTTTTCTATGGTACCTAGGACCTTGAATCTTTGTGCATGGCATACAGTTACAGAATTCATGCTATGTAGGCCTACCAAATTTCACGGCAGTGGCTTCAATAAAAGCAGAGATAAATAAGATATCCCAAAAATTACCCCTAGTTCCTCCGTAAGTCATTACCTCTTACATGCAATACAATCCATCCGACATCATTCCGTATTGGGCTGGCTTTAGGGTAGATCTGACATCATTCACTTTCGCTCCTGACATTGTGCAGATATATGCCTACCTATCTCCTGTTCTGTCCAGTTTTAGTCTGTCAATATGTTTGACACTGAGGTCATCAATATCATTTCTTTCTTCTCAGAAGAAAGTTTAACCTTTTGATTCCCGCACCCTGTTCACCAACTGCAAAACTTAACCCTTTGACTCCCTCACCCTGTCCACCAGCTTCTTGCAGGAAGCTGGGGAATAGGATGATGGAATCAAAGGGTTAAATTTTTGCTTTGCTAGCATGGTTCGCAATGCGGGATGCTGGTGGACAGGGTGTGAGAGTCAAAAGGTTAATCTGTATTGTGGGATATTATGTGTGTCGGTTTTGTACTCTCTTTGTCACATGGTGGTTTTGGTATTGGCACTGGCACTGTAAGGCATACAATTATTCATTGATAGTACACTATCAATATATTTTTTGTGATTAGTTTTCTTTACTCTTCCATAATAGTAAATTGTGTATGTGACTCAGTTTTGGAAGAGAAAAAAATAACATCAGAACCAGTCTACAAGGTGAACATTGTTTTGATTCATTTGACCTCAGGCATCTAGGAAATTATGAACTGTGATATTAAGAATAGATATACAGAATAACATAGTACGTTATTATTTCTTTTCAGTATATCTGTTTCATCTCTTTTTTCACCAATGTCACAGCACCTCCTGCAGGTCGGTATACCTAAGAATAAGGGGTTTGGAGGTAAACAATGTTCCCACATAATGGGTTTTAGTCTTTCAAATAAAAATGTTGACGCAAAGACACATTTCAACACTTTGTTAATCTCTGTATGCTAGTACAGTATTACTGTATACTAACTTCATGAAATTATTTACTCAATCTTGAACTAAAACAAACAAATTAATAACAGTCAACCGTTCTTGTATATACACAACAGTGTGTTTGTTTGTTTGTTTGTTTGTTTGTTTGTTTGTTGTTTTTATCAAGTACTAATTCGACCCTTTCAGAAGGGAGAATCTTGATATTGTTACTTGGTTGGACTGCAGCTACTTATCCTGAAAAGAATCTGTCCTGCGAGGAACCAAGGTCTTCCCCCTCTATTAGTATCAAGTGTAGGCCGTCCCACGGACACCTGGTCTGCACGATAATAGTAGAAGTTGCGCAGTCTGTCTTGGGAGCCAATGTGGTCAATGGCCCTGATGTAAGCATATATAGCTGCACTCAGTTGTCCCCATGACACTGGTCAAAATCTGAAACCAAATCAGACTTGTCAATGCTTAACTAGGCCTCCATACAGTAGTTGACCATACCTCAGTCACAGCAAACTACAGAATGTGTTCGTTATCTGACCCAGATAACAGTTTCAGTTTCTCAAGATGACGCCTCTGCACTCGGAATGAATTCCATACGCACTACTGTCACAGGTGCCATGTGAAAAGTGATCATGGCACAAGCCTTTAAGCCTGCACATAGACCCATGAGCTGGTCAGGTCCTGAACAGAACAAAGAAACAATGACGCGAATTGCTCACTGCGCTTTGTACTGATTTTAAGGAAAACTGAGCCGTCCTCTCGTCTGATAGAGACGAGGAAAAAGGATAACAATGCATGTCTACTTGTTCAATAAGCGCAATACAAGACTTCCTCGCTCAGCTGGCCAACATTCCGTTCCGTTCTGTCGAGTCTAAAGTCCTACCACTCTCAGACTAGCCATAAGAATGTTGCTAAAAGAAGCTATAAAAACATCCTGAGTTCTCCAAAACAAGTGTGACTTCCCGCGTTCAAGCAAACAGGAACAACAAGAAGAAAAAAACACGAAAAAAGAATCAAAACGCGTATTTAATACAACCAGACAAAACAGGCGCAAATTTTTGGCCTTTGTCAAGCGTAAACGTAAGATCACACACAAACAGCAAATTAGTAGAAAAAGACTGAAACGTCCCTACTGCTTCGCTCACCATTGAACGGCTTCTTCTTAGCTGGTTTGGTTTACTTCTTACATCGGCACCCAACCTCAGGTGATATGGCCAACGGGGATAACCATCGCAGGGAATACAGAAAGGGGGACTCACCTAATCCTATACTGACATCACCAGAACAACAATGATGTTAAGATGGGATAGTGAGAAGGCCAGTTTCAATGTAGCGCACCCCGGGATTCGAACCCACAACCATTAACATGTAAATCCGACGCTCAACCAACTGAGCTACTGAGGCCCGCCCAAAACCCTCCTTAGCTGGTCAACCATGAATTCCAATGAATATAAAGGTCAGCGCCACCTGCACCGCCTACTGACAAGTTACAAATCACTCTAACTCCCTGCAACTCAGTCAAAGGGGATTTCACACTGTGTCAAGTTCTCTAAAACTGAAATATGCTTCAAAAGAAGAAGAATGGTAAACAGACGTTCAATGCTTCAACGGACAAGCAACACTTTAAAACACTATTCACTGAAAGGAAAAACGGGAGATTCTATTTCTCACAGCTGTAAGTAAAACAGTGAGTGGCCTGAACTGACAGTCAATATTTTCACTCATTTGTATTATTATCAATTGTTCATCTGTAACAAAGGCAGCACTGTCTGTATTATCAATTTTGCAGCAGGTATCAAATTGAACAGATTTAGTGACAGGTATGCTAGTATTCTACGTATGTTTGTTTTGAAGTGTGCTTGTCTGAAATGCCGTTCGCTTCTATGAATTGTTCAATACGACAGTTTTGCAGCTGCGCGAATCACATTTTTCGTGAGGAGTGTCAACTTTTTGCTAGTAGTGTAAGTCAAATGTTTGAGTTTAGGATCAAATATGGTTTTATGTTTGCCCCTAAGTAGGCCTACTTGATGCACACAATATACAAAGGGAAAGGAGGGTTTAGGTACACTGCACACATATGTCTACCATAGATGTTGTCGGTGCGGAGTGGGTCAGTTGCAGTATCAACACTGATACTGTTTGGAGGGTTGACAGTCAGTCATCAGAATTGATTGTAGTGAGGGCATATCTTCAGGCTTGTCGGCATCTTTGCTGATGGGGTGGTAGACTGGATAGTGCAAGGAAGCTGGTACAACAGGACTGGATTGTGAGTCCATCACTGTGTCGGCTCCTTGGAAACAGACTTGCTGACGTCAGGTACAAGAATAACAGGAATAGACAGTGAGTCAACCTTTTCTATCAGTTCCGTTTAGACAGGTCGATTGATATCTGAATACGAATCACTAGGACAGACACCGAGTCAACACACATGTGTCAGCTCTGTGGGGACAGTTTGATCGACATCTGGAACTGATACCACTTAACCAGCTTGAGAGTCGCCTCTGTGACAGCTCCAAGGAGGCATCTGGTTGAGTTCGGAACCACACTGCTGGGGTAAACAATGAGTCACCCACCCTGTGCCTCATCTCAAGGAACAAATAATAATAATAACAACAATAACGATGACGACGACGACGACGATGATGATGATGATGATTATGATGATGACGACGACGACAACAACAATAATTATACTTTTTTTTTTAGGATTATCACACTCAGGGAGCTTACCTTTGTGCTCACCTTTTTTTCTGTCCCATTTTCTACGCCGTCTTTAATGGCCACAGAAGCTGGAACAGTTGGGGGGGTTTTGTTTGTTTGTTTGGGTTTTTTTGGTGTTTTTTTTTACAATGCGATGATGATGATGTCGATGAGGATGATAATCATGATGTTATGAAGTTCCATCCAGGATTGAGACTGCTTGACAGGGCAATACTCTACGCTTACTATCATAATATATCCTGGCATCAACCAGGCCTGAGAAATACATACACCTGCGGTGCTGGTCAGAAGATTTGAGCAACACCATCAATGACGCACCCGTGAAGTGGATGAGACTTGACTATGTGGTCCCAGTCTTCCCAATAAGCCCACAGCACGCCCCACTCTGGGTAGGAGCCGGTAAGAGCCGAAAAATCCCACAATGATACAGTTTTGAAGGGACTGATGGAGATTCGAACCCACAACTTTCCAGTGTGTAGTCTGTTGCGTTAACTACTACACCACGGCGACTGGTATAATAATGATACTAATTAGAAGGTGCAAAATCGTGATGGAGACATCAAATCAAAACACACTCTTTCATCATTCACTCAAACATTTACTCGCAATGACAAAAAAGAATTAAAGACACAAAGCAGGGCCTACATGCATACCAGGTGGGGAAAACAGGAAGGGTGAAATGAGGGGATGGGTGCATGAAGATGGAAATCATTTCTGGACAGAAAGGTACGTCTTTCAAGTCAGATTTGAAGGGACAAAGAGAATGTGACGCAGCAAATAAATGGCAACTGACTGTGAAACATCTGTATTGAGGAATTTTGTAGATAGATAGTGTCAGAAGCAGAGTGGAGAGGTCGGGCAAGGGTGTACATTAAGTTAGAGGTGATCGCAAAGGTAAGGTGCAATACCACTAACACACTTGTAGCAGAACGTAATGATTTTGTATGAAATCCTTTGAGTAACGGAAACCAGTAGAGGAATTGATGCAAGGGAGTGACATAGCCGTGCTTCTTTCTACAAAGGACAAGAAGGACCACAGATTTTTTAATACACCAGAGGCATATGACAGAGGAAACAGGCAAGGCAAAGGGTTGAGAGTTACATTAATCGATACTAGACAATGTAAGAGAAGTTACGGGTTTGGATACTGCTTCAATAGAAAAATACCAACAAATAAAACTGAAAACGCCACGATTGACAGACTAGACTGGCAGGTTTAGCTGATAAACTTCTGTGTCCAGAGTTGTGGATCAAGAATAACGCCCAGATTCTTTTACAGTTGTAAGCCTGTGCTTGGTGTCAATGAGTTTGCTTCAGTCTTATTTCCATTCAACTATAGTCTATTCTATGCCATCCGATTCTGAATTTAATAATAATTAATAATAATTACAATATTTATATAGCGCAAAATCTTGATAAAATCAAATCTAAGCGCTGAAGCAGACACACACGCACGCACGCACGCACGCACGCACGCACACACACGCACGCACACACACACCACACACACACACGCACACACACACACACACACACACACACACACACACGCATGGCTATAAATGGGGAGAAAGAATAAAAGCAATAAAAGCAAGAATAAAAGCAATGGAAAATTATAAGAGAGCATAGCATATACAATTATATATTATAGCCATGTGATTCCCCTCCGAGCGGAAACAGGCTGCAGAGGGGGGGGGGGGGGGTTGAGTGGTGAGGTTAGGATTTTATGCGGAGGAGAAAAGGTGAGTTTTGAGAGCGGACTTGAAGGAGACAAAAGTAGGTTGCTGACGGACTGAGAGAGGAAGTTTGTTCCAGGAGAGTGGATCAGAAACAGAGAAGGCTCGTGGACCATAGGTATTGAGCTTGGTGCGTGGAAAGCGAAAAGTCAGAGGATCGGAGGCAGAGCGGAGGGTACGTGAGGGAACATAGATCTCAAGTAGGCTTGACAGATAATGGGGGGCTGCGTTATTGGCTTTTGTAGCACATGGTGTCTAGTTTGTACTGTATGCGCTTTGATACAGGGAGCCAGTGAAGTTGTGCCAGGAGAGGAGATATGTGGTCAGCTTTTTTCTTTTTGAGTACAAGGCGTACAGCATTGTTTTGAATGCGCTGTAGGATGTGAATGGTGGAGGCAGGAAGACCAGAAAGGAGTGAATTGCAACAGTCAATGCGAGACATTATGAAGGAGAGAACGAGTTTTGCAGTTGTTTCGACAGAGAGATACTTCCTGATCAGCCTTATACGATGGAGATGATAGTAGCAAGATCTGGCAGTTTGAGAAACAAAGTTGTTCATGGAGAGGGTAGAGTCAATGCAGACACCAAGGTTTTTAGATGAATCAGAAATTGGGACTGATGTGTTACATAATGGGAGAGAAAGAGGAGGCAGCTGAGAAAGTTTCTGACGGGTGCCAATGAGGATAGCCTCTGTCTTGTCGTCATTAAGCTGAAGTTTGTTGAACGTCATCCAGTTCTTAATGTCCGAGTAACACTCAGTGGTGCGAGTCAACAGGCGCTGTATATTATCAGGTGAGTCACTGTCTTGAAGTTGGGTGTCATCAGCATAGAAGTGGTGTTTTATAGAGTGGGAGTTGATGATGGTGGACAGGGGGGAGGTGTAAAGAGTGAAAAGAACAGGGCCAAGGACAGATCCTTGTGGAACACCACAGGTCAGGTATGCAGGTTGAGAGTAAGTGCCATTGATGAGAACAGTTTGTTTTCTGTTTGATAAATACGAAATGAAAAAGGAGAGAGCAATGTCAGAGATGCCAAAAGTATGATGAAGTCTAGAAAGGAGAATACCATGGTCAATGGTATCGAAGGCTGCAGACAGATCAAGGAGTGTGAGGAGAGAGACTTTGCCAGTATCAGTTGCAAGGAGGAGATTGTTGAGAATGTGTAGTAGGGCAGTTTCAGTGCTATGGCACTGGCGGTAGGCTGACTGGAAAGGATTGAGGAGATTGTTGGCAGACAGGTGAGAGTTCAGCTGGTTGAGGACGACTTTTTCAAGGAGTTTTGACAAGAAAGAGAGATTAGAGATAGGCCTGTAATTTTTCAGTTCATTTGGGTCTAAATTGTGTTTCTTGAGGAGAGGGTGAACAATAGCAGACTTGAAAGAATCTGGGACAGTTCCAGTTTGAAGAGAAGTGTTGATGATGTCAGTGATGAATGGGAGGAGAGTAGGGAGACAGTCAGAGTAGAGAGAACCTGGAAGAGGATCCAGTTCGCAGGTTTTGAACGACATGGATCTGATTGTGTTGAAAATTTCTTTCTTGTGAGACTGGGGTAAAAGTAGTAAGAGGTTGCCAGAGAAGGAAGGGTCAGGTGGGCATGGTTGACAGGGTGTCCTGTCAAGCCTGTCACGAAGAGTTTGTATTTTGGTGGTGAAATACTTGGAGAATACAGATGGGAGTTCTTCGTTTGTATGTTTTGTTGGGAGAGGTAAATCTTTTCGTGTGCCAAGGAGATGATTCATGGTTGTAAAGAGTTCTTTTTGAAGAAGAGGCATTTTGGTTTGGAAATAGCTTGTTTTTGCTGATGCAATGAGGGTGGATACTTTTGTTTTAGAGGCTTGGAAAAGTTGCCTGTGTACAGTGAGTTTGGATTTGCGCCAACGGCGCTCTGCTCTGCGGCGGGCACGTTTTGCACAGGCAATCTCATGAGTGAGCCAGGGGGTAGGGGGGCGGTCAGGTAAAAGACGGGTTGTGGCTGGAGCATAGCATAGCAAACAGATGCTTCATAAAGAACAGCTGACAGATTTTCAGAAGGTGTTGCACTGCAGTAGAGATGGGAGTCATCAGCATAGAAATGATATTTCGACGTTGTACTAGATGATGATATTGCTAAGTGGTGAGGTGTAAAGTGTAAAGAGGACTGGTCCAGATACAGAAACTTGGGGAACACAACTCATTTACCATGACTGACTGAGTGTGATCAGACAGGTATGAAAGAAAACAAGAAAGAGCACACTCCTTGGATTTCAATTGTATGCTCGAGATGAAGGGGAAGGATAGGGTGGTCAATGGTATCAAAAGCAGCAGATAAATCAATCATAGTATGAACGAAGGCGATTTCAGTGCTATGGTCAGAACGGTAGACAGATTGAAAAGGATGTTAAAGATTGTTGGCTGAGCACGATTATACAGCTGTTTCAAAACCACTTTCTCGATGAGCTTTGAAAGGAACTGTAGTTTTTGAGTGTTGGGATCAAGATGTTTTGGAGCAATGCATGTTTGGATAAAATGATGGAATGGATCCAGTGAGAAGAGAGGTGTTACTGATATAGCCTACGTTACAAATGGAACAAGCCAAAGTACGGAGTATGGGGTCGAGTTCACAAGATCTAAATGAAGAATGGAAGGTTCTGGCTGCTTGTAAACCATTGGCTGATCGATCTCAGGAACCAGTAGAGAGTTAAGACACTTTGGCTATTTGTCGTCTAATGACAGTTCCAGCTTTGGAACAAATGAAGAGTGGAGGCCTTGTGGCTGTTCGTCTTCTGTTGACTCAGTGACCACACTGCTGTGTAGGACACAGGGTTTGTCTTGTCATCATCAGTGATGTCACTGACAGATGTGTTGATATCAGGGTGCATTATTCATATTCATTTTTTTTTTTTTTTTTTCGTCACAATGGATTTTACCTTGTGAAACTCGGGCTGTCCTCCCTTTTGACACTGCATCGCTGCGGTGCAGCGCCACCCGTTTTTGTTCATTTCTTCTTTATCAACACTTCACAAAGACAAGAATGCTAATTGGCCTTCAACGGGAAGAACCTGAAAAATGAACATATAGAACCTGAAAATGAACATATCTTTCCAATATTTTATGCCAGGCCAGCGGGGCATTGCCCTGTTCTTCACGATTTTCAACTGCCGTGGGATCTTTTAGCACGCGCAGGCCAGAAGGCTTACGGATCCGATTCGTTTTTCATTCCCCTCCGAATGACTAGACGTTCAGTTCGATTTTCCGGTCAAACTGAGAAGAAAAGTCGAGACCTCAACAGGAAACGAACCCTGGAACTACAGTGCATCTCTTTTTCATCAATCATATCTCATCTCTACAGTCACTCGTAATGTTCTCAACTGTTAAAACAGATCTGCGACTTGCAGACTGATTCACTCCGTGGCTCACAATGGAAATGTGTGTGGTAAATACAGTCACCAACACATAACAACATTTGCCTAAACTTGCCCACTCGGTCACCAAAATAATGACACTATTTCTTCAGCCTATCAACTATTCGTGTGTAATACCACAGCCACTTCTATGCCATCTTTCACCCTGCTTCAGTTTTGTTGCCTCCACGCCGGTCTTTTCAGTTTTTCAACGAACGCCCAATTCTTATTCGTTCAAAACAAGTGTGACTGCCCGCGTTCAAGCAAACAGGAACCAGAAAAACACGAAAAAAAGAATAAGAACTCGTATCTAATACAACCAGACAAGACAGGAGCAAATTTTCGGTCAACTGGCCTTTATCAAGCGTAAGATCACAAACAAACGAAACACCTGATACAAAAATTATGTGAAAAAGACTGAAACTTCCCTGCTGCTCCGTTCACACTGCTTTTTGTATCTAGTGTTTGTTTGTTTGTGATCTTATGCTTGATAAAAGCCAGTTGTCTGAAAATTTATGCCTGTCTGGTCTGGTTGTATTAAATATGCGTTTTTATTCTTTTTTCGTGTTTTTTTTTTTGTGGTTTTTTTCTGGTTCTTGTTCGTTCAGTCAAGTCTGAGTGCTATACGATAACTAGCGATGCGAAGTTGCAGTAAGGCCACTCTCACCCCTATCTGTGCTGACTCTGCATTGCTTCCTGCTCCTTTTAGTGTAATTCAACATACTTGATAAAGCAGGACACTACTCAGCCAAGTCCCCGACAGTGTATCGCGTCGTCACGCACGGAGCCAGACTGAATGTCTCCTTGGTGACGGCGCCTATCATCATGCTCTGGCGGTTTGTTTGTTTGTTTGTTTGTGTTTGTTTGTTTGTTTGTTTGTTTGTTTGTTTTGTTTGTTCGTTTGTTTTTGCATTCACATGAAATATGTGGCTCAGTGGATAAAGCACCCTCTTACTATGCAATTGATCGAGAAACCCTGGCTCGATTCCCGGTCAGACAGGAATTTTTCTCCCCCTCCACTAGACCTTGAGTTGGCGGTGTGCGAACTTGTCTTTCGGATGAGACGTAAACGAAGGTACCGCGTGCATTACACACTTATTGAATGTCAAAGATCCCAAGGCAGCAAACGATTTGTCCCTGACGAAATTGTGTAGAAACCCATTTTCATAGGATTCAGAAAAACACAAAAATCGAATCAGAACACATATTTGAAATAACAAGACAAACGCCTTTTTCACGTGTATACAAAAGACTCGGAGGAGGTCTGGCCCCCAGACGTGAGGCACGCAGACCCACCGGCGTGTGGATATGCCCTGGTGCCCACGAACCAGACCCCCAAGCTATGGGTGAATAGCTCCACTGCCTTGTGGGAAAATCTCGGGAGAGAGTAAGGCTAGCGGACAGACCGTACACAAACCGATCGAAGGCAACGGGAAACCACCATCGTAATTTTTTCCCAAGTTATCATGGACAGAAACAGAAAAATAAATCGCGACAACGACGTGAATAGGTGCTCCTATGGAGCAGCTTCGTCCTGTAGGGACCGTCATGCGACGCAGGTGACACCAAGAGAGTTCTTAAATGTTATATAGAACCAATACTGTTGTACGGATGTGAGGCGTGGACAGTCAACAAACAAAACCAGAACAAGATTGAGACAGCCGAGATGTGGTTTCTAAGAAGAATGTTGAGAGTTCCATGGACAGCAAAGACAACAAACGAGACAGTCTTGATGGAGGCAGACATAAGTAGATCACTCATAAGGAAGATTAGGAAAAGACAGGCAACATTTATAGGCCATTTTATGAGGAAGGGGGATTTAGAGCACCTGGTCACAACGGGAAAGCTGGAGGGAAAGAGAGCACCGGGTAGACCCAGGGAGAAAATGCTGGACGGACTTGCAGAGTGGCTGGGGACGAGGGGGGTGGGAGAGATGCTAGGGGCAACGAGGGATAGAGACAGATGGAAGTCCATGATAGCCAACGCCATGCGGCAAGGCACCTGATGATGATGATGATACAAAAGACAACAAAGAAATAATGCTCAACACTTAAAACAGAAAAACAGTAGACAACTTCTCAAAACGTAACACGAGTAGGAGAAAATGGCAGATGTGCATACTGGTAATTACAAAACAGGGGAGGCAAATATGTTCTACAACGTAAAAGTGGTCATGCTGTATAACTATTTTTGAACTGGGCCAGTCTTATTTTGTTACATCACATTCGTATACTGTTTTCTTTTTTTGGTTGGTTGGTTGGTTGGTTGGTTGGTTGGTTGGTTGTTGTTGGTTGGTTGGTTGGTGTTGGCTGGTTGGTTGGCTGGTTGGTTGGTTGGTTGTTTTTTTGTTTGTTTTGTTTTTTGTTTGTTTTGTTTTGTTTTTTTGGTTGATATTTGCTTGAACGCTGGCAGTCATTTTAATTTAGGTTCCACTGTCAAATAGGGTAGAGAAAATACACGCATAGTAGGGGAGGGGGAACGGGTAGCGCTGTACTATGGCGACGTGCCTTCCCCATAGACAGTTGCTTGCATTTCACGTAGAAGAACGTTTGTGACAAAAACACCGGCCCCATACACACAAACAATGGGAGAGAAGCAGACTGATGCATCATTTATTCTATTGTGGCTCTGCAGTTGCCTGCCTGCCTGCCTGCCTCTCTTTATTTGCGTGGTGTGTCATCATCGGGAGAGAATTTCAAGAGAAATTCATTGCAATCAAGACATTTCCTTGTGTGCTCCATACAAATCTGTCAGCGGTTATCTCGTTAATTCTCTGAGTTTGTGTGTTGCGCTTTTTGTTTGTTTGTTTGTTTTTATTGTGTGTGGGTGTTGGAAATGAGGGGATGGGGAACGGGGGGGAGAGGGGAGGGGGCTTGTCTAATATTACGCTTACACCACCGACGGGCAGTAGGGAGGACAGTTTAATGTAGCACACCCCAAGTTTGAACCCATAAGTAATGACACATGAATCCAACACTCAACAACAGAGCTATTGAGGCCCGCATCAAGACAGCTACTTTTTTCCTTAAACGTAAAAGGCAGGACTAGAAATTACCACATTGTCTGATAACTAGTTAGTTTGATTCATTCTGGTATTCAGAAACTACAAGAGGCAAAGACACATGTTGGTAAATTGTCATTTTGTCATTCTGAGGAAAAGCGGGAAGGAAAAGTTGTTTCACGTTAGAGTGACACACAACTAGCGACAGTCCGTCAGCCAGGAGCACATTAAATTTGTTCACACGGGCTCCGCTCCTGTTTGTGAAAAATATTAAAGTTGCTGGTGTTGTTTCAGCCTGTCATAAAGGTCACATGTTCTGCTTTTAATGAACTGAAATAGGTAGTCCAAAACAAGTGTGACTGCCCGAATTCAAGCAAACAGGAACCAGAAAAAACACGAAAGAAGAATACGGACGCGTATTTGACACAAGACAAGACAGGCGCAAATTTTCGGCCAACTGGCCTTTGTCAAGTGTAAGATTACAAACAAACAAACACCGGATACAAAAAGTATGAGAAAAAGACTGAAACTTCCCTACTGCTGTGTCCAATGTGAGAAAAGGAATAAACTCAGCTCTCCGCTACCGTTAATTAACTAACAGATCCACCCTCCAGTGCCGAGGTTTTCGAAGGCCTGAAGCAAACCGCGCCCAGGAAGGCACCAGGAGCTGGAGGTATTCCTGCAGATGAGAATGAGGACGAGATGCTGCCGGAGAAGCTGACATCTTTCATGGGATAACAACAATAAACTCATACAAGAAAAAAGATGGCGCTGTACTATGGTCAAGAGTACTCCCAGGAGCTTAGGTCAGACGTACCTCCCCCAGGGAGAAGCTGTGCTATGGTCAGAGACGTACCTCCCCGAGGGAGAAGCTGTACTATGGTCAGAGACGTAGGCCTACCTCCCCCAGGGAGAAGCTGTACTATGGTCAGAGACGTACCACCCCCAGGGAGAAGCTGTACTATGGTCAGAGACGTACCACCCCCAGGGAGAAGCTGTACTATGGTCAGAGACGTACCTCCCCCAGGGAGAAGCTGTACTATGGTCAGAGACGTACCACCCCCAGGGAGAAGCTGTACTATGGTCAGAGACGTACCTACCCCCCAGGGAGAAGCTGTACTATGGTCAGAGACGTACCTCCCCCAAGGAGAAGCTGTGCTATGGTCAAGAGACCTACCTCCCCCAGGGAGAAGCTGTACTATGGTCAGAGACGTAGGCCTACCTCCCCCAGGGAGAAGCTGTACTATGGTCAGAGACGTAGGCCTACCTCCCCCAGGGAGAAGCTGTACTATGGTCAGAGACGTACCTCCCCCAGGGAGAAGCTGTACTATGGTCAGAGACGTACCTCCCCCAGGGAGAAAGTGCATTTTACGTGGAAAATATGGTTGTGACAAATTACAACAGCAAAACAATTTTCCAGTGCAGTTCTTGTATACAAACTGCAACACTACATAAACAATATCATCATCATCATCATCAGGTGCCTTGCCGCATGGCGTTGGCTATCATGGACTTCCATCTGTCTCTATCTCTTGTTGCCTCAAGCATCTCCTCCACTCTCTTTGTATTCAGCCACTCTGCAAGTCCGTCCAATATCTTCTCCCTGGGTCTACCTGGTGCTCTCTTTCCCTCCAGCTTTCTCGTTGTGATCATGTCCTCCAATTTCCCTTTCCTCATAAAATGGCCTATAAATGTTGCCTGTCTTTTCCTAATCTTCCTTATCAATGATCTTCTTGTGTCTACCTCCATCAAGATTGTCTCATTTGTTTTCTTTGCTGTCCATGGAACTCTCAACATTCTTCTTAGAAACCACATCTTGGCTGCCTCAATCTTGTTCTGGTTTTGCTTGTTGACTGTCCACGCCTCACATCCGTACAACAGTATTGGTTCTATATAACATTCAAGAACTCTCTTCCTGATGTTAAATGATAGGCATTTATTTGTTGGTAAGAATGCTTGTCATCTTCTTGAATGCTAGTTTTGGCTTGGCCGATTCTGCTGGCTATTTCTGATGTGCATCTGCCATCTGGTGAAATGATCGTTCCCAGGTATTTAAACTTATCAACCTGTCTCAAGGTTGTGCCGTTTGCTGTTATTTTGCATGATCACTGTGACTTCAGTCTTCCTGCTGTTTAGTTTCAACCCCTTATCTTTGCTTTCTATTTCTAGTATATTCACAAGGTTTTATAGGTCCCTTTCATTTTCTGCAATTAGCACGGTGTCATCTGCGTATCGAATGTTATCATTTTTCCTCCAACCTTTAATCCAGGGTCTTCCTCTAGATTTCTCATGATGTTTTCGCTGTAAAGTGAAAACAGATCTGGTGACAAAACACAACCCTGTCTGACTCCTCTTTTGATGTTTTGGAAAGAGCTTATATCGTTTTCTATTCTCATTGCAGCTGTTTGTTCCCAATACATATTTCTGATTATTCGTAGATTTTTCCTCAATATTGAGTCTTTCTGATTGGTTGATCAATTCATCATGTCTTACCCGATCGAAAGCCTTGGTATAATCAACAAAGCATAAATATAAATCCTTATTCATCTCGATTGACCTCTCTGTGATAGTTCTTAGGATGTATATGGCATTAATAGTTCCTTTCCCTTCCACAAATCCACACTGTTCACATGCTATTTCTCTTTTGATTCTATTCTTTGTCCTCATCATGATTATTCTTAATAGGATTTTTGTTACATGACTCATCAAACTGATTGTGCGATGGAGTTCGCAGTCCATAGCCCCTGTCTTCTTTGGAAGTGCAATGAAAATTGATTTTGACGTATCTTTGGGGATATTTCCAGTGTGGTAAATTTCGTTTAGGAAGACTGTTCATTTTTCAATACTAAATTCCTCCAGGGTTTCAATCATCTCTGTAGTAATGTTGTCTGGTCCTGGGGCTTTTCCTGGTTTCATCTTTTTCAGTGCAGCTCTAACTTCATCTTTCATTATGGGTGGTCCTTCAAAGTTTTTTCTTATAGTGTTTTCTTCGTTTCTCTCATCTTGAAAAAGGTCTTTAATGTACTCTCCCCATCTGTCTAATATTTTGTCTTGTTCCATGATAAGCGTACCATCTTTCGATTTTAAGGAACCAGTTGATGTGCATGTAGTTTTCCTGTGGACAATTTCTTCAATTCGTCTGTACGTACCCTGAGGATCCGTTTTGTATCGGTCTTCTATTTCTTTGCATTTTGTTTTCAGCCAAGCTTCCTTAGCTTCATTGCACCTATTCCTGATTTCTTTGCTTTTCTTCTTGCATATCTCCTCGTTTCTCCGTTCCTCCGTCAAGCCTAAAATTTCTTTTGTCATCCAGTTCTTTTTTGCTTTTCTATCTACTTCAGGGATTTCTTCACAAGCTTCATTAATCGAATTTCCCAAATTTGTCCATTGTTCCTCACTGTCACTAACGTCTTCCAGAGCACTGAATTTGTTTTGAACATGTACATTAATTTTTTTACGTGTCACTTCATCTGTCTTTAAGAGTCCCAGATTTAGTTTGATGTTACTTTTGGTCCGTTTCCTTTTCCTTAATTTCATCCTAAATCTTCCCACTACAAGATTGTGGTCACTGTTGCAGTCTGCGCCTGGTAGTATTTTTGCTGACAGTAAAGAATTTCTAAATCTTTTATTAATCAGGATGTAGTCAATCTGATTTTTGGTATTATCTCCAAGTCCATTTTCTTCTATTAGGCTGCTCAAACCAGGTGTTTCCTACTATGAACTCATTCATCTGTGCCCATTCTACAAGTTTCCCTCCCCTTTCATTTTGTGTACCAAGGCCATGAGGTCCAACTATATCCTCCACCCTATCCTGTCCCACTTTAGCATTAAAATCTCCCATTATTACTGTAACTCTGTCAGACACAGCCCAGTATCCCTTAATTAATTGCTTTTGATTTGTCCCTGTCCATCACAATGCCTACTCCTCGTTCATATGAGTTTCCACCAGAATATAGCACCGACTATTCTCCTGATGTTATCATGCCTGCCCCATTCCATCTCACCTCCCCTAGTCCTAAAATACTAATGTTAAGCCTTTCCATATAAACAATATACAAACTGTAAAGTATAACTCGAGCATACATGTCAGATTGAAGATGGAGCCATGAGAGAGATATGCTTTCCATGTGTACTTTTATCAAATGGTATAAAAAAAACAACAACAACAAAACGTCTTGTCCTTTGCGACCTTGCTGCTATCTAAATTGATAGGAATTGCAACAGAACTAGAGCTCCCCATTCCAGTCTGGAAGGAGTGGTCAGCACCTGGGGCATCTCCTCAGATTATGTGTGCGAATGCATTGATATGTGTACTTAATCGTCTTTCCACTATGACCAACACCCCACTTTTTTTCTGTTGAAGTATTTTGTGTTTTGAAACGATAATAGACCCGATATACGAACACGTGATACCAAAGTCATACATGGTTTGAAGCAGGTGGTTTTGCCGTACAAGCACACCCAGTGCCACCTGTAATAGAGTGGGTGTGTTAGTGATGGAAGCAGTGACAATGCTATTCTGTATGTTTTCACAAATTTTCCTTTAACTGCATTCTCTGGAACTGAAAAATACAAAACAGTAAAATGCATTTAAGACACGTACATTTTCCCATAGTTCCTTTTAGTACCGCTCTTTAACTTCATCTGACAAATATGAACAGCATGGTTTCAGTTTATAGGAGTTATCGTGCTCTCATCATGACAAATATTATTTGCAAGTAACAGACTTGTTGACAGTGCATTCAGTTAATGAGTCCAAAAAATGAACAAGTGTTCGAACTTGGAGTAAACTTTACAAGCAATTTAAACAATAAATAACTCGCAAATAGCTAGCTATGACATGGGTTGTCAAGATCGGAAAAAGAAACAAATAAATCAAAACAAAACAAAACAAAACAAAAAAAACAGAAAAACAGTTAGGCCTACGCTCACCTTATGACTAAATGCATTGTCGTGGAAAGTTCCATTTCAAAGTTTAGACGATAACGTAGCACGCTACAGCTGGCCTGTGGGT
>CM060306.1:59943624-60028624 GCA_030674185.1 Monoplex corrugatus | reverse complement strand
AGACAGACGGATGCCAATACAATAATACAATACACGCGCACGCATGTGCCCCCTCCCCCTTCCTCCCCCTCCCTCATTGTGCACTTCTATTTTTCTATGAACCAGCAACACAGAGTGGACCCAAGAGTCGGTAATTATCTGCACAGACTCCACGAATATGAAATACGCGAAAATCATTCAAAATGCGTATTTGATATAATAAAAAGACAACACAAGACAAGACAAGACAACACAAACATCATACAAGACAGGCGTACTGAAAATAAAATGTGACAGCCTACGAAAACGGCGTAATACTTTTAACCCACACCTCTGGAGACCCACAAGATGCATCCATTCAACACTTGTCGGAAACCACATGAGAGTACTTGATTCCATTATGAAAGAGTTGTCCCCAAATCCTCAGGTTTTCAAGGAGAAAGGTGGCAAGAGTCCTCAACTCCTCTCCAGACCAGCAATATGAGGATGTCGCCCATCTTTTTTCCCCTAGGCCCTCATTGCTTTACCTTCACCAACCATAAACAGGCCTCTTTCCGTCTAACCAGCACCGTTCTTAGCGTCTTCAAGTGTTTTTCTTTCAGGGACCTCGACACTAAGATGTCGTTGATGTGAACGTAGACGTTCGGCAATCCTCTCAGCAAGTTCCCTATTGCGCACTGGAAGATATCAGGTACTGACGACAACCCATGTGACGGCGGGTTGTATCGGTAAAAGCCCTTTGCATGTCGATGGTGGTGAACTTTTTGTACACTTCAGCCAGTTCCGGCTGCTGGCAGGCGTGCGTCAAATCCAACTAGGAGAAAAACTCTTTCCCCAGATCCGCCATCACGTCGTCCGTCCTGGGAATGGGGTAGTTGTCCAACCTGGACACAGTATTGACCATCGTCTTGTAGTCACTGCAAATGCAGACGGCTCAGAACTATTGACGCGGCCTAGTCTTTGCCATCTGCGTCCAATCTGTCCGGTTCCTGGCCTACCTTTTATCGCAGAGCTCATGGCCCTAGGTGTGGTTTGAGGTGGTGCGGTTGGGCTGTAAGGTCCATGAAAATGTTAGCCGTAACTCCCTTGATGGTGCCCCTGTTCCCCTCAAACTGACTCCCTTGATGGTGCCCCTGTTCCCTTCAAACTGACTCCTTTGATGGTGCCCCTGTTCCCCTCAAACTGACTCCCTTGGTGGTGCCCCTGTTCCCCTCAAACTGACTCCCTTGATGGTGCCCCTGTTCCCCTCAAACTGACTCCCTTGATGGTGCCCCTGTTCCCTTCAAACTGACTCCCTTGATGGTGCCCCTATTCCCCTCAAACTGACTCCCTTGATGGTGCCCTGTTCCCTACAAACTGACTCCCTTGATGGTGCCCCTGTTCCCTTCAAACTGATTCCCTTGATGGTGTCCCAGTGGCACAATGTGCTCGATCCAGAAACAACTCAGGTCGGTGGAAAAGGAGATTCAGGCTTCAGCTAACGAAAAGAGAGTCAGGCGGAAAGCAAGCTCCTTTGAAGGCAATCCCATGGCCAATATCCACACATGCATCCAATGTTGCAGAGACTGCCTTTCCCGCATCAGCCTTATCAGCCACAGCTGTCTCTGCTCCAGAGGCGTCAACTCGACTCGACACGACACTAGAGCGCATCATCCATAGTCGACGCCGACTGAAGGAGGCCTGCTACTGCTACTCTCTTTCCCCGTTGCTTTAACATGTCTTGTATCAAATTACCATCGAATCGTTTGATATTGAAGATCTTTTGACTGATGAGTTTCCCGAAAATAACATATCTAGAGCTCACATTCAGACAGGTTGGAAATCCAAAACAAATGCGACAGCCCGCGTTCAAGCAAACAGGAACCAGAAAAAAGACAACAACAACAACAACAAAAAGAAAAACCATGAAAATAGAATCAGAACGCGAATTTAATACAACCAGACAAGACAAGACAGGTGCAGTCAGAACACGGATTTAATGCCACCAGGCAATCCTGTCTAGTTGTATTAAATACGCGTTCTGATTCTATCTTCGTGTTTTTCTGGTTTCGGACTGGTTGTATTATAGATAACTTGGTGGAAGAGGTAGCAGTGTTGCTCTTGTTACTTTGTTGCCACAATGGACTTTTCATGAAAAATTCACAGGCAGAGCACATTGCCGTTAGTGAAGCACTACCTTTTTTCTGTATATTTCTGTTTATCTACGAAACTGGTTTTTCTTCAGAATTTTGCCAGGGACAATTCCTTTGTTGTCATGGGATCCACAACACTCGTTAAGTAAGAGTTGTGCATGGGTTTATCGTCTTATCTGCAATACTAGTTTCTAGATCACCACTTAAGATCTGGTGAAGGGGAGGTTAACCCACTGTTCGATCCGTGGTTCGGACCCAAGTTTCTGGTATCCCTAGACAAGTGCTTTAACCACTTGGTCACATCATCCACTACATTTTGAACATTTTCAATCACAGCGACCCCAATAATTACTTGATCATGTAGCTAAATAGCAAGAAGACTGAAGTCATGGTAATCAGTTAAAAAACAAAACAAACAAAAAACATGAAAACCCCCTCAGGCAAAATAACAGCAAACGGCACAACCTTGAGACGGGTTGATAAGTTTAAACATCTAGGAACGGTCATCTCACCAGACACACATCAGAAATAGCCAGCAGAATTGGCCAAGCCAAAACAATATTCACGAAGATGAAAAGCATCCTTACCAACAAATGCTTGGATTCGACAAATGCTTATCAATTAACATCAGGAAGAGTTCTTTAATGTTATATAGAACCGACACTGTTATACAGTTGTGAGGCGTGGACAGTCAACACACAAAGCCAGAACAAAATTGAGGCAGCCAGGATGTGGTTTATAAGAAGAATGTTGAGAGTTCCATGGACAGCAAAGAAAAGAAACAAGACAGTCTTGATGGAGGCAGACACAAGAAGATCATTGATAAGGAAGATTAGGAAAGGACAAGCAACATCCATAGGCTATTTTATGAGGAAAGGGGAATTAGAGCACCTGGTCATAACAGGAAAGCTGGAAGGAAAGAGAGCACCAGGTAGACCCAGGGAGAAAATATTGGTCGGACTTGCAGGGTGGTTGAAGACAGAGAGGGTGGGCGATGTACTTGCGGCGACAAGGGATAGATGAATATGGAGGGTCATGATCGCCAACGCCATGCGGCAGGGCACATGATGATGATGATAATGATGATGATGATGATGATGATGATGATGTTAGTTCGGCCCTCTTCCAACTGGGACTATGCACTAGAGAAAATGTGAATTCGAAACTTGGTCCACATCCGTTGTTGAATGACTGCGGAATGTGAACACTTGAAAACATTGTTCGTGCGATCGTGACCTCTACTTTCATGTGGTACAACGAGAACGACTAAGATTAAAATGATCTTTATCCGTACTCGTGTGCTTCAAATTTAGTTTTAAAAAAATCCTCCGTCAAAGAGACCACATATCTGTCCTCAATTTAAAAAAACGTTTTTTTGTTCTCATAATTTGATCACCCTGATTCAAATCTTGGGTTATTCAGGATGTACAAAAAGTAGTCAATGATCCGACTCTGATCTATTCAAAATATATCTACAAACTGTTCACAAGTCTTTGCAGACACATTTATACATTTGTTCCCATACAGACAGACATACGTATCCTTATTGATATGAAATAATCTTTTTCGCCTCCCTCTCCTCCTCCACACCATCTCCAGTTCAGCCCCTGTCAGAACCTCCCAAGATGTGCTCTAAGTGAGCGATAAGCAGACACTGAGCATAACACTTTTTGTTGGGTGGGGGTGAATCAGATGACGCAAGAAAACTTTAGGGGACTAAAGGGGGGAAGGAAGTGGTTGGTGAAGGGGGTGGAAGAGAGAAGGGTAAAGAAACTTGACAAGAAAGTTTTTTTTTATAACAGAACAGTAGGACATTTGTGTAACAGAAATGTAGGACAGTGTCGTGTAAATCTGGTAGGGGTGAAAAGACGTGAAGGGAGAGGAAAATTGAAATGGTTTAGCAGTTAAACAAACAAACAAACAACAATAACAAAGCAAAAACAAAATCAAAACAAAACACATTTTCTTCTTTTCAAGGTCATTGTGAGCTTGATGACGCACAACATGAAATAAAACGACGTGCAGCGAGAATAATGGTAAATTGTAAACAACAGTGAAAACAATATAAATATTGACTGAAATTCCTGAGAAAGCGCTGCTCACTACAACTTTGTGTGTGTGTGTGTGTGTGTGTGTGTGTGTGTGTGTGTGTGTTCCGTATGACCTTGGCCTTAGCGTCAAGTCTTCCAGTTTTAGATATTCGCGACTCCTCCCACATATCTATCCCAAATTTGGTAAAGATCCACCCTGAAACAGCCGAGAAAATCTTTCGAATCTGTCTGTTTGTGTCTCTGTCTGTCTGTCTGTCTGTCCGTCTGTCTGTCTCTGTCTCTCTCTCTCTCTCTCTCTCTCTCTCTCACACACACACACAGCTGCAGTCAATACCAAACAATCTCATTTATTTTTCATAAGAGAGAAGAGACATAATGGCGCAAGAAAAGGGATGCTGAAGATGTAGGGAAACTGTAGTAGGAGGAAAGACAAATGAATGCACAACCATTGACAAGTGGGTCGATCAAACTTCCCCAGACAGCTCGATTTAGACCAAGGCAAGCAACCAGACACCAGTAAAAACGCGCTCCTTTATTTTTTATGTCATTTTTATTTTTGATTTTTTCCCCCGCCTCAGCTGAACTAAAATTAGCACGTGCACATTGCCCCGGCCTACGCACACAAGCTTCCAGGAACTGAAGGGTGAGACAGGGCCAAATATTCGATCGTTCACTTCCAGCTAACAGCTGAGCCCCAGCTTCCTGGAAGCAACGTGCAGCAGATTGATCGACAGCCGCGCGCCACGTACGCAGATTCAAGTGCATGTGATTTTGTGCACGGGTGATGTGACTGACTAATGCACTTGGCACATGTTTTGCTTATAAATCAATTATTCATGCGCTATCTTGATTGATTAGGAGAAGAGGTGTGCGTGTGTGTGTGCATGTGTGTGTGTATATGTGTGTGTATATGTGTGTGTGTGTGTGTGTGTGTGTACTATCGTGGTTGATAAGAAGAGGTGTGTGTGTGTGTGTGTGTGTGTGTGTGTGCTATCGTGGTTGATTAGGAGAAGAAGTGTGTGTGTGTGTGTGTGTGTGTGTGCTATCGTGGTTGATTAGGAGATGAGGTGTGTGTGTGTGTGTGTGTGTGTGTGTGTGTGTGTGTGTGTGTGTGTGTGTGTGTGTGTGTATGTGTGTGTATGTGTGCGCGCGCGTGCTATCGTGGTTGATTAGAAGAAGTGTGTGTGTGTGTGTGTGCATGTGTGTGTGTGTGTGTGTGTGTGTGTGTGCTATCGCAGTTGATTAGGAGAAGAGGTTTGTGTGTGTGCGTGTGTGTGTGTGTCAGTGTGTGTATCTCTGCGTGTCTGTGTAAGCAGCTAGAGGCTATTTCTCTTTTTCTTTCCTGTGCTATTCAGTTATTCATCTCTCTCTCTCTCTCTCTCTCTCTCTCTCTCTGTATGTGTGTGCGTGTGTGTCTGTGTGAGCACGCATGTATGCACATGTCCCCTTCTCTATACCCAAAAGAGAAGGCCTAATGTAGGGCTGTACTTAACGTCAGCAATGGGGGCGTTCCCACAACGTATCAACAGCCACGTAGGCCTACCTTTACACAGATGTGTACGTAATGACTTTCTGATTGCGTTATCACCTGTACATTCATGTGTTTATTCGTTTTTCGGTTTCACAGTCGGTCAGTCGCCTGTTTGGTAGAGAAAGAGACAGGAAAAAAAGTATGAGGACAGATAAACAGACAGGCATAGAAATCCTGGAGATAAATTTTTTAGACAGGTAGATAAATGGACAAACATGGATAGTTGAATACAGCCATTTTGAAGACAGACAGAGAGATAGACATACGGATTTGAAAAAATACAGAAAAAAAATCCTGGACAAACATAGATGACCATAATCATGTTTATAGACCAAAAGGCAATTTACGTATGTGGTGATGGCTCTGTTTGATTAGAAAAGAATGCACCAGGTTGAGGATTCAGTCCGCTATGGTTGAACACGCCAGTTCTTGAATGGCAGTCCTTGGCACAGCCGACACACACGCAGTCTGATGCTGTGGGCTGGGTGTTCGCTGCCGCAGCTTTCCTTTTCTTGTCTTCTGTCCGTCCATCATTGACTTCATTAAATTTTCTCCTTTGCAGTGGCGAGGTCCACACGTACAGTCTGTCGCAGGCACAGCAAATGGTAGTTATCTCTAGCATATTAATATTAGTGAACTTCAGGTCATGTTAACAGATGTCCCTGTATCGCAGCAGTGGGTGCCATGGTGCGCTGTCCATACAGGATACCTTTTGAGATGCGGCTGTCCTGCACGTGGTGGACGATGCCAAGCCAGCGTGATTGTTGTTTGAAGAGGGCATACATGTCTGGCATACTGGCGCTGTCCATGGTGTTCATTTTTTGTTTGTTTGTTTTGAATGTAGGGAGAGGACGCCTCACTTTACTTTGGAGAAGGGCTCTGAGGATACCATCATGGAAAGAGACGGGGAGATTTATCATCTTAAATGGGCATCCAGTCTTCTCCAGGATTCTGGAGATGTCTCTTCTGCTCACCAGGTCAAAAGCTTTGTTCAGATTGATGAAGACAACATATAAAGACTGAATCTGTTCACACCTCTTCTGTTTTAGCTGCCTGAGTGAGAACATCATATCAATGGTGGATCTCTCTGCCTTGAAGTGACACTGTGACTCTGGATAGATGCAATCTGCTAGTGCCTGCAGCCTCTTCAGAACCAGTCAGGCATAAGCCTTGCCAAAAGTGCTGAACAGTGATAATACTTGTGTAATAATTACGGTCACTGTAGTCTCCTTTATTCTTGTACATATAGCATGAGATGTTTGCATCTCCTGTCTTGGGAAACTGATCCCTCTTCCAGCACTGGCAGTATACTCGTAAAGACGGCTCAGGAGCACTGGTTTCCCACACTGAATCATTTCAGCAGGGACGCCATCTTTGCTTGGTGCCTTACCATGAGCAAATGAGTCGATGGTTTTGCCGAGTTCGCCCCCTGTTGTCCAGCTCACTGAATGCGGACAAGGTTAAGATGCCAGCAAGGGTTGACTCGGTGACCACGTATTGAGAGAGTTCAGGTTCTAGTTGTGTTCAGCGCTCTACACATCTGCTAAGCACGGTCTTTGATGATTTCACTGTCCCTAGACTCAACAGAGCGATCTTGCAAGCAATGGACCAGAAGGATTTTTTCATCCTTTTATACATGCCTTGTACATTGCCCTTTTCAGTGCACGACTATAATGTTCTGACGTGGGGTTTGCAAGTGGTCGTTTGCACAGTGCCTGGCTGTCCGTTGGGCTTTGTAGATTGCTGTTCTCAGTACCATATTTTTTCCTCACGAATTCTGTTCTTTGTCCTTTTTTGAGGTTGATCAGTTACTCTTTGAGCATCGATGACAGTTCCATCTAAGGCAGGTGAGTACCAAGCCAGTCTTGTTTTTTCCTCTCCTTCTTTTCAAGGGATGACATGGCGGTTTTGTAGACAGCATCATGGATGAAATGCCACCTCTTATGGCTGCGTTTATTTTGAAAGCCTGTTCCATTTGACTGTTGTTGAGATCTCTGCAAAACTCTGGGCTGATTGCCAGTGACAGCGGTGTTGATGCTTGAGCATTCTTTCTGTTTGATGTGGTGGATCCTCTTTGGTTTCAGTTGAGTCGGGATCCTGTGGGGTGGGACGAGATCTTCATATAGGATATTTTGGGGATATGGCCGTTCTGCGTGCGACGTGGCCAAGTCAGCACAGTTGTTGTGTGAAGAAGGCATACATGCTTGGCATGATGGCCTGGTCCAGCTATCCTTGTCTGGCATACTGTCCGTCCAGGAAATATCCAGGGTCTGCTGTAAGCATCGAAGTGGAAGCCATTGAGGTGGTGCTCTTTGCACACGTAGATTGTCCAGCTCCATTGACGTAGAGAAAGGCACTCGGCCTGGTCTAAGACAAAACACAACCAGCGACAGGTACATGGATGCAATGGGAGTTAATGCGTACTCAGACGCATAAGAGGGATACAATTGTCTCCCTTGCAATGGTACCACCACCACCACACCACCACCCGACAGACAAAAAAACAAGACGGTCAAGCCGTTCTGTAATCTCCCATTTTATAACAAAACAAAACAAACAAACAAACAAACAAACAAAAACACTAAAATAAAAGTATTTTCTAACACAACCATTTGTGATTCTCTGAGCAGATGAGAAACTAAAACAGAGCAAGAACTGCATACTTTAATTTTTGTGCTTGAGTTACACAAATTACAAGAGAGTGTTATTACAATTGTTATTTTTGTTTAAAGCCCAGCCGACTGTGTACAGCCATATCAGAGCTATAACCAATTCAAACATATACAATACTTCAAAATCAAGTACACATATCAATGCATCCATGCAAATAATCTAATACTCCCTGGCGTTGATCACTCCATCCAATTTATCACACAGGGGATTAAAGAAAAAAGAGAAACCATAAATACAATTCAAAACATAACAACGGACACTAAAACGTACATAAAAATGGGCCTTAATTACCTAAAATCTCTTCTGCATATCACATTTTCCTTGATCCAAAAATGCAGTTAACCCAATTATCCATCCTAAGAGAAAGTATATACGGCTTTGTCAAACACATAAATATAGGTGATGGACCAGCAAGGCAGAAAACGATAGAAAGAAATGACAGCAAACAAAGGACACGGCAGTAACAAAGAGAATGACAGAATTGACAGAGGAAATTTCGCGCACAGAATTTCCAGGTGGGGATCTATTAATACCAAAATAGTCCCCAGTATCCCCGTGGGGGCGATTTGGATAGCATACATACATACGTATGTACACACATACATACTTACATAATATATATATTGTGTGTGTGTGTGTGTGTGTGTGTGTGTGTGTGTGTGTGTGTGTGTGTGTGTGTGTGTGTGTGTGTGTAATATATGATAGTATAACATAAAATATATATGAAATATATATTATTTGTTATATATTTATACACACACACATTCATAATAATACCCTATCAGTTACAACAAAATTTCAGTTAAGTTTTAATATGTTCAGTAATTAAATCATAGAATCAGATCTATGCTTATATGCCTAAATCTATCTGCTGCAAAAGAGAATCAAATGATTTCAATTTGTTGAAGTGAGATCACATCTTCTGTCTCATCATGGAAAAAAATACTGTTGTTTAAATTAAACTTTTCATAAAAAATATGACATTTTGGGCTGTTTTGAACAGTGCAACAAACCTTTGAAACAACATCACTTTGTGATTCATCATCTTCTTTTGAAATGAAGATTCAAGAGTGATTAACTGATTGGGTTCAATTTTACGACAGCACCCACTTCAGGTGATACATTAGATGAGGGGGGACTAAACTGATCCCATACTTATCAGATAGGCACTGTGTTTTTGTACACACACACATACACAGCCAATCAATTCATTACACAGCCAATCAATTCATTACACATTCCTGGAAGCACTTTTTGATATACATGTAAGAACAAAAGTTATTCAGGACTGTAATACCTAACTTTTCCCTTCAACATATGTTTATCAATTTCTTAAAATTCAGCTTCTGTCTGAAGTAGAAAATGCTCAAATCCACATGTTGTACTTTGGTATATTCTTTGGTAATATTCTCTTTGCCAGTAAGGCCAAACCATTGCATATATAGACATATTGAGAGAAGAAAATTAGATATATATGTAAAACAACTTTTGCTCTTAGGCTTATATAGACAATTCATTCCTTGAATTCGTGATAACTTTTGTTTCAATATAATCATGAAAATATAGATGGTATAGAATATCAATCACCTTGACCTTGAAAACGCTTCATATGAAATAAAACTCGGCAGGCACTGAGAGCAATGATAAACTGTCACAAATAAAAAGCCAGATTTTAGATAAGTTTATGAGGGAGTGCTGTTTAACACACCTTTGTTGAAAAGTGCTGATTTTAGGCATCTCTTAGGGTCCATGTGACCTTAACCTCGGTGCCTTACCTTAAAAAAAAAAAAAATGATTTTGCTACTCTTCAACAGTCAACACCTTTGACCCGAATTCAGTAAACATTCATATGTAAGATGCTGAGATACTTATGTCCACTCATTTTTATCACAGACAGACAGACACACAGACATAGGCACACTCACCTCCAGTCGAAATAAAAGTCTTCCTTCTTTTCAAAACGAGGAGATAAGAAAAGATTTGAATTTAATTTAACAGAATTAACCGTCTGGTCTGAAAAAAATATACCTGGAACCTTTGACGAAGACAACACTGACAGAAATAAATTTTAAGTACATACTGGATTTTAGACAATAAAAAAGGTCCCACCTAGGTGATACGCCTACAGTGCTCCTTCAAAGGGAAGGTGTTTATGCTCCCAAAACATGTGATGATCATTAGGTTCTGTGTTAAACTGGTTAGACCTACTCCTTGGACAGCAAGAGGAGAGGGGCATCTACACATATGCAGATTGAGTCACCCAAACATAAGGTAGCAGCACTCCGCTATTTGATCTATCACTATTTTGGATCTTCTCCATCACATGGGATCTATGGTGTCAGAGCACATGGAATTCATTACGAGCGCAGGTACTAGGTATGCAGTCTTCAGAAACTGAAACTGAAACACCAAGTGTAGAGACATCATCTAAATGACTAATATCACCTCACCTGTCACCTTCGCTGGGATCGGCGGTAGGAGCCACGCTCGACGTCACAAGTTTTCTCCAGGTCACACAACTGCGATATCTGTGGGCAACCTCCTGGATCCACGTACCACAGACTTCAGCAATGTTGAAATAGGAGGTGTGCAATCATCCCTTTCTTCTCCTCACCTCAACTTCCCCCTGCAGGACCATTGACACCAGATCTGATGTGGTGTTTTTGATCGCATGGCCTACTATTTCAGCTTTCTTTTGTTATCTCTTGTCAGCAGCTGGCGTCCGACATTCATTTCCTTTAACATGCTATCGTTTGTTCTTCTGTCTGTCCATTTGACTCTGAGAAGTTTGTCAAAAGAGCCACATTTCTGCTGCATTGATTTTATTTTCTTCGTCTTTTCTTAGTGTCCAGGCATCACAACCATAAATCAAAACAATATAGCATCCAGTAAAAGGGAACTTGCCAAAAAAAAAAAAAAAAAAGGAAGCAAGTATACATCAAAAAAAAGTACAAAACCTAGACAGACAACTGTGTAGTTAAAAGACGGATATAAAGTTAAGAGCTAGAAACATCCAGACATCGATGAACACAAATAGACTGACAAATTGTCAAAGTGTTTTTGCTGGTAGGTTTGATAGACGGACAGATAGCTGGATAGATAGTTGGACAGACATACTTAATACAGACAATCGACGGGCATGATAAGTGGGTATGATGTCAGACTTCCAAGCAGAAGGTCTGGGGTTCAATTCTTCGCGGATATCTTCTATCTGGTGGGAAAAGGATGGAGATTTTCTAATCTCCCAGGTCAACATGTGTGAGATCTGTTAGTGCTGTAACCTCCCTTCACCTATATATACACGCAGAACATCAAGTGTGCATGTTACAGACCCTATAAATCATGTCAGCATCTGGTGTCTTATGGAAACCTGAAAATACCCACTATGCAGCAACATATCACCTGCACAGTGTGGGAAAATTTACATGCATACTTGTTTCAGACAAAATAAGAACTTTTAAAACAGCAAAAATTCAGGTAGACCTACACACACAAGTCAGAGTCCATGATCTCCATCATGGAAAATTTGACAGATCTACATGCACTTATGTATACACAATGCAGAGTGAGAGGGATGTATATACTGTCTACGTACTTCTGTTATTGAATTGACTGTAAAGGTCATCTCAGTTAACGTGAATGTAAAGCATACATAAATGCATGCATGAATGTGAATTCAGGACTACTATTACAACCACTACTTCTGCTACTGGCATTATCTAAACGACTACTACTACTGAGTACTACTACAACCTCTACTTCTATTATCAGCATTTTCTATAATGACTATTACTACAACCAGTAACTACTTCCGCTACTAGCATTACCGACATGATCAAGGATTTTTTTTTAACAATCTATTGATCTATAATTATTTTCTGCTGTTTGTTTATTATTTATTATTGTTTCTTTTACTTGAAATTAGATGATAAATCAAGGTCCTGCATTCAGCTCACACTTCACTAAACCCATGCAATAGATCTAGTCCCTGGCAAAATTATGTGAAAAAATCCACTTTCACTGTTAAAAGAGGAGAGGGGTTACAATTAGACATAAAACAAAAACTGTCCTGTTGTCCAGTGACAAAGCACTCTTTTAACCCTTTGGCTCCCACACCCAGTCCACCAACATCCTGCATTGCCAATCATGCTAACAAACCAAACACAACCCTATAGTATGACTCCTTCACCCTATATAGGAAGCTGGTGGATAGGATGTGGGAGTCATAGGGTTAAGATTTGCAGTTAGTGGGTAGGTTGCAGGAATCAAAGGGTTAAGAACCACACACAGCACAACGACGCAACTCAATAAGCTGGAGCAAAGAAACAGTTCTGCTACTCGCATGCTTTATGTTTGAAATATCTTAACTGGCACATATATTGTAACTCACACACAAATACACATGAGCACACATACATATATATGTACATAAACATACACAAACGATGAGATCATTTCAACTACCAGCAGTGTGTGTGTGTGTGTGTGTGTGTGTGTGTGTGTGTGTGGGTGTTTGTGTGTGGGTGTGTGTGTTTTGTGTGTGTGTGCATGTACAAACTATGTCAAATTTCTCAGTGACTGTAACAGACTGATTGGGCAACTGTGTGTCTGAGTAGAGATAGGCAGACAATGCTTCTGAGCAGTGTGCACAGAACATGCTTACATGATTGGTGCCATTCGAACAAACATCATTCAACCACACAAAACAAAAAAATGAATGCTTGTAACATGTCATCATTAACCAATAATGGATTACTGCAATCATTCACCAACTTAGTAGCTGAACACATCAGATGAAAAAGAACACAATGAAATTTTCAAGGGTAATACTTTCTTTTTTCTTGCTCCTGTCTTTCACCATGTATGCGTGGTTGTGGAGAGAGAGCTCCTACCTTCCAAGTGGAATGCACGAATATCAGACTTCCTCAAGTAAACTTTCTGTATGTCCATACGTCCACCCACCCTGGCAAGAGGATGGTAAAGATCCAAAGGAAAGATGTCAAACTCACCTCACAAAAAAGATTTCAGACTAATGAGGCATCCTAAAACCAAACTTAACAGCACACACACAGGACCTTGACAGAAGTAGTCTGATTCAAAATAAACAAAATACAAACCCACAAACAAACAAATGGAATCATCTGTGCACAAATCACACAACGCAAACATTAACTTTCAAAGAGTGCAGTTTATTTGTTTTTATATTCCTGTTATGGGTTAGTTTCTTTCCATATTATCCTATATTCCACCAAGAGCAATCACATTTCCATTTGTTCATAATCAACATTAAGATCCAGTGCAACATTTCCATTTGTTCACAATCAACATTAAGATTCAGTGCCTGTTTTGAGCTCTGTCTCTGCTTGCAGATCTGCTTCATCATTTTTGGCTGACATGCAAATCATCTGATCATCATACATGTGTTAGTAAAAGGTGAGACCAATAATAAAAAAAAAAGTGAGGAAAAGTGGGCAAGAGAGAGAAGAAAGAGGAGACAAAGGGGAGAAAGGAGAGGAAATGAACCGGTACAAGAGGGGGGGGGCAGAATGAAAGAGAAAGAGAGAGAGACACACATACACACACAGACAGATACAGACAGACAGACAGAGAAAGAGAGAGCGAGAAAGATAATAAAATAAGTTTTGATTTTCTATGACCGCCAAACTGAAAATCAACCATATCTTCACAAATGGGACCCACAAAGAAAAGCAAGTCAACAATAACAAAAAACAACAAAAAAGGAAAAATACTTTTAAAAAAAATAACATGTACAAATAGACAATAATTATTTCAAAATCAGATTTTTGAAAGGAAACAAACAAGGAAAATTTCCAAATAAACTGTACAATTGTAGAGGTTATCATTATATCTTCCACTTGATATTCTTGGTATAAGTTGTACTTCATTCCCTTCGTTTATAAGCAATCTAAACAGAATAAAGGAAAAATCAAAATACCAACAACAGCAAAATATTTAATTTCCAGGCAAAATTTAAAACTAAATGAAATACAATCGATCACAAAATTTCACTAGGGGCAGATTTTAAGATGAAATGAAATACACTTGATCACAAAATTTCATCATGGATATATCATACTGTTTTCATGTATTATGTCAAATTGTGTAAACATTGATAAAAATTTTGCGTACACCTGTCCCAGTTAAATGGACAAATCTCACTGACTATCACAAACGCCAAAAATCTGTACCACTTATTCTCACTTAATAAGCATTCTCACAATCTTTAAAAAAAAATAAATAAATAAAAGCCAGCTCAAGACATTTCTACTTTATTCATCACAGGTACATTCCGTGCCATCACTTAAGAGACATTTGCCGACTTTCAAATAACAGAGCTCAAGATGATCTACTAAATGCAACACAAGCATAATTCTCATCTTTACCTAAGAGACATTCTTACTGACCTTAAAAACATGACCTCAAGACAACGTTTGCATTCGTGAAAAATCACAAAAAACAAAAATACCCCAATGAAACAAAACAAACAAAAAAAGACTTAAACAAAACTTGGGTCACATCATAAATATTCATTCTGTTCTTGCTGAACACCGTCAACACCAGAACAACTTCTAGTTCTACTGTCAAACCCATACCATGCAAACATCAATGGTGAGCCAACATTTAAAGACACAGTTGTTAGTACTAATTAAAGAAAGCCTTTAACCACTGTCAAATGTTGAGAACAATAATAATTATAAAAAAAAGAACAGACAGTAATTGAATCAGGGGTGGGAACTGCTAAAAAGAAAAAAAAAAGGATATCTACGGGGATCTGGAGGCATGCTCTCCTGCAAAAAAATTTAAGGGATTAAAATCTGTGCAATCTGACGAATTCTCAGGCATCAAATCATACATTCAGACTGCTTAAAAAGGCATTTTCTGCCCTATTTATGTTTCATATAAGCACATATCAAATCACAGATTATAGTCATTATGATACTATACTTTGAAAAAAAAAGACGGACATGGATTTTTGAGGAAAGGGTCCATATATAATCTCAGGAAATTGGTTCTTTCTGCCACAGAAATCTGAGGATCCAAGGAGAATTCCCACCCATGTGGAATATGTCTAACCAGTGCTTTCATTATAAATTAAGAGTATTTTGATGGGCCTGCTAGTAGTGATCAACAAATTACATGAAAATTTAGTAAATAAGTGAGCTTCTCTCTTCTCAGATGTCTCTCCTTAGCATCAACAACAACAACAAAAACCACAAACAAAAGAACTAGGTATTTACAACAATAAAAACAAAATCCAATAACAACAACATTATTCAACCAATACATAAAAGGATCATCAGATTATCTATGAATGTTAATTTCAAAACATACTAAAATACTGGTCAACCACAGAAAACGTAGTTTCAACAAATGCGGATTGCCTGTACATGAGAAAATGGTGCCAACTACTCCTGAATAACAAAAGCAACCAAAACAGTGGCACTCCATCTATGGTCCAATTCCATTTGGTAGCTTACTCATTTTAAAACTCTATATATGCACCAAAACTACCATAATTTTTAAACTATAAGGTGACATACTTTCCCTTGGCTGTTCTCGCAGACCTCCTAAAGGATGCAACATCTCTCCTTCACAATATCGAAGGAACAGCAATGGAGATCAGGCTCCACCTCAATGCGAACAAAACAGACTTCATCTGTCTGAATCAAAACACATCAGAAGGTATGAGAAGTCTCAATGGAGATGAGATCAAACAAGTTCAAGACTTTAAATGCCTTGGCAGCTACACTGACTCCACAGAACAAGACATCAATACCAGACTCGGAAATGCCTGGGGCGCTCTAAATCAACTGGACAAAATCGGGAAATCCAATCTACCAGACAACCTGAAAAGGAACTTCTTCCGAGCAGCAGTAGAGTCCGTTCTTACATATGGCTCAATCTCTTGGACCCTAACAACGACATTGGAGAAGAAGATTGATGGAGCATACACACGAATGCTGCGAACAGTCCTGAACAAATCCTGGAGAGAACATCCAACTAACAAAGAGTTATACGGTAAGATCCCACCAATCAGTAAATCAATACCTCAACAAAGACTGCGTTTCGCGGGACACTGCTGGCATAGCAAAGAAGAACTGGTGGGAGACGTTCTACTATGGAGACCCAGTCAAAGTAAACAAAGACCAGAATGTCCAAAGAAGACCTTCATCGACCATCTGATCGATGATATGGGCTGTCAGTATGATGAACTACCTACTGCAATGTTTGACAGAGAGGGATGGAGGAAACGTGTCATGGATAGCCGAGCAAGCTCGACACGATTGATAGACTCATTTGAAAACTCTATATATGCACCAAAACTACCATAATTTTTAAACTATAAGGTGACATACTTTCCCTTGATCTTGACCCTATCACCTTACACAGCATAACGTATTAACGACTAATTCAAGGATACAATTATGATAGAACTGATGGAACTTTCATCAGTCATGTCATAAAATTGTGAAGACTTCTTAAAAGATCTGTCTCAATGAAAAACAACATACTCTCTCACAAACTGACAGCTTTGGTTCAATAAATAAATTAAAAATCAGCTACAAATTTTACCACAATTCAATGTTGAGCACTTATTTATTCTCGAGTAGTGATTTCTTCTCGATGATTAAAACATTAAACAACTCACTGGTACATACATAAAAATAACCTTCAAGCTACTTACTCATTGGCACATATGTAAAAATTACCTTCATGCCACTAACTCCTTGGCACATTATGTAAAAATTACCTTCTGGCTACCATTAGGTACCAATTTACATTTGTCTCTTCCTTAAATTTTGCCACCGTCTAATATATAGAAACATCTTATACTGGATTTTTTTACATTCTATTTAAAAATTGGTGGGTGCATATACAAAACGGTCTAAATTTGCTGTAAATTGCTTCTGCTCATCAAATTTCCTTAGAACCAAAAATGCACTTAACACATATACCTAATTACCAATCCTGCAAGAAAAAACAGCTTTATAGAACACTCACATGTGAAGGGACCAGCCAGGCAGTAAATGATTGGAAAAGATGACAAAGCAAAGGAGCAAGGTAGAAACTGACAAAAGAGAAATTTTTAGCACAGAATTTCCAGAAGATTGGTATATCATTTACACTGAAAGAGTCCTGGCATCCCCATGGGAAAGAACTGTACAAAAAGACAACAAATCCTATCTAACCTTGACAATGAACTACTTATTTCATGTAGACAAAACAAACATCATTTCACATTCTTTGTTCTCCATTCTCATTGTGTTATTTTAATACTGTTAGAATCGATCAATATTAACCATCTATGATATTATAAGGCATTCTGTGACACAAATAAAAACATGAACATATGAGAGTTTCTTTTCTGATGATTAATTTAAGCAAACTCTATATCACTTATCAGTAATCAAAAGCATTATTTTGAAAAGATAAATAATGATGCCACAGAAAATTAAGCATAAAGAAACAATGTAAACACTAAATCTATTTTTCTTCTCCTCTGCATCTAGTGATTTACATAAAATAATGTATTAACAGTTTAATTTCTCTTTTGGTACCAAAGTATACTATTTCTATAATCTACAATAATGCAATCTTTCCTTTAGGATCACTTCATCTCATCCCAATACTTTTACAACTACAAATTCACCAGTACCTTTCATCTGTGTCAAAATATAATCTTCCATTCAAAAGCTCTCTTCAAAATGCTCTTTCACGATGTTGCACCGACCGATAGCAGCAGACCTTGGTGTTTGTAATATTCAGAAATATAAAAAATAGTAATCAGGTACAATAAAGCAAGAGTGTAAAGAAGAGAAAAAGTTATTTCGCCAGGTCGTCATCTGGGTTCTTAAGGGCCAGTGAAGTCTGTTGTCTGACAAACCAATTTATGGATCAACTTTTCCCACCCCAGTAAGTGCGTCATTGCTGAAGCATTGTGTTACATATCAGTGTAGTAACCATATCATTACTGAAGCTTTATAAGACTGTCGTTTAGTAACCATGTCATTACTAAAGCATTAAAACTGTTACATGGTCATTGTAGTAACCATGTCAATGAAGCAAACTGCACTGTATAAGCAGCTTATGCATATTGCAATAAACTTTAACCCTTTGACTCCCATACCCTAACAACCCTTTGATTCCTTCACCTTTTCCACCAGCTTCCTGTAAAGGGACCAGCCATATGGTTAAAACACATCTCCATTAAAATGATATTCAGCTCTTTTTCACCGTTGGAGAGAACTTGACACTCCAACCTACTTGTAGGCAAATGCCTTCAAGATGTTCCTCAATTTTATCCTAGAGCCAGCACAGTCTAGTCAACTTCCCTTGAATAATCACCAATATTGCTGGAATGACTTCAAAGGTATTCATTATTTCAAAAAATGAATAAAAACGAACAAATAAAATACAAAGAAGAAAGAAAAAGGGTCAAAGCATTCATGTAATAAGTTAATTTCTTAAACATTCACAATGCTTATTTACAAAAAGCAGAGAATGATAAATTGGTTTAGACCATCAATAATTAGATCTCTTCCTCAGATTGCACTGCTTTTGCCACATGGCAAATCACTTGAAGCATACAAAGCAAAGGTAAGACAGCAAATGATATTCAAATTAAAATACCACAAGGAGGGGTTACTCTACATTAACACTATTCAGTAATAGAGGAGATGTTATCGCTGGTTGATGCAATGATCCTACATGTCAAAATGTACAGATTCCTGCTTGCAAACAACTAGTAAATGAACATCACTTGTGAACAGCATTACCCAAAGGATTACTGTGGATACTGATTGTATCATCCCCTATCTTAAAAACAAAACAAAACAAAAAAACAAACAAACTATAAACCATCAGATGACTTAGAAAAACAAGTGTGACCACAACAAATAATAAAGACACATGAAACTGAATTCTGCAGAAAAGTGAATTTCACAGTAAGGTTTCAAAAAGGCATGCTTGTTGATACATGCAAAAGTTAACCAAACAAATGAGCTTTTGGGTTCTGTGTTATCAAACTCTTCTGTAAAACTTCATGAAAATACTACTCCTGTACTTCTAAACTTTTTGTTTGCCTTAAACTATTTATTTCTCCGAGTCTAATACTTCTAGTATACAACTATATACTTCACAGTCTGATAATTCTAATATACAGAAGCTTGAACTGCTGTAAATAACACCATTTAATCAGGTAGTACCCAATGACAATAATTCAACAGTCAACCTCAATGAAAACAAACCCATCATTAAACAGAACAGATACATGAAAAATAACTGGAAAGTCAGTAGTCATAACACATCATGAGGTTAAACATATGATGACTGTCTTTTTGAATATTTAAGTATTTTCTGCAAGCATGCTTAAACACACTTATGTTTCATCACAGAACAATGGAGACATTGGTTTCTTTCTTTTTTTTGTAGTGGCAATTTTTTACACAACTTAAATACTCTTGTTTCTGTAACTTGCCTTTTTTTTTGTAGTGACTCAAAACTTCAATTTAGCTTTTTCTATGATGACACTATTTTTGGTGAACCAATTCTAAATTATAACTTATCGGCTAGCAAGAGAACTGTGCCAGTTGGACAGAACTGGTTTTATTCTGGGCACAGGTGCATTACCACCACAATCTCGTCTGCCAACCCATCTGCAGAAATGCAGAAAAAAATTCTCAGTCACAGATATTGGCCATTTCCTGCATCAGCAAATAAATTCAGAAAGTAATTGACTATCATTACACTGTCCAATAAATAAGAAAGAATTCAAAAACAATCAGACATATTTAGGATTTCCAGGCAGCCTCAAATGTCAAGATGGTCAAGTGTCAAGATGGTCCAGATTAAATAGTACAAAATCTCTACACATTCACATCGCTGTCTTAGATTGTCAAGTAACAAGTTAACTCTTCTAGAACCACCACCACCCAAAAAAAAAAAAGAAAAAAAGAAAAAAAAAAAAGAAACTATTTTCAAAACTGAAAGCTTTCCATTTATTCTACATGCAAAAACTAACCACATTTGTTATCAACGTATCAATTCAAATCAGTGAATGGTATTATATCAATTCAGTGTACGTTATTATATCAATTCATCATACAAGTAATTTTTGTAGGCCTTACTGACTCACAAACTGCTATCACTTGTATTACTTACCAATCAAAACATAATAAATCATCTGGTAAAGAACATCATCTCACAGACTGTTACATGATAATCATCTTTACAAAAATAACACACAGAAAAAGTAATCAATGCTTCAGACAGACAACAGACTTCACCAGGGGAGGAGGTCAGAAAGTCCACTCACTTCACAGATTTTTCTGATATATCCAGGACGCTATGTCCAGTGGTGGGATCTGTCGACCAGATGTGGTTACAGAGCTCAGTGAGAAAGTGGCAGAATCCACTGGTGATTCCTGCAACACCTTCCAGGAATTAAGTGATTCAGCACCATCGCTGTCCTGCCTCTGGTGTCCAAGCAGCCAGTCGGAGGTGGCGAGGTGACTGACTGACTGCCGGTAGCTGGCAAGGGGACAGCTGGGGATGACTGTCACCGACTTCTCCAGCAAAGAAGAGGGCTCTGAGCGCAGCCACTGACTGACACTTCCTTTGGAAACCTTTTGCAAATTGATGGCTTGTGAAGGACTGCTTTGGCGACTTCTGTGCTGGTCTGAAAGAAGCCAATCGGATTTGTTGGAGGAGATGTGTGCGAAGAATTTGTCAGAAATGGTGGCAGAAAGTTGAAGGTCTGCTTCTTCTGCTCCTGGGCCGGCCAACCAAGTATCAATGTTGCTGCTGGAATTTAGATTCCTCTGAACACCTGTAAGTCAACATACAGGAAGGCTTCTTTTATTGGTTTGCTTGACACTGCAACAAATGTTAAGAGTGTCGTACACACAAGACAGTTATCTATTCAAGAGGGCATATCTGCATTCTTGCATATCAGTATCTGTGACCTGTTCACACAATTGTTTTTGGAGATATTAAGTCATTATTACATTGGAAAGGGCATGACACTTCCTTTCCAACGACATATAAATGAAGTTTGTAGGACAAGAAGTGTACAAATTATGGCCATTTGAAATGTCACTTGTGCATAATCCTTGTTCTGAGGAAACGAAAGGAGAAAGTTTGATAGCATTACCTATCAGAAAGGAGGAAGTCTGATAGCATTAACTATCAGCTATTCCTTAGCAACCAATATGAATGTTCTTGTGTGTTTCTCAGTCTGTTCACGTAAGATTTTAGAGAAATGGTTCATATTTTCCTACATGGCAAGCACTATGCAAATAAACAGCATCATCCAATCAGAACAAATAAAAAAAAAATAACACACATTGTAGAAGGTAGCTGTCGAGCTAAAAATGGTAAGAAAAAAGATAAATGGACATAAAACTTGGCTCACATCCTACCCACACACACACACAAATATCACCATCATTTCATACTCCCTCTCGACAAATCACCATTATCTCAGGCTTTCTGTTAGTCTTTCTCTGTAAAATACAATTACCACACAGACTTAGTCCACAAAACCACAATCATTTAAAGTCACTTCATCTCCACAAACCTGTAAGAGTAGACAGCCCAGCCTCAACATCCTCAAATCCTCCGCAGGCAGATGCAGCCCCTGCTTCCTGATGTAACAGCCAGCTTTCAACAGCTGCTGGGGTGCCTGCCACACTCTCTTTCACCACGCTGGGGATGGAGGGAAGTGGAGCTGGATGACTGAAGTAGGAAGAGACAGACAGAAAACTGTCCTTGCTTTCTGCTCCCACTTGGTCGCTGTTTCTTTCTTCCGCTATCTCTCTCTGGAAAGTATAAAAAAAAATGTCTGAAAATCAGAAGGCAGTATGAACAATCACACTGCAACACATGAATGCGAGGAGGCGGGATGGAAAGCAACGCACTTCCCAGTCAAAGTCGGCTGCAGAAGTTACATCACAAACAACGTCAGAAAGTGGATGAAAGTGGCTGGACTTGGTCCGAAGAAAGTGAAAACCATGACAAAAGCTCTACAGAAGACCGTAGAGAAAGCAAGTCATTGGATCTGGTTGAAGAGAGAGGACACCTCCTGGAGTGAGTCCTGACGGTTGATGGCAAAGGCATACAGTCGAACTGGCAGGGAGACCTCACATCGGTGAGGGGGCTCGGTGCGTCATTGAAGCTGTAGAGAGGAAGAGCCCGAAAACAGTGACGCATTCTCTCCTGATGATCTCCACTCCAGAGTCCGGCCCTCGGAGCTTTCGACTGTTAGCAGTGTAAGCTGTTTTCAATGATTTATGTAATGATATGAGTATCAGTTTTAATGTAAAAAGAAAAAGTCAGAATCAAATAGATTTAGATTTGTTTTCTTACTTTCCTTCTTTTCAATTTGCAGGTTTGTTTTCTTACTTTCCTTCAATTTTTTCCCATCTGCAGCCTCACCAAGACTTGGTTAAAAGAAATATCTGTTTTAAAAAAATCAGCATAGTCTGAACTGCCACATACCTGAGTTCTAAGACATTAATAGAATGCAGCTTAGTCAAACACAATTTCAAAAGAATGTAATGCTAATTCTGCTGCAACTTCAATGTGATAGATCAAGGTAGTATAACTATATGATCTCAGCTTGAAATATCAGAACTGGTTGAACAGACAGCTCATGAGTTTTAGGCTGTTCAGAAGATCCTGTTCCCTTGACCTTGATCACATTACCTTATACCCAGTCGTACCTTATCTGATAGCACTGTTACTGGTAACCAAAATTTATACTTTAAATATATAAAATTGCAAGTATCAGTTTTCTGAAAGAATAATGTAAACTCAGGGAAAAAAAATTTTCTACCTTAACTAGTTTCTGAGATACTCCCAGAAACTGTTTATACATCACAAAACGCAACCATTTCATCCCGATTTTAACAACTTGAGGATTTTGCCAAATTTGAGAGGCTCTATCTTTGAATCTCTTTCGCAGATGAGGCTCGAACTCAAAGAATGTCTAAGATATGTTACAGTTACTTTGCCTAATTTTTTGCCAGGACTCCATGTCCAACAGTTTTGATGCTGTTGAATATCAAAATGGTTCATCATGAGAAGACAGCAAATATGACATACTTGTCCAATTTATGCTACAACCACAAATTTCAACCGATTTACAAAATTTAAAGTGCCTATTTAAAGCTCTGCAAGCCCTTTAAAATGCCCTGCAGAACTATAGCCATTAAGAGAATTTGATTTTCCACTCCCCCTTCCCCTCTTCATTCCATCCACTTCACCACGACCAGCCTGGACAATCATGTCTTGAGCAATGCTGAAATTTAAGACATGTTTAGCCTAGCCAATAACTCAGCACCGTTTGAGAAGATAATGGTTTATTCACCATTTACATAATTATGTGCAGATCTGTACATATGTGTGTGTGCATGTGTATACAATTACATGCATATATGTACACATGGGGGTGTGGGGGTGTGGTTTGTCACATCCAAGTACAATCTTGTGCTGATGTGAATACTTCCTAAGTGACTGTGATAATAACACATTCTGTCACATAGAATTGGGGGGGGGGGGGGTGTGGAGTGTGCAAGCAGCTGTCATAAAACAAAAAATTCACTCCCCTCTCTTCCCAACACTCAGAAAGAGTTCTTGCTCATCTCCCTCTCTCTCTCACACACACACACACACACCATACACACACACACACTCTCTCTCTCTCACACACACCCTGTGTTTTCTTTTTCAACTCAGTATTTTGATTCAATATGTGTTTGTCTTTCAGTCATGTCAAACCAGCTTCTAGAGTATGACAGCATAACAAAAGTTTATTTTTTGCAAAGCATCCCTACCAGTTGCATTTGAAAAATGTATGAGTTTCAACCAAAGATGATGTTTTACTGAATCTGCGGGTGTTTTTAAAACTGTATGTATGAATAAATATTGCCATGGCTCTCATCCTCTGTGACTGGTAACTTCTCACTTTCACCAATTCAATCTTGACATAGTAGCTTTACTATATATATTGAAACAAAGTTAGCTCTTCAGTTTGATGAATATTTGAAACAAATTTTTCATGGGAAACACATACTGCAGAGACAAAAAGAAGTATACAGATTAAAGCTCATGCAATACCAATCAGAACAATCAGAACCACGCTAGTTTTAGCCTTATTTACGTATTTTTATATCAAACCAACATGCATAAAATGTAGCGCCCAAAACGTACAGGTTGTCGAAGTTATGGGCAGCCACTTAATCATGACATGCGCCACGCAAATTTCGCTGTCAGTAGGTGCAAGAAAACTCAAAGAAACAACCAACAGATTGCTTTTTTTTTTTTGTCAGAGCAAAAATGATATTAAAAACATATTTTAGTTCAAGATATGCTACGCTGAAAATAGCCAGTTTTTCTGCGAAACCTAACCTGGTTCTGCTGGGAGACACTAGAAGCCAGGCATAATTTTTAGTAACCAAACTGATGAAGATTTCCCTGTTTGTGTCATAAAATTGCAAAGGGCTTACAGAGTCTCGTATGTATTGTTTAAAGCTGAGCCAACTGTAGAAAGCCACATCAAGGATACAACCTTTTCAAACAAACACATCTCCTTGGAAAAAAAAAAACCTGGAAAAGACATAGATTATGTGTATCGATGCATTCACACACAAAATTTAAAGATATGTTCCTACTGTTGACCATTCAACCCACTTTATCATAACAGGATTTAAAACAAACCTGAAGACAAATTTAAAGAGAACTAAGGACATTGGTTTTCCTTGATGAAATATTGCATACTCATTCACAAACTGACACTGCAAGTTTGACAACTAAATATACAATGAAATATTGCATACTCATTCACAAACTGACACTGCAAGTTTGACAACTAAATATACAATCAGTTGAAAAGTTATTAGAATTTGCCACATGGAAGAAAACAAAAATGCTTCACAATCGTTGTAACGTCATGGCCATGGTAGTTGGTGCTGTTCACAAAGCTGACAATCTGCTAAATCTGACCTATTTTTTCAAAAACCTAAACACTGTGCACTTGAGAAAATAATATGCAAATAATTTCACCCATGTGCCAGTTTCTGAACAGTCATTGCTGGCTGGCTACTGGGTATGGTTTGTTGGAATCTTGTTCATCCAAAGTTTTACCGCGCCCAATACACAGAAGCGCACTGTACAGGGATTTTTTAGGATCTTACTTTGAAGGTGGGTGCGCATCTTATATACTCATAATGCTGGAGAGAGTCTTATGGCCCAGAAAACTACAGTCGCCTTTCTTCTGTCTCAGAAGAAAAAGCAGAAGAAAGAAAGAAAAATAAAACCACCACAACAGGACAGCACAAATACATTACCTTTACCTTTTCATCTACAGTGACAGGCATGGGAATTTTCTTCTTCAACCACATGTTCTTGTCATGCGAGATGTGGGCAAACATGTCTGGAACTGCAGCTTGCAGAGACATTGCCCGCTTGTCATGAACTCGCCTCAGCCAGGAAGCAGTCTCCTTAGGTATATGACGGAACCAACCTCCCCTCTTCAGTTCATCCAGGCTTGCAAGCTGCCGACGTGCTGTGGCCAGCCATATCTGTTTGAACAATAAACAATAACGATTCAAAGATACTCACCGATTCAGTTTAAACCGTTTCTTGGTGTGGCAAACTTTCGACCCTTTTTTAGGGTCTTTGTCTTCATCTGATGAACAATCAAAGAAAACGATCACTTAAGCAGAAAGGAGCAACAGAATGTCAGCAAGCAAAAACACAGCCACTGATGATTTACTGTTGCTATTTCTTACAGAAAGAATCTTCAGAAAAAGCAAGACAGGAAATATAAAAATGTCTGCATCCACAAAGAACATGTTGCTTCATTCAGAACTGACAAGTTGGGTACTTTCTCTTAACCCCTTTAGTGCCCAGTACATTGTTTTCCTGGTGTATGTATTTGCCGAGTGATTTTTGCATCCACAAAGAACATATAATATGGTGCTTCATGCAGAACTGACAGTGAAGTTGGGTACTTTCTCTTAAGCTTTTCAGTGCCAAGTACATTGTTTTCCTGGTGTATGTCTTTGCCAGTGATTTTTACATGGTTAATAATCAACAAAAAGAATCTAGCATGGAAACTACTGCATGGAAGTATTCATAACTTTTTTGCTGAAAGGAAAATGTACAGATTATCTATTTTTGATAGTTTAAAGTGTATTTGACATTTTGGTTAATGAAGAATGGCCCATGAAATGAAATACATACATTTTACACAATTTACTGCTATACATTATGGAATAGTAGCATAAGAAGCAATATATTCTAGGAAAACAAATACACAAACGTTATGGAGATATGTTCCAAATCCTATTTACATATTAAGTATTAAATAGTAACACACACACATGCACACAGACACACCAGAAACATTAACAGAATGCAGTATAGTGAGCAGTTCTCATCACCTGATACACTGCACTTTCATGTTTGAGCTGGCCACATACAACATGCAGGGCACTCAGCAAGCCACACTGACTAGATGTGCTGGCACATTTCCAATAGATGAATGACGTAAACAATCCCTCAACCTCCTTCACAACTCTCGATGTCCATGGTCAACCCATGGACTAGAAGTTGCCCAGTTCTCAGTCTAGGTCAGTCACAGATTATGTAAAGCATGTCCAACATCTGCTGTGATGAAATAGCTTAAATTCTTGGCAACGTGCTGCCTTTCTCACAGCGCTTGGCCCAGGCAAAGTTTTGTCATCAGCTATTTTGGAAGAAAGGTGAAAATCTCTGATGGGGTAGTTGCAAAAGCTGCAGTGCAATGACCTTAGCGAAGTTTAATTTGCTGCTGGCCTCATGCATAATACATGTAGATGGATAAAGCTTCCTGATTCATGTGATTTGGGAAACACCAGCATAAAAACGGATGAATGAGAATTCCTGACATGACATGAATGTGTCCTTGGCAAATGAGGCGACACCTCATGGTGAGGTATATATACATCCATGGCACTCCGAAAGTCAATTATTAACCCTCTGCCTACCGGATCGACCGCGAGATTTCCGCTTTCTGAATACCGGATCGACTAAGATCGACCGCCGAATACTAGGTCAGCGACTTTCACTTTCACTATCGCATATCCCAGAATGCAATCGCAATATAAGCGTCTTCCGGTAGGGCCGTTTCCGGACGACATTTTGTGCTTTGTTGCAAGAAGTTTGGTTGAGTAGTTTTGCTGCTGTGATTTTTCAAAGTTCAGCCTTTTTTTCGCGAAAATTTTCGGCAAAAATGGCGGATCAAGAAACCATGCAACTTCTGGAATCCATTTTTGGATATGTTAGTGATGAAGAGAGTGTTTTTGAAGGCTTCAATCTTGAAGAAATTTCGAAACAAGATGAGTCCGACGTCGATGTTGACCTAGTTATCAACAGTGATCGTCTGCTCATTGATTTGGAGTCCGAAATCGATAGTGAATCGGGTGATAATGACGGTGATATCGATTTGCCTATCGCTGCTGGGCCCAGCGCCAAAAAAAGGAAAATTCGGAAAACAAAGGCTGCTAGAGATTCAGTTATTGTTCACTGGAGTGATAGACTACATGAGGTGAGGCCCAAAAAAACTTTTCCTGGTTTTGACAGCCAGGAAACTGAATCAGATGATGACCAAATTTTGCGGTCAGTTGGCGTGTCCCATGATTTGCCTGTGGGTGCGTCACCTTTTGGATTTTTTTTAGTCTTTTGATACCAGACGAATTTTGGCAAATGTTGAGCACAGAAACAAATTTATATGCTGCACAAAGGCAAGCAGAAAAAGGTGTAGATAAACTCTGGCAGCCTACCACACCTGATGAAATGAAATTATTCATCTATGTTCAGTTTATGTTTGGGATCATTCACGTACCAGAAATCAGCAACTACTGGTCCACAGATCCTTTATGTATTGCTCAGGTTGCTGATGTCATTAGTAGAAATAGATATATAATAAATTAAATCAGTATTTTCATTTAAATGACAGCAGTAAAGCTATTCCCAAGGGTCAGCCTGGCTATGACCCCTTGCAAAAAGTGCGTCCTCACTGGAGGTTCTGCGCGCCCTGCGTAACAGCAACTCTGTTCGCCAGAAATCTGCTCCCCAGTCTGTGGCACAGGCAGGTGTCACAGCATCAGACCCTCTCTCCCATGGACCTGTCCGTCTTCCAGGCCTAATAAAGAATTGCCTGGTTTGCCAGAAGGTGAAGAGGAAGACGGACAAGGGATATAGCATCACCACAGTGTGGGGATGTGTAATTTGTTCTGTTCATTTGTGTAAAGGCACATGTTTTGCTGAGTTTCATCAGCACCTGAAATCTACCTGTCACTAGTGTCAGCAATTATATGTTCATTTTGTTGTTTTTTTCCCCTCAGTAGTTAGTAGACAAATCTTCTGTATGTGACGCTTTTAGTTTCACAACACTGTTGAAGTTTGGGGTTTTTTTTCTTCACCACAAAAGTTAACTATTCAGTGTGGAGAAAACACAGAATGACTTTATTTTGTTCCTGAAGGTTTCAGTACTATGTCTGGACATGGAAAATCACTATTTGCTCCTAATCCATGACATTCTGTGGTTCCAGTGAATTCAGGAAATATTCTTACAGCGCCAAGAACTCTGACGTAAAAATTAGTCTGATCGTTTTGTTTTTTTTCTTCATATACTAGTTCACTACATATGAAAAAAAATGGCTGTTTTGGATGAAGTGATGTCTTTGGCATTTTTTCATCAAATTTATGTAATTGGTGAGTAAAAATTAAATTTTTTATTGAGATTTATTTGTGGTGGGTGTGCATGTGTTGCGGAGTTACTTCCCTTGCCATGGTATTCTCATAGGCATATAGCACAAAGTCATGTGGTAGGCAAAGGGTTAAACAACTGTTCTAGTTTTTCCTTTGGCCCCAGAATATTTTCATGGTTTTACTCACTGTTGTGTGTGTCCCTGACTTTCATTTTGTTTGGAAATTTGAAAGTTGATTAAGAATGATCTTAGACAGCTCGTTAATCCTTGCTGATCAATCTCACTTGATTTTCTTTTTATCCCATACAAAACCAAAAAAACAATCATGCCATACTGCTTTTGCAATTCATGGAAGAAAATAATGAAAATTAATTGTTCCACCATATTTTCTCAAATTTGCAGCAATATATCACCACGCCAGTCACTTACGCTTGTGTCCTGAGGAATATGCTGGAAAAATGTGTGCAGATCCTCTTCTGTTGCTGGACTGCTCCTGGCACCGGCTTCCTTCTGCAGCCATTGGCGTCTGTCCCATGGGATGTGACTGAACATGTCCAGCACCTCTGCTTCATCCAGTGAAATCAGTGGCTTTACATCTTCATCCATGGGACTCTCTGTATGGGAGAAAAGTGTTCTTAAATTGCAGGAAAAAAACATGAATCACTCATGTCATAAATCAGTTTTGCTTGGTTGTCATGAAACAGTGTGATTTCTGAGAAACAAAATCCCACAGAGTCTGAAGTTTGTTCATGAGGGATTCATCACACCAAGACAATTCCATATGGGCTCCACCCAAATCTGCCAGCAATTATATAACAGACTCCTTGAGCCTGTGCAAAACCCTGTGCACCAGAAAGGTCTTGAAATAGGATGGGGAGAGGGTGGTAGAGGGGCTTAGAAAACACCAGCCTGACTAGGCTGAATGATGGAAACATTAAAATGGACAGACAACAGGCAAGTTTTCCTGTTGTGGGCTGGGACTGAACTCGAGATGTCAAATTCACAGAGGTCACAAGCACTGGTGCACCTCTCTCAAAATGGGTCTCCCTTTTCTCTTGTGCTACTGTCCATGACTCCAACCCTTCAGTCAGTATTCATTCACAGCAAGCAGACAGGATGTCGCATGTACAGTTTCAAAAACTTGGCAAAAAAATGACAAAAAATAAGAAAAGAAACAATAGCCACATACATACAAAGAATACTGAAAGAAAAACAAAACCAATCAAACCAGTAAAAAATAACAATACAAAAAACAAAGAAATAAAAAAAAAATACACTAAAATAACCAGTCTTTCTCTCATCTTCTTCTCCTAACCAAATGCAAATGCTTGCCTACAAAAACACAAACACAAAGTAAATCATGCATACACACACAATAAAATGCCATTTTCCTCACCCACCTCTCTGACTTGACCCCGAATGATCGACAATCTCAAAGTCATCATCATCCTCTAGATCAGGATTGTGCTTAATCTCAGACAACCAGTTTTGGATAGCACATGTAGTCTGGGACAATGGTGTGCCAACGGTCTCAGAAGAAGGACTTTTCACATCACAGGCTGAGGTGGTCAGCTGTAGCATGGGTCGTTGAAGCCAATCCTCTACACGAGATGACAGTTTGGGCATGGTAACACGGATCTGATGGAACACAGATACAGGGAAACAATAATAAAAATGCTGCTAGTAACAGAAAAAATAGTGTAAAAGATTTAGTTCTTTCAAAACCAATGCCTGACATTCCTAGAATTGATGTATATTTTTGTGCACCCAATAATGAAATTTTATGCTCAGATTGATCTAGTGCAATCTTTTTTTCAATATCCACTGTTGCTCTAGTCAAAGATATTTACTAGGCTACTTTCCATCCTACGCTTTATGAGGATGAGGATGGACTCTCCTGCAGATCCAAGAGATGAGTCGGCATACTGGTCTTAGCACCTGATGTGGATTTTAATGTGAGATAGAAGACCAACCTTGGAGGCACATGGTCCCCTGCATGGGCAAGGAGTCCTATGGCCCTGGGTTCTGCTTTCACCAAATCTTTCTGTTGAACACCAATATTCTGCATTGCTCAAATGCGATTGTGCCCTGCAAGCCTGCTGTTACAGGCAGACAATGTCCTTCCAAATGGAATGCTGATTCCACAGCTGATGAGATTGGCCTTCAGAGTATCCTTGTATTGTTTTAATGGTTTCCCTTGTCACAGTATCCTTGCGTCTCTCTCTTTGCAAAAGCATCTCTGTGCTGCAGTTGTGTTTCATAAGCATCTCTGTGCTTCAGTTGTGTTTCATCAGATAATGTGTCCTGTCCAATAAAGCTGGCATTTGCTGATACTTTCAAAGCCACACTTCTTCAGAACCAGATGGTCTAATACATGATTCTGCTACATCTTTGTTGAATCACTTCAGTTTTGAACATGCTGTCGATAGGCAGTCCTGGTCTCACAGCAGTGCAGCAGGGCACTCCGGACTAATGCTCTGCACGTAGCAATCTTAGTGGCAAGCCTGATACTATTTCCTTGCAACAACCTCTTGATCAGCAACGCTAGCTTTGGAGATGCGGAATCACCTCTGCATCAAGAAAACCACTCCTGCCCAATGTACTACCTACATAGTTTCCAAGTTGCTGTTGACAATCAGAGGAGATATAGTGCCAGAAGCCTGAGATGGTACTGGCTAAAACACGACTTCCATCTTGCTGAGGACAACCGAATCTTGTAGCATTTGCAGGCTGCAGTAGATTGACCTATGATGCACTGGAAGTCCATGTATGAGTGTATGCAAGTGCACAGTCATCGTAAAGGCAAATTCCTGCAAGGCAGTTTTGACTACTATGGTCATAGATGGGATCTCTGAGGGATGAAGTTTTCTATCTGAATGGAACAAGATGTACAACTCCCCTCCCCTTGTCAAAGTCTCTGATTGCATCTATCAGCATGAGAATGGAGGAGACAGTAGGCATTACAACGCATCCCTGTTGCACTCCGTTTTCGCCCATTCTTTTGCAATTTGGACAGCATGCCATTATAAAAAGTTATCATCAGCGACACAAGCCGCTGAGGACAACCAAACTTTCACAACTGCCTTCTAAAGGCTCTTCTGGTTAATGAAGTTAAATGCTCTGGTTAAATCTATGAACACAAATAGAGCTTCTGGGTTTTGTTCGCAATGTCTTTTCTGCAGCTGGCTTATAGCAAACAGCGTGTCACTTGAACCCTTTCAAAATCTACACCGAGACTCAGGAATAATGGTTTATGGATGATGACTCTGTCAAGGATGATTGATGTTATAAACCATGGCAAAAACAAACAAACACAAAACAACACGTCTATAGCAAACTGCATGACAAGCCTTGGCCAGAAGTGCAATAGGGCCAAGGCATGTTTCTTTAATATGGGTTAGCTATATGGCACTGAATCTTTTTCAAACTGACTCTTCAGAAGTGCACATACACAGCAGTCACTCCCACAATTCTTAAGCATGCATGCTCATGCAACAAACAATACATATACGTGCAACCACACACACATAATCACTATTGTACCGAATCTCGTCAAAACTAAATAACAAAAAGATTGCACTTGTAGTAACTATGAGCATTCACATAATCAAATGCATACACACAATCACTATTGTACTGAATCTTGTCAAAACTAGATTAAGAAAGATCACATTATACTTGTTGCAATTATTCACATTTACATAATCCCTCTTTCTCTTCACACAAACACATATGACTCACATGCATATACACACACACACTTACGCTAGAACTGTTCGCTTTCCCATCCTGCAGAGCCTTGTAGAAAACATGGTGCTCTGTGTCCTCATATTCCTCCACATGACGTGGAAGGGAAGCAGATGGTTTGTCTTCATCAGCAAAAGCTGACAACAACGGCATGCCGTTGGCATCCACTCGGCCATAGCTCAGAATGGACTCTCTCAGAGTGACATGGTCTGCACGGAAAGCGATGTACGGGGTCTCTTCTGCTCTGAGTTCAGTGGTGTTCAACCTGGATAAGCATGACATTTTCTTGATTTAAAAAAAAACATCTGTAGTTGCAAAAACAACTTAAAAACAAAAACATCTGCTTGAACCAGAAAAAACATGAAAATAGAATCAGAATGTGTATTTTATATAACCAGACAAGATAAGCACAAAATTTTGGCCAACTAGCCTTTGTCAAGCGCAAATGCAAGATCACAAACGAACAAACACAAAATACAAAAATTACGAGAAAAAGACTGAAACCTCCCTGCTCCTTCGTCCAGTGGGAGAAGAGGACTCACATTCCTTTCAGCCTAAATAATAATAATAATAATTACAATATTTATATAGCGCAAAATCTTGATAAAATCAAATCTAAGCGCTGAAACACACACACCACGCACGCACGCACGCACACACACACACACACGCATGGCTATAAATGGGAGAGAAAGAATAAAAGCAATAAAAGCAAGAATAAAAGCAATGGAAAATTATAGAGAGCATAGCATATACAATTATATATTATAACCATGTGATTCCCCTCCGAGCGGAGACAGGCTGCAGAGGGGGGAGGGGGGGTTGAGTGAGGTTAGGATTTTATGCAGAGGAGAAAAGGTGGGTTTTGAGAGCGGACTTGAAGGAGACAAAAGTAGGTTGCTGACGGACTGAGAGAGGAAGTTTGTTCCAGGAGAGTGGACCAGAAACAGAGAAGGCTCGTGGACCATAGGTATTGAGCTTAGTGCGTGGAAAGCGAAAAATCTTCCCATTACAGGATTGTGGTCACTGTTACTATTCTGCACCTGGTAATGTTTTTGTTATCAATAAAGAATTTCTAAATCTTTTATTTATCAGGATGTAATCAGTCTGATTTCTTGTAAGGTCTCCTGGATTCATCAATGTCCATTTTCTTCTGTTAGGTTGCTCAAACCAAGTGGTGTTTCCTGTTATGAATTCATTTACTTGCACCCACTAAACAAGTTTCTCGCCCTTTCATTTTGCTTGTTTCATGAGATCCAACTATGTTATCTACTTTTTCCTGTCCCACTTTAACATTAAAATCTCCTATTATTTTGTAATGTCCTACGATCTACACTGAGCCCTGGCTGTCTCTAATTCTTCATAGAAGTTGTCATTTCTTCTTCAGTACTTGCAGATGTTGGTGCATATGCTTGGATGACATTGATATCGACTGGCTTCCCATCTAATTTAACTACTAAAACTAGGTCTGATATAGCCCAGTATCCTTTGACAGACTTTGACTTGTCACTGTCCAATATGATGCCCACCCCTCTTTCATGTGTATCTCCACCATAATATATAATTTTATGCTTGCCCAATATTATCATGCTTGCTCCCTTCCATCTCACCTCCCGTAGTCCTAAAATACTGATGTTAAGTTTTCCATCTCTATCTTGACATTTTTCTAATTTTCCTTTCAGCAGTAATGTTCTTACATTCCAAGTAGCAATTTTCATAATTTTTAATCCGATTGCCGTAGCCTGATGACAATGTATCTACGCATCACAACATTCTCTACCAGACGAATGTGCTCCAAAGGAGCCCCTATTTACAATGTTTAGGGTTTTTTTCTTTCGGCTGGCCAAGACTTTTCAAGGGAGGATACATCATTCAGTGATGGTTTTCCACTGCCCTTCATTGGTTCCACTGGCATTTGTTGTTCCCACAACTACGCATGGTAATTTTCTGTCAGGGTTTACTCCCTTAGCCTTGGTCTCTCACGATACACCCAGAAGGCAGTGGTGCTATTTTCCTTCTGGTCTTTGGGCAACAGGGCATGTCCACACGCTAGTGAGCCTGCGTGCCACAAGTCCAGACCTCTTACGAGTCCCTAATATTTTGCCCGAGTCCGTGAGATACTCAGTTAACATGTGTCGCCAAGGGGAGGTACAACGTAGGGCTTGCTTATGGCGAGGCTATGTAATGACAGTGAGAGACTTGTGCACTCTGCTCTCCTTTTCGCAAAGCTGCAAGTAGCAGTGTTAGCCAGCAGTGTGGTCTGAAAGCGAGAGATGACAAGCATGCAGTCACTAGCCAACAAGCTAAACATGTCACGTCAGCCATTATGACAAAACGGTACGAGGTCAAAACACACAGTATCATAGACGGCAGTCACATGCACTTGCGTGGTATCTTCCTCTTTTGAGGCTGGCTCTATACACAGCTGCCAGAACAAGTGAACCAGAAGAACTGGAAACCCACAGCCAGAAAAAAGGCCACGTGGAAATTAACCTTTATCACGCCGGTGGCGCACTGGTGCGCCGAAGCGTCATTGTGCTGATACAGCCATAGGCACACATGTGCGCCCACTGAGAGGTAGTGTAAACAGTAAGCTTGTAACCGATTGGTTGAAAAGAGCGAATCTGAAAGTAGCAATCCCGCAATGCAGCATGCTTTAGCCTTCCTCTTCCTGTCTGTGTGAGCGCCATTTGCCTTGTGGTTTGTTTGCAATAAATTTTCAAACTTGTCGAAGTTTTTTGAGGAAAATTTCAAGATGGACGCTGTCACCGAGCAAATACTGCAGGAGCTCTTCTTTGACTCTGACTCTGATGAAGAGTTTTTAGGCTTTAATCGGCAAGATATTCATAATTTTGTGCCCATATCCCTGCTTCAATGGCCAAATAGGTACCACAGTCTGGTGCATTTCGAGACCCAGTGCACCCCAGGACTCCATGATTCGTAAACAATTGTTAGTCATTTTTGTTTGCCATGTCATTTTTAATTTTTTTTTCTTTTGCATAATACAAGTATACACAAAACACACAATGGTTGGTATCAGCTAGGTTCTTTATTCGTTTCTCTACATTCACGCCAAATTTCATAACTGTGCAAACAATAGAAAAGAAATTATAGTGGTTTGAAGTAGGTAGGTGTGCACGTTTTTCAGTCACCCAAAAAGAATGTGGCTGCAGGCAGAAATTTTACCAAACGAATGCGGCTTGCTAAAGGTTAAACGCAAGTCAGGACAAGTACATTTATTCAATGCAGTTATAGGGAAAAAATTCCTTAAAGTTAAACTCGCATGTCCAGAATGGCACAAGAACTAGTACAATGATGGACGGCTCATCTGGTTTTAAGGTCTTGAGGTAGACATTTCCTGGAACAGGAAATTATCTGTTGGGTAATCATGGCAGAAGGAAACTCTCTGGGATTGTCCTCTCTTAAGAGAGAGACATCACGGAAGTAGAAAAGGACAATGGTGACTGGGAGCGCCATGAGGCTGCATTCATGATTTCCTGACAATTCATCTAAGTCTGATGCAGATTATGATGATATGGATCGCCCCCCCAACCTCAATACAGGTCTGGACACATGGGGAAGCCATGATCTGACAGCCCCTCTTGACCCTTCACATGCTGCATAGAAGACAGAGCTAATGGTCAACTCCAGATATGCCTTTGGGGTTCCTGACCTGGGCTGAAGGAGAGCCCGGGGATGCAGAAGTCCCAGTGACAGAAATGGAAGTGCTTGAAACCAGGGCTAGGATAGCCACCGAGAAGCAATATGAATGAGACTGCCCTCTTCCTCTCTCATCTATCTGGGAATCTTTATTAGTATGGGAATGGGAGGGATGATGTTAACGAAAAAACCAGACTACTAATTTGGTAGGACATCCATCGCTCACGCTGCTGGGTCTATAGCTGGAAAAATAAAATCTGTAGGAATGTGACCTAAAAAATGTTGCAAAAACCAAAAGAGGGTGAAATGGGGATTGAAAAATTAAACTGATGAAGACTGCTCTACCCCAAGGAAGGAAACTTCTAACACTGTCCCCAGGGAGGGGGAACGAAATGCCTCTAAACCTTCGTAGATAGCTGGACAGACAGGCAAGGAGCTCTTTGCTGAACAGCGCTTGAAAAAGCACAGTCAACTTCAAGATCCAAGCTTGGCAATGAAGCAGAGTCCACAAAGCCCAAAGCTTTTGGCTCAAACTGATGGTACAGTGGCACAGTCTGCTTTGATGTGCACAGACTGGCACAGACTGAGACAAATCTGCCTAGTCCAAAGCTATTGGCTCAACTGGCAGTGCCTGGGCAGTTCAGTAGCACAATCCACTTTGAGATGCAAGTCTGGCACTGACAGAAACTAGTCCAAAGCACTTCACAGACCCACTTTGATGTCTGAGCTTTGCCTGAGACAAAACTGCAAAGACCAAAGTTGTTGGCTTGATCTGTGCTCTATCCTAAGGAAGGAAACCTCTGACACCTGTCTTCATTAATGGAGTGGGAATTGTGTGCCCCGAACATTGGCAGGGGGCTGGACAGGTGGGGAAGGGACCCCATGCTGAAAAGCCCTCGAAAAGCAAAGTCTGCTTCAAGGCTCTCGGTAACTATGAAATGATGAGTCTGTTGGAACCGGGCTTTTGGCAGGAACAGTTCATCTTGATTTTCTAGCTTACTCATCATCATCATCTTCAGGTGCCCTGCCGCATGGTGTTGTCGATCATGGAATTCCATCTGTCTCTCTCTCTCGTTGCCCCTAGCATCTCCCCCACCCTCCTCGTCCCCAGCCACTCTGCAAGTCCATCCAGCATTTTCTCCCCGAGTCTATCTGGTGCTCTTTTTCCTTCCAGTTTTCCCGTTGTGACCAGGTGTTCCAAATCTCCCTTCCTCACAAAATGACCTATAAATGTTGCCTGTCTTTTCCTGATCTTCCTTATGAGTGGTCTACTTGTGTCTGCCTCCATCAAGACTGTCTCATTTGTTTTCTTTGCTGTCCATGGAACTCTCAACATTCTTCTTAGAAACCACATCTCGGCTGCCTCAATACTGCTCTGACTTTGCTTGCTGACTGTCCACGCCTCATATCTGTATAACAGTATTGGTTCTATATAACATTCAAGGACTCTCTTCTTTCTGTTAATTGATAGGCATTTGTTGGTAAGAATGCTTGTCATCTTCTTGAATGCTGTTTTGGCTTGGCCGATTCTGCCGGCTATTTCCGATGTGCATCTGCCGTCTGATGAAATGACCATTCCCAGGTATTTGAACTTATTAACCTGAGTCAAGGTTGTGCCATTTGCTGTTATTTTGCATGAGGGGATTTCATGTTTTCTACTGATCACCATGACTTCAGTCTTCCTGCTGTTTAGTTCCAACCTTTGCTTTCTATTTCTAGTATATTCACAAGGTTTTGTAGGTCCCTTTCATTTTCTGCAATCAGCACGGTGTCATCTGCGTATCAAATGTTGTTTATCATTTTCCCTCCAACCTTTAATCCAGGGTCTTCTTCTAGGTTTCTCATGATGTTTTCACTGTAAAGTGAAAACAGATCTGGTGACAAAACACAACCCTGTCTGACTCCTCTTTTGATGTTTTGGAAAGAGCTTATATTGTTTTCTATTCTCATTGCAGCTGTTTGTTCCCAGTACATATTCCTGATTATTCGTAGATCTTTTCCATCAACATCGAGTCTCTCCAGTTGGTTGATCAATTCTTCATGTCGTACCCGATCGAAAGCCTTGGTATAGTCAATAAAGCATGATAAATACAAATAGCTACTCCAAACAGATTTTGAGATTTACGTATAGATTTTTGAAACTATTACCAATAAACAGATCTTTTTATTGTGATTCTAATGATACCAACATCATTTCTGTATCTCAATTAGGAAAAAAAGTTGTGAATTTTTAAAGATTTAATTTTCACCTGCATTTCTGCACCAAAGCGCAAATCAACAAAATTGTCATTTTCAGCAGGCTATATAACAGAACTGATGTGTATTTTCTGATCAGTTTTGCATTTTTCTTGACATTCCTGATGCACAGATGATGTCTGATTTTTTTTTCAGGTAGTTCTTATAAAGGGAAAGTGATAAAATTTGCTATCAAAAACCAGAAATATCAGGGTTTTTGCCAATGCCCAACTGATACAAAGTATAACACGAAAGTATGCCGGAGACACATTTTCATAACTTTGCTTTCCATTGAGCTAGAAAAATGGTTTTAATATTGCTGGATTCAGCAAAACAAGACACACTCAGCCAGCACACTTTCAAAACTGTAAAAATGAAAAAATACACATTTATTTGACATTGATAAATAATTTTCTTAATACTCACAAATCGCAAAACTCAGTCACCCATCTGGATAGTGTTTTGACTTCAAGTGCCAGTCAATATCTAAAGCAGCAGATGATCAATATCACAATTAGCATGGCTATCATTGTTCCTGTCCAGAGATCATCCATGTAATGAATGTGTGTGGACTAAAAAGCCCCAAAATTTTCATTAACGGCACACAGGATTCATCACAACATGGCAAGGTGACGCTGTTGTAGCCACTGCACTTTAAATGGATAAACCAGTCTCAGGCGTGACTTGCTGTAGTTTCAACTAACTAACATTTTTGTTCTGTACTTGGGAATTCACTGAAACAGAATGAATGTGAGCAGACTAGACAACAGTTCTGGCCACTGTGCTCTGAAATAATAAACAGTCTGAGTCTTAACTGACAAAGTATGATATACGGTAACTAGCTGAGATCTGTCAATTGCAATTAACAGGTCAGAATCGCAGGAATCAACAAGGGATACTTGGTGCATTTGCAATAACATGGATGGTTGCACATATGTCAGCCATACCGCTTGCTTTGTGGCAGTTTGCTTACTCGCAGTAGACGGATGACACTTTTGTGTATGCAGCGATGATTTCCTCCACATCATCTGCTTGTCAGATTTGACCATCATTGCTAACTGGAAGACAGTCAAAGTCCCAGTAGAAAACACCTTCAGCATGTGTATTTTCAAAAATATCCTCCCGTGCTGGCCAGCAGAAACTGTCCGTGTGACCCCTGACCTGTTCAGGTACCGGACTGACGCCCAGCTGCCATTCTCCTTTAACTCCAACACCTGTCCAATACAGAATCTTTCTACAAAATAAACAGCCATCCACTGGCCCTGCTTGGTGACGTGAAATAGGGCTGCTTCAAAAGTGTCTTCATTCATGTCAGCAGCAGATATATCTCCTTCAGGATGAGTTGCAGTAGCAGAACAGGCAGCCAAACGACAGTCTGCAGAAGGAATAGGTCTTTCTGTGAGGAGATGGTGTTGAAGAACTAGCCTGAGATCATCCAATGACCCTGTCAGTTTTAGACAGCCTTTTTTTATTTGCTGACAACCCATCTAATCCTAGAGGCAAAATTGCAGTACCTGTTTTGAATACTTCTTTCCTTCCAACTGAAGTCCTCTTAACTGCAGCAGGAGACCGTTAGTCACGCATACAGCTGGCGACAATGGTGGTCTTCCCTTCCAGGCAGAAAGCTTCTCCTCAGTCGGTTGTAGGTTTCATCAGCTGAAAACAGCCACCACATTTCCTGTTATTGTTTTCTATGTCAACCAGTCTGCAGACAAATTCAGTAATTGTCCAGTATTGTCATATCGCTAAATTTTCAGCTTACAAGTTGAATCAATAAGAGAATGTGTTCAGTCTGTTATTCACTTACTGGCAACAAATCTTGTGATTACACATTTATTTCACAGTGCACATTCATATAATTGTACGAAATTCTGAACAAAATGTGAGTATAGATCTAATTATGTAGGTATAGTTTTGTTTTGTTGAAACTTAACTGATTCATCTGATGAAAGTGCGACCACATTGGAAGAACTGTGAAACCGAAAGTACTGCACAAGCTCAGGTCACGTGACCAAATAAAACCCTTCAATCCTTGAAATGAATGTTTTTCTTTACTAAATATATGAATGAAATAAATGAAAAGTCTCTTTCTCGTAACACTTTTATCATGAAGGTCAGTTAGCACCAATAAATTTAAATAAGTCAGTCATTTTTCGGACCAGTCCACAACATCGAGTTTGTATTGTTGGCACGATTCCACAGCATCTTGTTTCAAACAGTGTCGGCTCATAAAAAGTATACAGAACAACAAAATATTCATAAAATCAAAAACAATAAAGAACTAACTTACCAACTTGTGCGAACAGTTGATCTGACTCAGTGACTGCGACAATGAAGCAGTCGGTGTCACATTTCGGTCACTACTGGTGACTGACAATTCAGCGTGCGCGTCGGCTATGGCGGCTAACAGAGTTCATGACGAGCGGTACACTTCGGTCTTTTTTATCGCTTGCCACTTCGCGTGGAAATGATAATGAAACAAAATTTTGGACAAATATTGTAGAGGGAAGTCTGATCTACAAACTGATGTATTATGAGCTGGGGCAATCAGGTCTTTATAGTAGAAATTCTACTTTGAACATTTTATTGCTTGAATTTTTACACATTGACCGCATGGATCATGACGAAACGGGCATGAAATAAGGATCTGGATGTCTTCTTTCATTTCATTGGGCGATCTTTTCAGATCTAGCCACTCACGCGATGCAACAGAGCATTAAGTAAGGGTAGTGTAAACAGAATGCAATCAGCGTTACGTCAAGACAGCTGGCTGAACTCACTAGGGTAGGGCGAATGAACATGTAATAAAACATATACAAAAATGAGTGTTAGTCTAAACAACGAAACACCAATCTTTTTATTGCAATAGATTTTATTACATTTTCTTTCACACATCGCAAAATATGACGAGTTGAAAAACACCAAAAAGTAGGTCAAATCTGCAGACTTTCCACCTGACGCACGCTGTTTGGAGTAGCTATTAGGAGGACTGTTATTTTTTCTATGCCAAATTCCTCCAGAGCTTCAATCATCTCTGTAGTAATGTTGTCTGGTCCTGGGGCTTTTCCTGGTTTCATCTTTTTCAGTGCTGCTCTAACTTCATCTTTCATTATGGGTGGTCCTTCAAAGTTCTTTTTTATAATGTGTTCTTTGTTTCTGTCATCCTCAAAAAGGTCTTTAATGTACTCTCCCCATCTGTCCAGTATTTTGTTTTTTTCTAGCTTACTACTAACATACAATTCTGCAGAAACTAAAACTGCTGGCTCAATTACCAGTGAAAAGTTCACTTCGAGAATCTAGTTTAGTACTGACTGAGCAGAAACAAAGTTGTTGGTTGATCTGTGCTCTATCCTAAGGAAGGAAACCTCTGAACCTGTCTTCATTTGGGTGGGAATTGTTGTGCCCGAACATTGGCAGGGGGTGGAGGTGGGGAAGGGCCCCCTGCTAAAAAGCCCTCGAAAAGAAAGTTGTTCAAGGCTCTCGGTAATATAAAATGATGGCTGTTGGAACCGGGTTTTTGGCAGGAACAGTTCATCTGTTTTCTGCTTACTACATATCATCTTAGGTGCCCTGCCGCATGGTTTTTGTCATCAGGGAAATTTCCATCTTCTTCTTTCGTTCCCCCTGATCTCCCCCCCCCTCCTGTCCCCAGCCACTCTGCAAGTCCATCCGATTTTTCCCCGGTCTATCTGGTGCTCTTTTTTCCTTCCCTTTTTTTCCCTTTGTGCCAGGTGTTCCAATCCCCCTTCCTAAAAAAAGCCCTAAAAATTTCCCTGTCTTTTCCTGATCTTCCTTTGGGTGGTCTACTTGTGTCTGCCTCCATCAGACGTTCATTTGTTTTCTTTGCTGTCCGGGAAAAATCTAAAAATTTTCTTCTTAGAAACCCAAACCCGGTTTGCCTCAATACGCTCTGACTTTGCTTGTGATGTCCACGCCTCTTCTGTTAACAGTATTGGTTCTATATAACATTCAAGGACTCTTTTCTTTTCTGTTAATTGTAGGCTTTTGGGTTGGGAAAAGAATGTTGTATCTTCTTAAATGTGTTTTGGCTTGGCCGATTCTGCGGTATTTCCGTGTGCATCTCCCGTCTGATGAAATGCCCATTCCCAGGTATTTGAACTTATTAACCTAGTAAAGGTTGTGCCATTTGCTGTTATTTTGCATGAGGGGATTTCAGTTTTCTATGAATCACCATGATTCAGTCTTCCTGTGTTTATTTCCCCAACCCTTTGCTTTCATTTCTAGTATTTTACAAGGTTTTTTAGGTCCCTTCATTTTTGCAATCGCACGGTGTCATCTGGTATCAAATGTTTTTTATCATTTTCCCTCCAACTTTAATCCAGGGTCTTTTTCTAGGGGTTTTTCTGAGTTTTCACTGTAAAGTGAAAAAAGATTGGTGACAAAAAAACCCAAACCCCTTTTGACTCCCCTTTTGAGTTTTTGGGAAAAAAATTATATTGTTTTTTATTTTCATTGCAGCTGTTTGTTCCCGTACATATTCTGATTATTTGTAGACTTTTCCACAACATCGAGTCTCTCCAGTTTGGTTGTCAAATTTTATGCGTACCCGATCCCAAAGCCTTGGTATAGTCAATAAAGCATGATAAATACAAAAAGCTACTCCAAACAGATTTTGAGATTTCGTATAGATTTTTGAAACTATTACCAATAAACAGATCTTTTTATTGTGATTCTAATGATACCAACATCATTTCTGTATCTCAATTAGGAAAAAAAGTTGTGAATTTTTAAAGATTTAATTTTCACCTGCATTTCTGCACCAAAGCGCAAATCAACAAAATTGTCATTTTCAGCAGGCTATATAACAGAACTGATGTGTATTTTCTGATCAGTTTTGCATTTTCTTGACATTCCTGATGCACAGATGATGTCTGATTTTTTTTTCAGGTAGTTCTTATAAAGGGAAAGTGATAAAATTTGCTATCAAAAAACCAGAAATATCAGGGTTTTTGCCAATGCCCAACTGATACAAAGTATAACACGAAAGTATGCCGGAGACACATTTTCATAACTTTGCTTTCCATTGAGCTAGAAAAAATGGTTTTAATATTGCTGGATTCAGCAAAACAGACACACTCAGCCAGCACACTTTCAAAACTGTAAAAATGAAAAAATACACATTTATTTGACATTGATAAATAATTTTCTTAATACTCACAAATCGCAAAACTCAGTCACCCATCTGGATAGTGTTTTGACTTCAAGTGCCAGTCAATATCTAAAGCAGCAGATGATCAATATCACAATTAGCATGGCTATCATTGTTCCTGTCCAGAGATCATCCATGTAATGAATGTGTGTGGACTAAAAAGCCCCAAAATTTTCATTAACGGCACACAGGATTCATCACAACATGGCAAGGTGACGCTGTTGTAGCCACTGCACTTTAAATGGATAAACCAGTCTCAGGCGTGACTTGCTGTAGTTTCAACTAACTAACATTTTTGTTCTGTACTTGGGAATTCACTGAAACAGAATGAATGTGAGCAGACTAGACAACAGTTCTGGCCACTGTGCTCTGAAATAATAAACAGTCTGAGTCTTAACTGACAAAGTATGATATACGGTAACTAGCTGAGATCTGTCAATTGCAATTAACAGGTCAGAATCGCAGGAATCAACAAGGGATACTTGGTGCATTTGCAATAACATGGATGGTTGCACATATGTCAGCCATACCGCTTGCTTTGTGGCAGTTTGCTTACTCGCAGTAGACGGATGACACTTTTGTGTATGCAGCGATGATTTCCTCCACATCATCTGCTTGTCAGATTTGACCATCATTGCTAACTGGAAGACAGTCAAAGTCCCAGTAGAAAACACCTTCAGCATGTGTATTTTCAAAAATATCCTCCCGTGCTGGCCAGCAGAAACTGTCCGTGTGGACCCCTGACCTGTTCAGGTACCGGACTGACGCCCAGCTGCCATTCTCCTTTAACTCCAACACCTGTCCAATACAGAATCTTTCTACAAAATAAACAGCCATCCACTGGCCCTGCTTGGTGACGTGAAATAGGGCTGCTTCAAAAGTGTCTTCATTCATGTCAGCAGCAGATATATCTCCTTCAGGATGAGTTGCAGTAGCAGAACAGGCAGCCAAACGACAGTCTGCAGAAGGAATAGGTCTTTCTGTGAGGAGATGGTGTTGAAGAACTAGCCTGAGATCATCCAATGACCCTGTCAGTTTTAGACAGCCTTTTTTTATTTGCTGACAACCCATCTAATCCTAGAGGCAAAATTGCAGTACCTGTTTTGAATACTTCTTTCCTTCCAACTGAAGTCCTCTTAACTGCAGCAGGAGACCGTTAGTCACGCATACAGCTGGCGACAATGGTGGTCTTCCCTTCCAGGCAGAAAGCTTCTCCTCAGTCGGTTGTAGGTTTCATCAGCTGAAAACAGCCACCACATTTCCTGTTATTGTTTTCTATGTCAACCAGTCTGCAGACAAATTCAGTAATTGTCCAGTATTGTCATATCGCTAAATTTTCAGCTTACAAGTTGAATCAATAAGAGAATGTGTTCAGTCTGTTATTCACTTACTGGCAACAAATCTTGTGATTACACATTTATTTCACAGTGCACATTCATATAATTGTACGAAATTCTGAACAAAATGTGAGTATAGATCTAATTATGTAGGTATAGTTTTGTTTTGTTGAAACTTAACTGATTCATCTGATGAAAGTGCGACCACATTGGAAGAACTGTGAAACCGAAAGTACTGCACAAGCTCAGGTCACGTGACCAAATAAAACCCTTCAATCCTTGAAATGAATGTTTTTCTTTACTAAATATATGAATGAAATAAATGAAAAGTCTCTTTCTCGTAACACTTTTATCATGAAGGTCAGTTTAGCACCAATAAATTTAAATAAGTCAGTCATTTTTCGGACCAGTCCACAACATCGAGTTTGTATTGTTGGCACGATTCCACAGCATCTTGTTTCAAACAGTGTCGGCTCATAAAAAGTATACAGAACAACAAAATATTCATAAAATCAAAAACAATAAAGAACTAACTTACCAACTTGTGCGAACAGTTGATCTGACTCAGTGACTGCGACAATGAAGCAGTCGGTGTCACATTTCGGTCACTACTGGTGACTGACAATTCAGCGTGCGCGTCGGCTATGGCGGCTAACAGAGTTCATGACGAGCGGTACACTTCGGTCTTTTTTATCGCTTGCCACTTCGCGTGGAAATGATAATGAAACAAAATTTTGGACAAATATTGTAGAGGGAAGTCTGATCTACAAACTGATGTATTATGAGCTGGGGCAATCAGGTCTTTATAGTAGAAATTCTACTTTGAACATTTTATTGCTTGAATTTTTACACATTGACCGCATGGATCATGACGAAACGGGCATGAAATAAGGATCTGGATGTCTTCTTTCATTTCATTGGGCGATCTTTTCAGATCTAGCCACTCACGCGATGCAACAGAGCATTAAGTAAGGGTAGTGTAAACAGAATGCAATCAGCGTTACGTCAAGACAGCTGGCTGAACTCACTAGGGTAGGGCGAATGAACATGTAATAAAACATATACAAAAATGAGTGTTAGTCTAAACAACGAAACACCAATCTTTTTATTGCAATAGATTTTATTACATTTTCTTTCACACATCGCAAAATATGACGAGTTGAAAAACACCAAAAAGTAGGTCAAATCTGCAGACTTTCCACCTGACGCACGCTGTTTGGAGTAGCTATTAGGAGGACTGTTATTTTTTCTATGCCAAATTCCTCCAGAGCTTCAATCATCTCTGTAGTAATGTTGTCTGGTCCTGGGGCTTTTCCTGGTTTCATCTTTTTCAGTGCTGCTCTAACTTCATCTTTCATTATGGGTGGTCCTTCAAAGTTCTTTTTTATAATGTGTTCTTTGTTTCTGTCATCCTCAAAAAGGTCTTTAATGTACTCTCCCCATCTGTCCAGTATTTTGTTTTTTTCTAGCTTACTACTAACATACAATTCTGCAGAAACTAAAACTGCTGGCTCAATTACCAGTGAAAAGTTCACTTCGAGAATCTAGTTTAGTACTGACTGAGCAGAAACAAAGCTTTAAGGAAAATTCTTCATCATGGCAAATTTTAGGCAAACTACTCACAAATAAGAATGCAACGAAGCTTTTTGTGTCACCATTATTTTATTTTCTAGCTAATTTTCTTAGGCAGCCTCAAAATGGAATTGCTGTTGGTGTGTGTCCTAAATGTGTTAACCAAAAACAAAAAAAAATGTAAATGTTGTCCCCCACCACATTAAGCAATCAAAACACTTCATTCTAATCTAAAACCATGAACCTATCTAACAAAATATCTAATCAATAATACTTACATCCACAGAATCTCACATGGATGTGCTTCTGGCCTAGAAATCTTCTTCCCATTATCCCATTACCAATTATTTTTCTGGCAACATGCTTCCGAAGGATAATCTTAAAATCTTCCAGACATCAGCATGCTGGGTGCAGTCAGCCCAATAAGTTAACCTGGTGCTTTATGGAGCTAACTGTATGATGTAAAATCCATAGCAATAACTCAGTACTCTTGATTAACTCAGTGACTACCAGTTTTGTGGTGGCCAGATGCTATGTTTATATTCTCTGCATATGTGGAAGAAGATTGATGGAGTATACACACGAATGCTGCATGCAGCCCTGAACAAATCCTGGAGAGAACATCCAACTAACAATGAGTTATATGGTAAGATCCCACCCATCAGTAAATCAATACATCAACAAAGACTGCGCTTCATGGGACACTGCTGGCGTAGCAAAGAAGAACTGGTGGGGGATGTTCTACTATGGAGACCCAGCGACGGCAAACAAAGACCAGGCGTCCAAAGAAGACCTTCACTGACCAACTGATCGATGATATGGGCTGTCAGTATGATGAACTACCTACTGCAATGTCTGACAGAGAAGGATGGAAGAAACGTATCATGGACAGCCGAGCAAGCTCGACATGATGATGATAATATGCATGGCACTTTCTTTTCATTTCCATTTTTCTACTACATCTCTTTGGCTCAACACACTGTGGTTAACTGCTTCCAGACTGAGCTTGGTTCTTCACATGAAACTGATTTATGCATTAATAAAACAACTGATAATGCCAAACGCATGAAACACATCTGTTTATAGGCATCCAATGAAACATGCAAAACAAACAGATATGCATACAAACAAACAAAATGAGACCACTTACTCTGCATCAAGACAATGAAGCATGTAGTTAATTTCACTTACTTTGCAACTCGATATAATGTATGTGCTTAATTCTTGGGAGAGTTACAAAAGGTGTACATGATCCATCTTCTGTCTTTGTTTATTTGAGTCAAGAACTTTACAAGTCAGAAGAGACTATCATTTGCTTGTTTGTTTTCATTTGCTTGCCAGCACATTACTGTTCTTGCTTGCTTTTTCCCCCTTTTTTTTAGGGGGGGGGGGAGGGGGAGACGATCTATAGAGTTTCATTCATTTATTTACTTATTTATTTTCTTGCTTTTTTTTGTTTTATTTTTGCTATTATAAACGCGAATGAGCTGGACCTATATGTATCAGTAATGAGGATGGAGATGATCTGCCTGCATCTTTCTCACTCTCACTGTGTTATTGTTGTTAAAGTCACTCTCCTTCCACAAAATCTATTTTATAGTATTTTCTTTTCAGGTTGGCAATTTTTAGGTTGTACTGATTATCATTTCATTCAAGTATATGTGTATACAGCATTTGTGACCTGACATTAAAATTTTCAGGTTCGTCTCCCTCTCTATTTTCACTGTTTCATGGAGTATGGTTCCTGTTCTCACCAGGCCTTTTGACCTGAGCATTCCATCAAGCTGGCAGAAGTTACCACTTCTTTTCACACACAAAACACACTGCTAAAGTTTCATGCTCCATTTTTGTAATAGGGCTTGAAGTGTTGAAAAAAACAAAGCTGTCCCCTTCCAATTTAAACAAGCAAGTCCCAATCCCTCCAATACAACCTGACAGACAACAGTGAACACATAAGCAAACTAAACCAAACCAAACATCAAGGGAAAAAAAACCCATTTCACTGCAAAAGATGACCATGCTTTAGACTAAAAGAGATGATGCTTTAGTTTTAGTCATACTCATCCAAGTTTCTGATATTTTTCAACACCCGCTCTTTTCTGAACAGTGAATATTATTACTACAACAATGTAGATTCTTAAAGAAAAAAGATCCTTAAAAACACAGCAAAACTGAAAACAAACAAACAAAAAGCTGACCAATTAAACAACAAACAATAACAAAAGTAACTCACTCTTCCAGGGCTTGCACCAGATGCCTGGCAGCAGTGTCTTCATCGCTGTCACCTGAGTCAGTGGCGTGGGCAAGACTGGAGTGGAGGATACCAAGGGCCTTATTGAGGCGTGCCTGTTGGCGTTGCAGCACCTCTTCCTTGCCCACCAGCACCGTGTCTACCTGGTCCAGCAGCCAAACCTCCCTGTTGCGCAAGGTCTCTAGGTGCCGACTGATTGAAGTGTGGATCTGTGTCTTGATCTGGATGAAAAAGAATTGTCTACAATCTATGCCTCATTTACACTACTATGTCAAGAGAAAAAGAGCTTTTGATACATGATCGTATCATCTGAACAATCATTGTGTGCACAGTGAAAATAAAGTGAAAATCTATTATTTTCTTTACATACTTTACATGCAGAACATAGATAACAAACTTATAATTCTATCTCTTGATATTTCATCTGAATGATAATGCATTTTGATTAATCTGATGCTTTCTCTGAATATGATTTCACCTGAATGATGTTTCATAGAAAACTTAAGTCTTACTATCTATCTAAATCATAAAGTAACAATAAGGAATTTGCTTTTTCATTATGAGAAAAATAAAATTTTTGGCATTTCTGATTATGCACATAAACAATATAGGCCTACATTTCATTTCATGCATACATTTTCCGTTTTATTCCACAACCCTGCATAAACTTGTCATGGAAAAAAACAAAACAAATGAACAAACAAAAGAAACAAATAACTAAAATAACAAAACAACTACTACTAGTCCATGGGATGAATCATAATGTGTGCAGTCTGCATCTAAAAACTATTTCCATTTCACAGTTCTTCAGATTGCGATATAGTCTGAAGTTGGTCTACACCAATATTCAAAGGATACGGATATGTGTAGTGTTCATTACAGCAGGAAAAACTCAAGTGACCTCAGGGCTGACTATTTGTTGCCCTGCTGATGGAGTTCAGACATTATTTGCAACATCCCCGTCTTATCATTATTCCAAGGTTTATCAGTCAGAATACACACGCACACACACACTCACACACATACGGCATAAACACACACACACACACACACACACACACACACACACACACACACACACACTCACACACATACACACATACGGCATATACACATCACTACTGACATGACGTCACGCTGATCATTGTGCTATGCATGCAATGTGCAATGCTGAATAGTTGTATCTGTCTTGTGTGCTTGTTATTTGTAAAGCAAGACCATACAGATCAAGCTTGGCCTTTGGGAAACACAATCTCGTTCTCATAAAAAGAGGAATTCGTAATATGCAAAGCAGATCTTGTTCATTCTCAACAGTATTTTACACAAGAGATGGAACTGGGCAGGGAAAATAAGGGTACATTATTGCAGGAAATTTGTTTTATGCTGGTTCATAGTAGGTGGACTCCACTTTACTTGTTTGTGATTCTTCATTCAATACTATCATAATCAGACAAAGCAGTCCAAAACATAAGCCTGTTTCAGAAATGAAACTCTTGCTTCTTAAAAGCCATGTATAAAAAGACAAATTATTACACCAATAGTAACTCCACATGTACATGATCTTCCAGTTCTTTCTCCCTCTCCTCCCTAACCCATTTCCAGATTGCCAGTAACAATGCCACATGAAAAATAAAGATTTGCTGGGTTTTGAACATATTGGTGTTTTAAGCACAGAGCTGTTTAAATTGTCCAAATCAGAACAGTAGTTCAACAAAAAGTATTCACTCCAGCCTGAAGCATTACTGAAAATTTCATCAAAATGGGTCCAAAGTTTGAGTGGGTACAGCTATCACAGAACAAACCCATCAAACAGCGTGGTATTCTGATTCTGCTGAAAATGACATTTATTCTGTAATTAACCCTACCAGACCGAGTTCCCGCTATTGCGGGAATGACGAAAATGACTATATACCGAGTTCCCGCTAAGCGGGAATAGCACACTCACATGATCGTCACTTTATCAAGAGCTAAAAATAGCCACCGAACCGTTGCTAAGCGTCGCGTGAGTGTGTGTTCAGCCTATTGCAAATGTCTGCCTTTGTGTTGATGGTATTTTGAGGTGATTTGGGTGCAAAATTGACCATGAAGCGAGCTAGTGATGAACCAAGCACTTCAACAGGTAAACGGGCGAGGCCAACTCGCTTCACAGTTCAACAAGTGGTGGACATTTTGCAGATTGGAGAATTTGATCAGGAATACGTTTCCGATTCAAGTGACGATGATTACGTTGATGAAGCATTGAGTGAAAGTGATGATTCTGACAATGAAAGAAGTAGGTCGAGACAGAGTGTTGGAAGAAGGGGGCATGCCCGTACCCCCCAACCAAGTGATAGGGGAGATGCTTGTGTGATTGAGGGTTGGACTGGCGTTAGATGAAAGGTAGGCCTATTTTCTACAATCTCTCCACGTTTCATATAATTCTAACCATTGGTGTGCATGATATGAACAGTTTTCTAACGTATATACATTTTTTTCAAAATTTTGCTCAGGAGGCCAGGCAGGGGGCACAATTACGCTCAGGGGCTAAGGTCTGGTAGGGTTAAGAGAACAGACAGGATCAAATATGAAATTTTGGTCGTATTTTTGTGCGCTGAATTAAATAAAACCATTATTGGAACTCAGCAAGCTATTTTTGTCTTATTACAGGAAACATGTAAAATTCTGGCAAGTTTCATCAGTTTTTCATTAATAATTGCCTATATCGTATCAATAATACATAAAAATACGCAAGAAACATTAACAGGATAGAAAATTATTTCATGAAAAAAGTATACAATGATTTTGTTGGGTGTTTAAGTGACTGATTACTACAAATGAAACCAAAAATGTCACAACTCACTACTTCAGTAGTTTTATGAACAATTTTTATTTCATCAGTTTCTGTACACACAAAACCAAACATGAGAATCAGTGATAAATGGAATCTATTATTAGTATTAATTAAAATATTAGAAATTACTGATGCCTTTATGCCATGGTGCTATCTATCCAAAAATACCACCATGACAAACATTTTTCTACACACACACACACACACACACACACACCACAGAGGAAAACTCCGGAGACAATGTTCTGTACTTTACATTTGATGTTTATTTTATATACCGGTGACTAGAAAATTGACTAGATTATGTGTGGATGAGTCAAACACAGCCAGTATCAAAAGAAAATTTCAGGAAGGATGTGGGACCACTCGCCATTCAGGAACAGGTTACCTATGTCCTGCAACAGAAAATATTATATGAATTTCATGCATATATTATTCACTGAGAGACTGGAAGGGAAAGTAAACCATAATCATGATAATGCATATTCTCCATATCAATATTACTTAAACAGTAAGATAAATCTCACAACTTTTATTTTTAGCATATTTCTTGCAAAAATCCACCATAGCTGAGCAGCCTGCTTAGTATTTCCAGTGTTCACTTGTTGAAAATATATTTCATATAAGTCATCACATTTCATGTAAGTCATATGATAAACTGCAATAAAACCTGTAGTTCATCAGTATATTTAAATCCATCATACCTCCTATCCTTTCAACAGAAAACACTGAATTAAGTTTTATAAAACAAGCTTTGAAAAACAGACATGCCTACAGACGAACACAGACAGACACAAAGACATGACAGAAACACAAACTTCAATAACTTATTGGAATATTCCATTAACTGACTGAATGATGAACAGGAAATATACAGGTGCTTCTATGTAATTTAAATATGACTACCAGATATTGATAACTAAATGTCTGACATAAGTAATAGTACTTTGCTAGTATTATGCCTACTAATACTTTAAAAAATTGTTACTTCCACTTTCGATGCAGACGTAAATGAAGACTGTGCATTTTAAGCTGGTAAGACCTGGACAGAAAATAAGAAAGCTCTTAGAAAGTTACTGTCATCTTATGGTGGGGATAACAGTATCAATACTACTACTAATAGCTACTCCAAACAGCGTGCGTCAGGTGGAAAGTCTGCAGATTTGACCTACTTTTTGGTGTTTTTCAACTCGTCATATTTTGCAATGTGTGAAAGAAAATGTAATAAAATCTACTTGCAATAAAAAGATTGGTGTTTTGTTGTTTGAATGATGTACTTGTTTAGACTAATACTCATTTTCGTGTGTGTTTTATTACATGTTCATTCACCCTACCCTAGCGAGTTCGGCCAGCTGTCTTGACGTAACGCTGATTGCCTTCTGTTTACACTACCCTTACTTAATGCTCTGTTGCATCGCGTGAGTGGCTAGATCTGAAAAGATCGCCCAATGAAATGAAAGAAGACATCCAGATCCTTATTTCATGCCCGTTTCGTCATGATCCATGCGGTCAATGTGTAAAAATTCAAGCAATAAAATGTTCAAAGTAGAATTTCTACTATAAAGACCTGATTGCCCACGCTCATAATACATCAGTTTGTAGATCAGACTTCCCTCTACAATATTTGTCCAAAATCTTGTTTCATTATCATTTCCATGCGAAGCGGCAAGCGATAAAAAAGACCGAAGTGTAGCGCTCGTCACGAACACTGTTAGCCGCCATGGCCGACGCGCATGCTGAATTGTCGGTCACCAGTAGTGACCGAAATGTGACACCGACTGCTTCAGTATCGCAGCCAGATCAACTGTTCGCACAAGTTGATAAGTTAGTTCTTTATTGTTTTTGATTTTATGAATATTTTGTTGTTCTGTGTACTTTTTATGAGCCGACACTGTTTGAAACAAGATGCTGTGGAATCGTGCCAACAACACAAACTCGACATTGTGGGCTGGTCTGAAAAATGACTGACTTATTTAAATTTATTGGTGCTAACTGACCTTCATGATAAAAGTATTACGAGAAAGAGACGTTTCATTTATTTCATTCATATATTTAGTAAAGAAAAGCATTCATTTCAAGTATTGAAGGGTTTTATTTGGTCACGTTTGTGCAGTACTTTCGATTTCAGTTCTTCCAATGTGGTCGCACTTTCATCAGATGAATCAGTTAAGCTTCAACAAAACAAAACTATACCTACATAATTAGATCTATACTCACATTTTGTTCAGAATTTCGTACAATTATTTGAATGTGCACCGTGAAATAAATGTGTAATCACAAGATTTGTTGCCATAAGAGAATAACAGACTGAACACATTCTCTTATTGATTCAACTTGTAAGCTGAAAATTTAGCAATATGACAATACTGGACAATTACTGAATTTGTCTGCAAACTGGTTGACATAGAAACATGACTTAGAGAACAATAACAACAGGAAATGTGGCTGTTTTCAGCTGATGAAACCTACAACCGACTGAGGAGAAGCTTTCTGCCTGGAAGGGAAGACCACTATTGTTGCCAGCTGTACGCATGAATAACGGTCTCCTGCTGCAGTTAAGAGGACTTTCAGTTGGAAGGAAAGAAGTATTCAAAACAGGTATTGCAATTTTGCCTTAGGATTAGATGGATTGTCAGCAAATAAAAAAAAGGCTGACTAAAACTGACAGGGTCATTGGATGACCTCAGGCTAATTCTTCAACACCATCTCCTCACAGAAAGACCTATTCCTTCTGCAGACTCTCCTGTGGCTGCCTGTTCTGCTACTGCAACTCATCCTGAAGGAGATATATCTGCTGCTGACATGAATGAAGACACTGTTGAAGAAGCCCTATTTTACTTCACCAAGCAGGGCCAGTGGATGGCTGTTTATTTTGTAGAAAGATTCTATATTTGACAGGTGTTGGAGTTAAAGGAGAATGGCAGCTGGGTGTCAGTCCAGTACCTGAACAGGTCAGGGGTCACATGGACTGTTTCTGCTGGCCTTCACGGGAGGATATTTTTGAAAACACACATGCTGAAGATGTTTTCTACTGGGACTTTGTCTTCCAGTTAGCAGTGATGGTCAAATCTGACAAGCAGATGATGTGGAGGAAATTACTGCTGCATACACAAAAGTGTCATCCCTCTACTGCGAGTAAGCAAACTGCCACAAAGCAAGCGGTATGGCTGACATATGTGCAACCATCCATGTTATTGCAAATGCACCAAGTATCACTTGTTGATTCCTGCGATTCTGACCTGTTAATTGCAATTGACAGATCTCAGCTAGTTACTGTATATCACACTTTGTCAGTTAAGACTCAGACTGTTTATTATTTCAGAGCACAGTGGCCAGAACTGTTGTCTAGTCTGCTCACATTCATTCTGTTTCAGTGAATTCCCAAGTACAGAACAAAAATGTTACTTAGTTGAAGCTACAGCAAGTCAACCTGAGACTGTGATTTATCCATCTAAATTGCAGTGGCTACAACAGCGTCACCTTGCCATGTTGTGATGAATCCTGTGCGCCGTTAATGGAAATTTTGGGGTTTTTTTAGTCCACACACATTCATTACATGGATGATCTCTGGACAGGAACAATAACAGCCATGCTAATTGCGATATTGATCATCTGCTGCTTTAGATATTGACTGGCACTTGAAGTCAAAACACTATCCAGATGGGTGACGGAGTTTTGCGATATGTGAGAATTAAGAAAATTATTAATCAATGTCAAATAAATGTGTATTTTTTCATTTTTACAGTTTTGAAAGTGTGCTGGCTGCGTGTGTCTTGTTTTGCTGAATCCAGTAATACTAAAACCATTTTTCTAGCTCAATGGAAAGCAAAGTTATGAAAATGTGTCTCCGGCATACTTTCGTGTTATACTTTGTATCAGTTGGGCATTGGCAAAAATCCTGATATTTCTGGTTTTTGATAGCAAATTTTATCACTTTCCCTTTATACGAACTACCTGAAAAATATCAAACATCATCTATGCATCAGGAATGTCAAGAAAAATGCAAAACTGATCAGATATTACACATCAGTTCTGTTGTATAGCCTGCTGAAAATGACAATTTTGTTGATTTGCGCTTTGGCGCAAAAATGCGCATGAAAAAGGAAATTTTCCTTCTAAAATTACGTTTAATCTAACATACTTACCGTGGCTCACAAATGCAATAAGCGGCAGCGGTTTGCCAATTCTGCCTCGTAACAATAAAGTCCGAAGGGACAGTAACTCTGAGAGTGTCTACGTCTTGCGCATGCGCAGGTGCTCTTCCTCTTTTCGAGGAGACCTTGACCTTGACCCTGACTGTGGCTAGAAGGAACCAGGAAGGCGGGGAGGTCGGGAGGGACTCTGCGTGAGCCACGGTAAGTATGTTAGATTAAACGTAATTTTAGAAGGAAAATTTCCTTTTAATTACACATACTATACCGTGGCTCACAAATGCAGAATAGCACTACCCGGATGGAGGGCTTACCTGGTTAACGCCTGGAGGAATGGCAGGAGTCAGGGCGTGTGGCTGAGATGGGGTGTTGGGCCACCACAGCGGAAGCGATACCCCTGGACCCATCTTCGCGCAGACGGGAGACGTCGCGCAGGTAGAACTGGATGAAAGTGCCCGGGGAACGCCAGTACGCGGCGTCTAGGACGTTTTGGATGCTGGCATTGTGGATGACTGCCAGCGAAGAAGCCCATGCTCTGATCTCATGGGGCCTTGGGGAGAAGACAGCTAGCTCGGCGCTCGACCTGGCATACGCAGCCTTGATGACTTCCCTCAGCCATCGAGAGATGGACGTGCGTCTAATGTCCTTTCTATAGTTTTCGTTGTAAGAGAGAAAAAGGTGGCGCCGCTGCTGGCGAGAAGATTTCGTCCGCTTTCTGTACGCTCGCAGTGCGCGAACCGGGCAGAGAGTGCGATCCTCGTCGTCCGGAGCGAGGATAGACGTGAGGGGATGGATGTGGATGGCCGGCGAAGGAGAACCTGGAGACTGGTTCTTGGCCAAGAATTCCGGGAGTAGGCGGAGAGACATCGAGCCATCAGGTTCGAGAGCAACATCTCCGGGGAGACCACTAAGGGCGTGCACTTCGCTGCAGCGCCTCCCCGATGCGAGAGAGACGAGAAAGGCCGTCTTGAAAGAGAGGAACTTCAGGGAACACTCCCTGATGGGTTCGTAAGGGGGGAGTCTAAGGGATGAGAGGACGAGAAAGAGATCCCACGCCGGGGTTCGGCGGGGGTTCCTGGCTTCCTGGAGAGAAGCCCCTCTGACGAGATTCCGCAATAGAGGATCGTGCTCAAAGGACGGACCACCCAACTGACGGATGGTGGTGCAGATGGCCGCCCTGTGGACCTTCACTGAGGATGCGGAAAGCTTTTTCTCTGTGGACAGAAAGCCGAGGTAGTTGGCCAACTGCAAGCGAGAGGGTGAATGGGGTGACACCTCATTTGAGGTGCACCAAGAGACCCAGCCATTCCAGTGGGCATTGTACACCCCCTGTGTGCCCGGCCTGTGAGCTTGCTGCACAAGGCCGATTACGGCCGGGGACAGGCCTAATGAAGACATCGAGTCCTGCACAGCATCCAGGCGTGAAGGTTTAGAACGTCTGGATTGCCGTGCGGAATGCCTGACCTGGGTTGGAGGATGGAGCAGCTCGATACCGCGAGTTTTAGTGGCGGCACATGGGACAGGTGCAGAAGTTCTGGGTACCATGCCTGTGCTGGCCATTTGGGTGCGACAAGGATTAATGTCGCTGCGTCCTCCCTGGCTTTCCTCAGCACTTTCCCCATAATGGGGAACGGGGGAAAGGCATAGCCGATGAGGTTCGACCATGGAATGGATAGGGCATCTACAGCCCAGGCCGCTGGGTCCGGAACTGGAGAGACGTACAAAGGGAGGCGGTGATTGAACCTGGTGGCAAAGAGGTCCACGTGTGGTTTGAACCATGCTGCCCATACTGGCTCCAGGACTGCATGGACCAGTGTCCATTCCGAGGGAAGAATCATGTGGGATCTGCTGAGAGAGTCCGCAAGTATGTTGATCTTCCCCGGGACATGCTTTGCTAAGAGCTGAATCGAGTGTTCCTCGCACCAGATGAGGAGCTGTTCCGCTCTCCGAGACAAGGAGTGGGAGCGGGCGCCCCCTTGCTTGTTGATGTAACAAGCTACTGTGGTGTTGTCCGTGTTGATGCGGACATGTTTTCCCTTCAGAAAGGGGAGAAACTCCCCGAGTGCCAGGCAAACTGCCTCCAGTTCCAACATGTTTATGTGGCAGGGCATGAGGTCGGTCGACCACCGACCTGCGGCTGTCAGCGTGCCGACATGGGCTCCCCACCCGGAGGTGGACGCGTCCGTGAACAAGTGCTCCTGAGGAGGGGGCAGTGTGATGGGGACTCCCTGGGCCAGGCGTGACTGGGAGCGCCATTTGGTCACTGCTGATATGAACCAAGGGCCCAGGTGGACCGGGAGGTCCCATGGCTGAAGCGACTGTGACCAACGCTTCCTGAAGCCGCGTTGGAATTGCCGCTTGAGAAGACGACCCAGTGGCACTAGGGGTGCCAGCGACTCCATAAGGCCCAGTAGGGAGGCCAGCTTCCTTGCTGGCGCTTGGAGTTGGGGGAGCAGTTGGGCTAAGAGGCCCTGAAGGCGCAGTAAGCGCTGGGGAGACGGGGTGACCCTCCACTTGGAGGTGTCGAAGGACATGCCCAGGAACTGGAATTGTTTGGAGGGAGTTAGGTCCGACTTCTCCTCGTTGCAGACAAAGCCCAGGTTGTGACAGAGTTGCAGGACCTGGGATGCTTGTTGCGCACACTGTTCTTTGGAGGAGGCGAGTAGAAGCCAATCGTCTAGATAGGCCTTGAGGCGGATGCCCTTCTCCCGAACATGCATGCAGAGTTCCCTCGCCACCTTCGTGAAGAGCCAAGGGGCGGGTGCCAGACCGAAGGGCAGTGCCCTGAATTGGAAGATCCGGTTCCTCCAGACGAATCTGAGGTACTTCCTGTCCCTGGGGTGAATGAGGAGATGGAAGTATGCATCCTTGAGGTCGATGGATATCCCCCAGTCGCCCGGGTGCAAGGCCTCGCGGATGGACATAGGGGTCTCCATACGGAAATGGAGGACGCGGAGGAACCGGTTTAGGGAGGAGAGGTCCAGGACGGGCCTCCAGCCCCCCGAAGTTTTGGGGACCACAAAGATGCGTCCATAGAATCCCGGGGACGCAGCGAAGGAAACTTCCTCCGTAGCCCCCTTGGCTAACATCGAAAGAACCTCCTGATCCAGGGCCTGCGAGGCCGAGCGATCTTGAGGAAGTGCGAAAGCAGGGGGAGAGAGCGTGAGAGGAGCCTTCCTTGGGCCCCAAGGAAGGCGGAACCCCGACCTGATCACCCGCAGGGCCCACGGGCTGGCGGGCAGCCTCTCCCACGCGTCGATGTGTCTGGAGAGACTGCCCACAGGATCGCCCGTGGGGGGTGATGGCCTCAGGCCGGGGGTGAGTCATTGGGGGTTGGCCGGCTGAGAGGGAGCCGGCCTGCGGGCCTTAGGCCGGGCCACCGGCCTGCCCGAATGCTGTTGCGGTCTCCTGTGCCCTTGGGGCCTGGGATCGGCCCGAAACTTGGTGTGGGTGGGCCTGTTTGGCGGGTAGGCCGCTGGAGCCGGGCGCTTCACGGCAGGGCGAGAGGGCCTCGAATGGAGGGCGAGGTCCCTTTTTATGTCCGCCTGGTGCTTCAGGACGGCCTGAACATGGTTCCCGAAGAGGGAGCCCGGCTGGACAGGCACCGCGCGCAAGGAGGCCCTTGCCGACGGTGAGGTGGCAACCGAGGATGCCGCGAGAATGGCATCCCGCCTCGCCATGACGGCGTTCAGATACGTGCGTGCTTGCGATTCGGCCACGGATCTGAGCCCCTGCGCCATGGCCTGGATAAAGGCCACGATGGTTGCCTGGTCAGGCGCCTGGCGGAGCGTGAAGGACTGCTGGTTGGGGTCCTTCAGGGCTTCCCCTAGGCCGCCCAAGAATGAGTCCAGGGCGGAGGTTGCCACCAGCCCCCGTCTCGCGTTCTCCTCCCATTCCGTCAAGCATTTCTCCGTGATGGAGATATGCTGCGGCTGGGCCCGAGAGCGATCGTTCACAAGGAGGAGGTTCTCCTGTGTGAGCGAGAGGGGAGCGTCAGGGATAGGCCCATGGGCCATGAAGGGCTTCCGCTGGAAGGGGAGCGGTGCCGGCTTCAGGAATTTCCTGAAGGGCAAGGCTCCCGGGAAGTCAGGCACAGATCCTGGAACGAAATCTTGTGCCTCTTTCCCCCTGGCAGTGTCCTGGGCTTGCCTGAGGCAGTCAGCCACCATGTCGGACTGTTTTAGCAAGGAGGCCCGTGGGGCTGAGGTAGGGTGAGCGCTGAAAAGGCGCTCGGCCGAGCCAAGCTTGGGAGCCTTGGGCTCTGGCACAGTGGACACCGCCTCCGGTGTGAGTTGTGCCAGCCGGTCCATGGCATCCTGGAAGCAGAATGCCATGTGGGCAGGGGCCTCATCCTCTGAGGCCGAGTCCGAGTCCTCTGGCCCGCCTATGGAGGGGGCGAGAGTCTGCGGAGAGTCTGACCGGGGTGCCACGGTTGTGGGACCCGGGTCAGAGCCCCCAGGAGGCAGCCCCGGTGTTGTGTCCAACACGGGTGGTGCCGGGGGGGCTGGGCAGGGTGAGTCCTGCGCTGGTGGGGCGCCGGGCATAAAGCCGGGCCACCACGTGCATCCCGTGGCCGAGGCCGGGGGAAATCCCAAGGATGGGTGCCACGGTACCATGTGCGGTGCCATGGGATGCGGCATGGGCTGAGCCCAAGGGGCATCAGGACCCTGACCCCATGAAGGGTAGGGCCTGGCCCGGTCCCCAGTGCCCAAAGGACCAGCCTGCTGAGGGCGGCTAGGCATGTGCCAAGGCGCCCAAGTGCTCTGTCCGGAATGGGACAGAGATGTGGCAGCCCGCCATGGGTCGCTTGGTAGTTGCCAAGGCGCCCAAGTGCTCTGTCCTGAATGGGACAGAGAGGTTGTGGCGGGTGCAGCAGCAGGCTGTGGGGGAGGAAGGGAGACAACCGGGGCAGATCGACGATCTGACGCCCATAAGGGTGGGGTTGTTGGTATCATTAGAATCACAATAAAGAGATCTGTTTATTGGTAATAGTTTCAAAAATCTATACGTAAATCTCAAAATCTGTTTGGAGTAGCTACTACTAATAACTTAATAAGATGTAATATTGCCCTTTCAAACAAATGAATGACAACAGGCTATTAATAAATAAGATGCAATCTTGCCCTTTAAAACAAATCCATGACAATAGGCCTATCCTTTCATAACAATTACACAGACTAATGAATAGCCTACAAATCATTAAAGTCAAAGCCTTCTATTAATTTTCAAAACCTAAGAAAAGGATAATACACCAATGCACAAAAGATTTTTTGTGACATTCTAAATATGTGTGTGTGTGTGTGTGTGTGTGTGTGTGTGTGTGTGTGTGTGTGTGTGTGTGTGTGTGTGTGTGTGTGTGTGTGTGTGTGTGTGTGGTATGTGTGTGTGTGTGTGTGTGTGTGTGTGTGTGTGTGTGTGTGTGTGTGTGTATGTGTGTGTTATTGACATTAAGAGAGAGAGAGGATCACATCTATTAACATGGACTTGAGATACAAAAACAATTTTATTTATGCCTATTTATTTATTTATTTATTCATTTCTTATTCTGAGAGAGACAGAGAGAAAGAGAAAAAGAGAGAGTCAGTGTCATGTCAATTAATAGTGACTCGGATACAATTTATTAAGGCCTATGTACTTATCTATTTGTAAATTTATTCATGCATTTATTTTTTTCTCAAGACACAGAGAGAGCTCTAGAGGAATAGTGGTGGGGTGCACATCCCTCTGTTTGGGCAAACCCATTTTCCACGACTCCGTGAAGCTTGTCGAGCACATAGTATTTTAAGTAGTAAGCTCGCCCATCATGGGGTGAACAGGTTTCACAACGGTGTGCAAATTAGCATGACCTTGGGGGGGAAATGGATAAACCTAGTTTCAGCTGACAACTCAGAATTGAGTTCAAATGGAGTTGTCGATTTTTGAAAAATACAATGCTACAGATAAAACAAAACCTGATCTGTTGATTGCTGGTCTCGGTCTGAGAATACAAACCTTGCAAAGCTGCAACTCACACAACCTTATGTTATGCTGAGCTACTAGTGTTGGCACATTCCAAGATTGTTTTGTTGTGCTGATACAGATCCTCATGTAAAAAGTTCATATACAGCCGCATTTTACATCAAACTGATTTCATTTTGCACTTGTGTGTAGAAAAAAAAGCATGCACAATCAAATTCCGGGGACGAAAAGTTGGAAAATGGGGACTTACCTTGAAACTTCTCCAATGAAAGAAAGCAAAACTTTGAAAGCGTTGATCACATTCACAGCTCAAAACTGGTGCACACAAACCTTGTCGTGAAAGATATTCTGTTACGTTAATTCTCACTGGCTGCAAAATTACAACATGACTGGTTCACAAATACAGCTGTATCAACCAATATAATGAAGCACTCCAAACAAACTGCGATTCTGCGTGAATACTGTCACCACATGTGCGCCATGAACTCGGATTTTCAACTTTCTCATCAAATAACGAATTCCATTTTTACTCTAATTACATAAGAAGCATTCATGCAAATCTTCATTCATTTCTAATTAACTTGAGTAAACAACAAGAGGAGGCAATATTTGATTCAACTAAAGAGTCCTATCAGTCATGCGACCAGCCCTGGTTTTTGAGGACACAAAATAGATGTTGCGTTTCAGCCCATGTGACATTGCTACTTCCAGCGCATAGGGTTTTGCACAGTTCAGAAGTCTGCCAGGTAATCACCAGCAGATTTGGGTCGAGTGCATAAGGGAATGTCCAAGTGCAATGAAGCCATTCAAACAAACTCCAACTTGTCCAAGATGAACTTCTTTGAACAAATTCCAAGCAAACTCCAGTTCTGTCTGTCTCGCGCATGCACACACACACACACACACAAACACACACAAACACACACACACACACACACACATACACACACACACACACACACACTCACACACACACACACAGAGCAGCCTTCTTGCTGCTGCATGCTCACATACACATACTGCTAGTACGAGTACTGCTCGTATTACATTCTCTCTCCCTCTCTTATCTCTCCAACTCTCTCTCTCTCATACACACACACACACACACACACACACCACACACACACACACACACACAACACAAATACATGCACACACTCGCACGCAGGTAACAAAAACATTTCACACATTATGCTGTACTATAAATGGCAGTCAGTGTTATCATATTACCTCTGAAGAATTTTGATTCAAATGTCGTTTGACAAAATCCAGTCGCTGGATGGCCTGTTCTAGGTCACCGATTCGTTTCTTGACCTTGTCTACAACCTTTTCACTCATGATGCTTTTTTGTGACTTGACTTGACCTTGATGGTAAATGAAAGTTATCTTTCTGGAAATAATCCTAAAATGTTAATGGTCCTGAAACAGACAACAACAAAAAATTCTAATCAGTTTTTAACCTCCTGCATCAGTGCATGATTTTGACATATGGATAGTTTACTAGTAACAATACTTGATCATTTTGCAGAAACAGAGAAAGACTTGTACTAAGTTGTAGGTGGCATAGGAAAAAAATCTTTTTCATATTTTTATAAAAACAAGCAACAAACAAAATAAAAACAAACACATAAATATATCTACATTTATGTAAACTCTATAGTAGTTCATATCTCTTTTTGATCAGCAAACCAAAGATGATGACAATAATACTAATACTGCTACTACTGTTACTGTTAGTAGTGTTAGTACTATTTCTACTAATTCCATGTGTATAGTTTATCAGTATCAGCAATTTATCAGTACAGTAATTCATCAGTACCATATAAATACAGTTAAACATACAAATCAATCATCAATGCAGCACAATGTAGTTCCTAAAAACTACAATAGACCAGAATGTGAAATCAGTAATGGGTAGTACTGACACTAGTTTACAAAAATTAATTTAGACAAGGAAGAAAATAACAAAATTAACAAATTACTGAAAATTCTCTCTCTCATACACACACACACACATGAAAGCAAATATGCATACACATAATCACATATGCCTGCATATACATAATGACAAACACAGGTGGAGTCAGGGTCCATACAGTAATGCAGCACAGACAAAGAAATGAACACAGTACAATAACCGATAATTTACACGAATCAGAAATACATACCAATAGCAGTAATACAACAACAACAAATTTACATAAGAAAAAATGTATGGACTTAGAATCATTTTATAAATTTTCTATACAAGCCTTTCACACACACACACACACACACACACACACACACACACACACACACACACAAACCCCAAACAAACAAAAACAAATCACACATGCCAACAACAGATCAGGTGAGCACAGTTAGCTCTCAGATTTTCATTCTCATGTGCGTGAATGTGTGACAGCAGACTGGGGCATTTAAGGATTCCATATGCATTCACACATGCACATGGAGAACTTGGGTAGGATCTCAGCTATAATTTTGTCAAGCTGAAACTGAAAGTGATATGCCTGCAGTCCTATTGTGGCTCCAGAAACAGTGCCACAGACTTAAACAATTATTTTCAGGTCCTTGGTGTCAAGTAAGATTCACGAGTCAGATATTAGTTCTGCCCACCAAAGCTCAAATCTGCCCCGATTTGTCATAGCATTTTCCATTGATGCAACATCACATTTAAAAAAAAGAAGTTTTAAAAGGTAATAATACTAATAGCTACCATTCTACCAAACATGAAGCCATGTTATCGCTTTTGCGGTGAACCACTTGAAAAAATGTTAGATATGTCTGCGCAAGGGTTAAAAATGAAGCTGACGTCTTGGGTACACAGTGATTTACATAGTTCTGCCGTGGCTTCAGCTGGCTGCATGCACTGGTTGGCTTAGATGTCAGTGATCTTACTTGTACCAGTCAGAGATACTTAGTATCATATAAGGCCTAGTTAAGCCTGCAGAGAAAAGTTTAATGAATACCAAACCACATGTCATTTGGACCAAAACTACTTCAAGTATTGGTAACGAAGCCCTGCTACAGCAATAAGGAAAACGGCAAGCTGACACTCATGAACTGCAGCGGTGAGTGGGAAGATTAGAAAATGACCTACTGGTGATCGATACCTCTATTTTCTTCAAGCTTTGGTAATACCTTAACTATCTGGTCTGTAATCCCACTTCCTTTCAAAAACAAGTTTAGCAGAACATGATCAGTCTGGTGGTGTTACTGTCATGTGTTAATGCCCTATTGATATATTCAGCCCTATTGGCATGGAAGCAAAAGTTTTCCATCCCACACATCCCGACTAACAACTTCTCCCCAGGAACACTTCGCACTGGCAACTGGGTCTGTTACGTGTATCTCATCACTAGCACATGTACCAGCGGTCAGCCAGTGCGCACAGCCATGCAAAACTTCATATATAGGCCTATATTCCATTTTACAATTTATGTACAAAACTTCATATATAGACCTATATTCCATTTTACAATTTATGTACATGTATACTACATTCCTTCTGTTCTTATATTATAGTTATAAACACCACAAATTTGTTCATATAGAATGAATTTTGAAAGATATTTTCTTTAAAGCATATTAGATCAAAATGACGAAATCGGAAATAGCTTTAGTTGAGGGTATCAAAACAAAAAAAAAAAAAAAGTATCACCGTTCCCTGTAAAAGCAGACGAAACCAAAAGTAGGTCAGAATAGGAGGCCAAATCATACCAAGGAATTTTAAGAGCACTTCTAACTTAATCATGACCTTTCACTTTTCATTATCGATTATGTAGGCTATAGTCTATACTTTATAATTTGTGAATGCATATGGAACCATGCCCCAGTCTGCTGTCACACATTCACGCACATGGGAATGAAACGTTAACTCTTCGGAGACGTAACAGCGGATATTCCGCTGCAGCTGGCCAAACCATTAGACATGACAGCGGACATTCCGCTGCAGCTGGCCAAACCCTTAGTTAGAGACGTGATAGGGATATTCCGCTGCGGTTTTTAAAAATAGATGCAAGCCGGTCGCTGGTCTAAGGGAACTAACTACACATAGAGGAACACTCTTTGGTATCTTCTGAAGTGTTTGTTACTTCCCTTGCATCGATTTTATCCCGATTAGTTATAGTTTTTGCCTTTATCCAAACCAACCGGAGTGACCGTCCTTGCACCAAAATGGTGACATTTAGGCCTTCTTCTTCTTCCTCAAAGGATCGTCATAATCACTTTGCTGCTTCACCTGTGTGAAAACAAAGCTGTGTTTGTTCTTTTATATCTTCTGGTCATACCAAGGACTTGTGATTACCTGGATTTCTGGATTACCTGGTCAAGAATGGGTGTTTCACTGACTTTATGTGTTGGATTACTGTCAATATAGTGTCAATCAAAAACTTCTTTCCCAGAGCCAAAATCCTACCCCATTTCACCTTCTAGGAAGGTAAGTAGAATAGATGTATTGTCCTTGTATGTAGCTTCAGCTCAAAGAGCGTAAACTGAATTTTATTTTGATATAAAATATGTACTTGTGCTGTAAAATCTGTATTTTTGATAAATTTTTGAAAAAAACAAATCGTGCGTCACCAAGGGTTGTGGCAGGTCCCGTTGATCGCGTCCACAGTGGTTTGCAAGGCAACTACATTAGTATTATTACGTCTTCAAAGAGTTAAGCTTTTGATTTCGTAAACATGCATGCTGTTTTCACCGAAATACACTGATATGGCCGAGTATATCGATACGGCGTTAACAGTCGTATTTATAGCAATCGTGGATTGATTGATTGATTTGGTTCAGTTTTTACGTCGACACCCACCTCAGGTGATATGGCCGACTGGGATAACTATCCCAGGGAAGTGGTGGAAGGGGACCTATCTAATCCTACACTACACTGACACCCGTGACCACCAGAACAACAATGATGTTAAGATGGGACAGTGAGAAGGCCAGTTTTAATGTAGGCACCCCGGGATTCGAACCCACAACCATTAGCATGTGAATGCGACGCTCAAACCAACTGAGCTACTGAGGCCCGCGGTGCAATCGTGGAATGTGGCCACAGACAACTTACATAAAATGTAGTATGAATGTGACGTACTAATCAGGGTCAAGATCAAGGTTCATTTTCAAGTTCAAGGTTAACAATCCGCCATCCAGACATTACCGACAGTCACGTACACAATCTGTCTCCAAAATAAATTCCAAATACTGCCACAAATATGTCAGTAAACCTAACAAAAGATCTTTAAGGCTATATGTTAATACCTGTTGGTTCACAATAGCTGACACTTGCATCAAAACATTGTGCCACGCCACATTTTTATGCCAACGTGAGTGCGTTACGAACTGAAAACATCGTCTGCTCAATCACGAAGATTGAAGAATCAGTTGATAATGAAATAAAGTACAGATCAGAACAAAAATATAAACAAGTATAGGGGGGTTCAATTACACATTATATCATCTAACACAAAACATTACTTCTTACCTTTTTTGACCTTAGAGGTAGTGTTGGGATTACTGCTCTTTTTGACGTCAGCTCGCTGACGGGGACGCAGACTAAAGCAAGCATCAGCCAATCATTTTTCTCCACATAAAAACATTTACTACACATTTGTAATAAGTCCTGTGATTGGCTCGTTATTGAAACAGGGGACACCATTCCATCGACATATGCATGTTAATGAATGTGTTTATCTGAGCAACCGAATGTGGTCTGTACGTTTGTAACCTTATACTGGTTAAAGCCATTTTGAATTCAGTTGCGCAGCGATTCAAATGGTAAATAATTACACTGCACCTTTCCCTAATATTTTCAGTCTTGTCTCACGCTCAGTGTCGGTCTTCAGCCTTCGTCAGTTCGTGATACAAACACGTCACTCGCGACTCTGTTACTACTAACTTAGTACTAGTAGTTAGTACTACTAATAACTAGTGTTACTGTTAGTCTGTATCCAGTATCTGAGTCTGAGGTATCTCGAAGGCCGTTGTCAGTCTCGGTTTGGGTGGCACCGTTGTGTGTGTCAGTGTCTGAGTATGTGTAGCCTATATAGTGTTTCAGTCTGTCCATCTCTCTCTCTCTCTCTCTCTCTCTCTCTCTCTCTCTCTCTCTCTCTCTCTCTCTCTGGTCTGTCTCTCTCTCTTCTCCCTCTGTCTTCCTTCTCTCTCTCTCTCTCTCTCTCTCTCTCTCTCTCTCTCTCTGTGTGTTTTATAATTTGTAATGGGCATAACTTTTTTGGTGATGTGTCCAAAACTCGGTGATCAGTTTATTGATAGAAGACATACATGCCCTGTAAGATTCACATTTTATCACACACACACACACACACACACACACACACACACACACACACACACACACACACACACTGATACAGACTGCTGTTGCAAAAATTAACTGGACAATGGTGTACCTTACACCACAAACAATTGAAACATCTGTAAAGACCAAAAGCAGAAGCTGGATTTATATATATGTATATGTATGTATGTATACAATATACACATAAGTATCATCATGGATGTGTCTTTGTCTTTGTTTAGACTTTAGTGCATATTTCTGTAAAAATATGTTGAAAACTGAACATGGTGTTTAGGTAGGTTGTAAATATGAAAGTGAAGTGAATAAGGAAGTGAAAACCCGAATCGAAAACGCCATCGGGCCGTATGAAGACCTCCTGACTTCGGTGATAAGACGTAAACTGAGGTGGTACGGGCACGTCACACGGTCATCTGGACTGGCCAAGACCTCTTGCAGGGAACAGTACAGGGAGGGAGACGAAGAGGCAGACAGAGAAAAAATGGGAAGACAATATCAGAGAGTGGACTGGCCTTGAATGGAACATCATTCTGCGGAAAGCTGAGGACCGTGAGGAGTGGAGGAAGTTGGTTGCACAATCTTCAGTGGTGCCCCAACGGTCAACCAGACTACGGGACTGATGATGATGATGATGATGATGATGAAATATGAAAAGTACTTAGAAAGGCAGTTAATGACCTATCATGTTTTTACCGTTTTTCCAAAGAGTATATTTAAGGTATAAAAATTTCAGTTTTTCCTGTTTTCTGTCTTTTTCTTTTCTTTCTTTCTTTTTTTTTTTCATTTGACCACAGGAACTTGTGTTTATTTAAGTTATGCCCACAGTATTCAAATTTATGAATTTCAGTTACAAGATATGAAAAAGTTAAACATTTTGCCCTCCAAGTTTAAACATGGTAGATAATTTATCATCATCATCATCATCATGTGCCCTACTGCATGGCTTGGTTATCATGGTCATCCATACAAATGTATCCTTTGTTCCTGCAAGTACATCTCCCACCTTCTCTGTCTTCATCCATTCTGCAAATCTGTCTAATATTTTCTCTGTGGCTCTACCTGGTGCTCTTTTTACTTTCAGCTTTCCTGTTATGACTTGGTGCTCAAATCTCTCTTGCCTCATAAAATGTTCTGGACATGTTGCATGTCTTTTCCTAATCTTTTTCATTAATGTTCTTGTTGTGTTTGCCTCTTTCAAGACTGTTGTTTTGTTTGTTTTCTTTGCTGTCCATGGAACTCTTAATGGTCTTCTTAGAAACCACATTTCAGCTGCCTTAATCTTGTTCTGACTTTGCGTGTTGACTGTCCATGCTTTGCAACCATACAATAGTGTTGGTTCTATGTTTAACACTGATGAACTTTCTTCCTGATGTTGATCGATAGGCATTTGTTGCTAAGAACACTTCATTTTCTTGAATGGTGTTTTAGCTTGGCCAATTCCGCTGTGTATTTCTAATGTGCATTTGCCTCTGGTGAGATGTCTGTTCCCAAATATTTAACTTGTCTGCTTACCTTTAAAAACACTTCAAAGTATTTGTTTTTAGAAACATCTACAAAGCAGGAGAGCTTAATCTTATGATCTTTAAAGCTTGCTAAGTCTGTTCATGTTGCAACTGAGTTTGAGTTGAGACTTTGAGAATTTATTCTGTGTATGTAGAGAGAGAGAGAGAGAGAGAGAGAGTATGATTTTTTTTTAAAAACCTTTTGAATTTTTTGTGAGTGGAGGTTCTGTTATTGATTTTTATTTTATTGTCTGTCTTTTTTTTTCTTGATGGACTGACTGCTTTTTGTGTTTAGTGTATGTATAATGTTTTGTTTGTTTTTGTTTGGTTAGTCTGTGAACTTTCCCATGCAATTCATCAGTGTCATCAATGAAATGAGGATTGGTGATTATTCTGCCTGTTGGGATGCCAGGGGGTATTTCAGTATAAATAGTATCCCCACCTTCTGGAAACGCTGTGTTGCAAATTTGCTCATTTTTTTCACTCTCTTTGTTTCTGTCTTGCTCCTTAGTTTCTGTCATCTCTTCCTATCATTTTGATTTTCTGCGTTGCCCATTCACCTGTATTTTTCCCATAAAGCTCTCCATACTGAAATAACTGAAATAACAAAGTATTCTGCACCCTGTAGTATTTCTTCATGCTTCCCTATTGTGTCAGTCATGATACATTACAGAAAGATGCTGAAGAGAGTAGGTCACTAGGTGAGAGAGAGAGGCCTGTGAGACACTGACCATTGTTCTGAAGTAATCCCTGAGGGAACCATTGTTGAAAACTGCGCAGATGGCCTTGTCTTACAGGTGTATTTGATGACTTGAACAAAGAGTGGGACAGATACTGTACTTCCTCTTGGTTGTGCTTAAGGTTGATGTCAAGCCCTGTTGAAAGCACTTCTTAACATTTGAAATCCATAAATAGGTGGCAGATGTGCTGTTGGTGCTGAAGGCATTTTCTACAAAGGACTGATGATCTGCTCTGTGGTGTTCTGCCTGTTGTAAAGCCGACCTGGAAGCAACTGAGAAGAGCAAGGTACTGTTGAAGTGTCCTCTTCACAATCTTTTTCAAAGAAAGCTGCTGTATTAGGCAATACTTCAGGATCTCCAGTTCTTCCACTAAAGCAAAAATGTGAAATTCTTTATACTAAATTATAGTCAGCCTTCATCTTTGAAGTGATACAGATTATAACTTATAAATGTGGCTGCTAAGTTCAGTGAAGAAATAACACTTCAGAACTCATCTTCATAAGTGGCATGTAAAGTTCATTGAAGTCATATTTTTAGGAAGTTTGAAGACTGTGGAAAAATCTTTCCTTTCTGTGTTCAAAAGATAACATGTCCAGAAGGAAGTCATCCGCTGGCACAGTCAGAGAATCATCATCATCATCCTCATCAGCAGCAGCAGCCTCATCATCAGCAACAGCAGCATTACCATCATCATCATTATCATCCATTCATCAGTCAATCAATCAATCAATCATTATCATTATCATCATGATGTATGTAACATGACTTAGTATGATAATAAATATCATCATCATCCCAAAAAGAACAGAGAGAGAAAAAAGTCCCAAAAGACTGGCAACAAGTACGAGCGTAATTATGGTCCCTGTAGAGACTGTGGCATGTGAAGAGGAATAGCAGTCTGGAACAGTGTTCAAAAATGTATTCCAAAATCCTGGAATAAAACACAAGATGCATGATGGAGTTCGGGAAAGGGGAATAGTGTACAGACACAGTCTGTGTTCAAAGACAGCTTTGTGAAAAGACAATTGAGCATAATAAAGAACTTAACCTGGTCTTCTTAGACCAGGAAAAAGCATGTGATCGGGGGAAAAAGGCAAGCTTTGAGGGTGAAAGAGCTGTTCATTGTCAAAAGGCAAGCTTTTAGACAACATCAGAGCTGTCTATACAAACAACATGAGTGCAGTCACACACCAAAAACACTCTCTGACTGGATTGGAGTCAACTGGAGTGAGACATGGTCGTGTCCTATCACCACTAGTATCTATAATTTACATGGAGAACATCACAAAAGAGGCAAACCCAAACTCAGAATCATGCAAGATATCATTTGCAGGCATCAGAGCCCAGTTTAAAAAAGAGAATGACTATACAAACACACACCAACTTGAACATCTCTTGTGAAAACTACAACATGAAAGTCAACATTAGCAAACCCAAAAAGACAAGGGTCAGTAGACCATCAGGCAAACCTTACCATCAACATCACTGGCTTTAAAGTCAAACAACTGAGTGAATTAAATACTATGGCAGCATTTTCTTAAAAAAACGGAAGAGTCAGCGGAGAGATCAAAAACCAGAATCCAGAGAGCAAACATTGTCAGTTATCAAGTTGTCCCACTCCTGAAACACCCCAACATTCCTATTGAAAGGGATATCAACAAAACCAGATGTGACAGGATCAGAAACACCAAGATCAGAGAAATGTTGGGAGCAACACCAGTCCATCATCATATTCATCAACAGGGGGTATAGTCGTTTGGTCATCAGATCAAAGTGCAACCCACCAGCCAGCTCAACAAGCATAGAACAGAAAGATATGTGGATTTAAAGTGAGAGACAGAACAAGGAATGCATTGATCAGTAGTGTGAAAGAGACTTTGATGTCACTTGTCATTTCTTCTCTCCAGGCCTTCCAGGTCTCTGCTGATTGTCGGCTTTTTCTCCCCACGACATGTAAATTAGTACAAGTGGACAGATGAAAGAAAACAAGACCACTATGATCATCTTCACATCACTGGAATGGAGATCACTGGTATTATTAACTTCATATGGGCTAACAGAATGCAAAGAAGACTTAAATAAGTGTAAAGGATGCAGACATGAAAGAATTAGGTGCATTGTCATTAGGACTGCCTTGTTGTTATCTTGGGAGAGACTAAGGCTAAAGGACAGACAGAAAACCGATGGAAGGCAACAGGAGACCACCATTGTATGTTACCAAGCTAATCATGGCCAGCCAAACGAAAATGGAGCACCTTCGTCTGCCAGGGACTGTCATGCTGGGCAGGTGATACCCGACTTTCAGCAGGCTACTGCATTCAGACTAAGAGACATCAAAATTGCAACCTGGAATGTAAGAAATTGCTGCAAAAAGGAAAATTAGAAAATGTCAAGCATTGAAAAAGATTCAAGCGAGAAAAGCCCTAGGACCAAACGAAATTACTACAGAAAAAATTGAGGCCCTAGAAGAATTTGGTGTTGAAAAATTAATAGTCATTTCTACTCTCGGAAAAAGCCCTAGGACCAGACAATATTATAACAGAAATGATTGAGGCCCTAGGAGAATTTGGTATTGAAAATTAACAGTCTTCCTGAGTGAAATTTACGACACCAGAAAAATCTCCAAAGATGTGTCAAAATCAATCAATTTTCATTGCACTTCCAAAGAAAACAAGGGCTATAGAATGCAAACTCCATTGTACAATCAGATTGATAAGTCATGTAACAAACCTATTAAGAATAATCATGATGAGGACAAGAACAGAATCAAAAGAGAAATAGCAGAAGAACAATGTGGATTTGCTGAAGGTAAAGGAACTATTAATGTCATATACATCCTAAGAACTATCACAGAAAGGTCAGTCAAGATGACTAAGGATTTATATTTATGCTTTGTTGATTATACCAAGGCTTTTAATTGGGTAAGATATGAAGAATTGATCAACCAACTAGAAAGGCTCAATATTGATGGAAAAGATCTAAGAATAATCAGAAATATGTATTGGGAACAAACAGCAGTAATGAGAATAGAAAATACTTATAAACTCTTTTTTTCCAAAATAACAAAAAAGGGGATTAGGCAGGGTTGTGTTCTGTGACCAGATTTGTTTTCACTTTACAGCGAAACCGACATGAGTAACCTAGGAGAATGCCGTTGGATAAAGGTTGGAGGAAAAATGATAACATTCATTACACAGGTAAATCATGCTAATTGCAAAAGATGAAAAAGACCTACAAAATCTTGTGAATGTAATAGAAATAGAAAGCAAAAATAAAGGGCTGGAGCTAAAATAGCAAGAAGACTGAAATCATGGTAATCAGTTGAAAACAAGAAATTCCCTCATGCAAAAAATTACAACAAATGGCACAACATTGAGACATATTGATAAGTTTAAATATCTAGGAACAGTCATCTCACCAAATGGCTGATGCACATCAGAAAAATGGCCAGCAGAATCAGCCAAGCTAAAACAGCATTCAAGAAGGTGGAAAGAGTTCTTACCAAAAAATGCCTATCAATTAACATCAGGAAGAGAGTTCTTGAATGTTATGTAGAACCAATACTGTATGGTTGTGAGACTGACAGTCAACACGTAAAGTCAGAACAAAATTGAGGCAACTGAAATGAGGTTTCTAAGAAGAATGTTGAGAGTTCCATGGACAGCAAAGAAAACAAATGAGACAGTCTTGAAGGAGGCAGGCACGAGAAGATCATTAATAAAGAAAATCAAGAAAAGACAAGCAACATAGGACATTTTATGAAGCAAGAGAAATTAGAGCTTCTGGTCACAACAGGAAAGCTGGAGGGAAAGAGAGCACCAGGTAGACCCAGGGAGAAAATATTGGACAGACTTGCAGGGTGGCTGAGGACAGAGAGGTTGGGAGATGTACTTGCAGTGTCAAGGGATAGATTCATATGGAGGGTCATGATTGCCAACGCCATGCGGCAGGGCACATAATGATAATTTCATTAGGAATTTTGTGGCAAAGACAGAGTTTTTATTATTATTATTATTATCATAGCATGCATGCAGTGTATTGAAATGAATTGAGGAAGAGTGTTCATTTGTTTTTGTTTTGCTATTTTTATGTTTCATGAAATGGTGGCCAAATGTTGAGACTACCTGCCCAGGAAGATATCTTAGGTTAAGATTCGGGTTGGAATCATCATTTTTGACTTCAGCCCCACTATACTTTGAGTGATGCTAGTTTGGTTGTTAATCTTTTGAATGAGAATTGAGACAGTAAGCAATAAAACAGGTGTGCCATGTACAGAATGCATTTACCGACCAAGAGTACTTGTATATTGAGGAGCCCATACATAAATCATATGTTAATTGGATATCCTGTTTGCCCATGAATCATGTTGATTGCTGATATTGTACAGTGATTGATCAGTGTAATATATGAGTTTTAGACTTTATCTTTTTTTTTTTTTTCAATCTTGTTTGTGATGAGTTTTATTATTATACTGAATTATGATGGCATATTGATGGTCTTTACTTCTGTGTAATGTAATCCTTGCTTAGGTGAAGGCTAGATTTCAAAAAAGCATTTGTTAACTTTTGCTATGTCGTCATAATCATGTGTAAGATATTTTCTGTTTACCTTACATATATTCTTTTTTTGGTCTTTCTGGGCAGTTAGTTGAAGTATTTTTCTGATTACTTAAACTCTGTTTTGCTTGTCTGAACATTGATGCCATGTCAGTGATATGTGTGTTAGGTTTAGACTTGTGTACATGATACAGTAATGTAGAAAACTGTCATTTGTAATTAATTTTTTTGTCATTTTTGTCTTTTGCATAGGATTGGTTGGAGGATCCCACAGTGGAATTATTACAAAGAAGGAAAAAAAGCCACAGCCAAAGGGACGGTGGCCAAAATTACCTGTATACAATACAGAAAATGGGTGTCTACAGCAGCAGTTTTGTGGTGAATCCCCAGAGCAGTAATGCTGTGAGCGGCTACAGTCACCCGTCCAAACCTAACTGGATCACTGCTCATGCAATTTCCACTGAGTGTATGTAATCTTTTAAACACGCATATGTATGTGTGTGCATGGATACACACACATGGATGTGCTTGTATGTTTCTATATGCATATATTAGTTATTTTACTATTATAGTGTATGTAATTTTTTTTAAATGCATTTGTGTGTGTACTTGTATCTTTGTGTATGCATTTTAGTTACTTTATCTTACTATTGTATCAGTTTTTCAGAGTTATTCCGGATTATCTTTTCAGCTCAGCAAGCAGAATCATTCAATGAAGATGTAATCTGCTTTGTTGTTTTGTCCTAAATGTGGTGAACTTATTTCTCTGTTGTCTTTTATACATGCTTGACAAAGTCAGTTGACTGGAAACTTTGACCTCTGTTGTTTCTTCACTTTTGTACATGATTCTTGCTCTTATTTTCATGTGTTTCTAGTTTCTGTTTGCTTGAATACTGGCAGTCTCTTTGATTCAGATTAAATAAATGCATGCACACGAAAGACTGAAAAGTAGAAAACTTCAGCAATGACAGCAAATTATCATCTCTTAGAATTGACTAGAGAGATTTTTTTACTTTCAGTCAGACCTTAAGTAAAAGTCATGGTCAGGTCAGACTGCAGTCTGCTTATCTGTCTGTAAACGTGAACAGCAAGGCTAGTAGTGAAAACTAGAAATCCAGCACAGTGTGTAGTGATAGCGCAATATGATAACAGGGCAGACTGACCTAAAAAGTTTGAATGATTTTTTCATAGCTGCAAGATTCATTGTTGATAATTGCCAGGCAGGTTACCAAAGTAAATCTGAATAATAGCATATATATTGCTCTATGTGTTCGTTCATCCGTTATTTCTTTTAACGTGTATTCACATATGTGCTTTTAGACGACTGGGTGTGTGTGTGTGTGTGTGGTGGTTGTGTGTGTGTGTGTGTTGTGTGTGTGTGGTGTGTGTGTGTGTGTGTGTGTTGTGTGTGTGTGTGTGTGATGTTGAAAATATGTAGCAATGGCATGCATATTCATGTTTTTGTGCATATGTTCATTTATTTTATTTTTCTAGAGTATTCCAGGTGTTTCGTATAATTAATCACGGGCTCCTTTGAAATGCATTTTGTTCTTGTGAATAATAAGGAAATTCCATGTCTGATGTATACTCACAAACACTTAAGATGCCTGCAAGTGTGCATGCAATGTTGCACATTGGCATATATGCATGTATGCATGCACGCAAGCACACATACGTGAGCGCATTTTGTCATACACACTTATACACACATGCATTTTGTCATACACACTAATACACATGCATTTACACATATTAATATGTACATATGCATGCATGTGTGTGCACACATATGATATATACATGTATGCATAGGCACACATGCACACGTGTACACACAGACACACACACACACACAGATACATACACACACATACAAACACTCATACTCACACACACATACACACACACACATACACACACAAACACACTCACACATCACACCACACACACACACACACACACACACACACACACACACACACACACACACACACACACACACTCACTCACTCACTCACTCACTCACTCCACACATACACCCATGCATGCACACACACACGCTCAAAGTTATTCATTTAAAATTACTGATCTTGGTATGTTCTAGTAGAGGCAGGATTTACCTATCATTTGTAGTAATGCAAGATTGAACTCTAAAGCCCTTTAACTCTAAATCCTTTCAGCCTAATTGCCTTTACCCTTGAGCATTACAAATGTGTTTGTAATTGTGATAGAGGTTACAGTGATTTTGATACTGTTAATTGATGATACGACATGAACTTTTCCTTCAAATTCAGCTGACCATTTGTAGTGTAATGGCCAAAGCTCATGATATGTTATCAGAATGAACTGTGGTTAGTACCCTAAGTGTCTGTCACATGGTGGTTTCAGTTATGATTAGGTTCATGACATCTTAGATAGAGCTGATAGACAATATAGGCTAGCATGAAACTTATCTTTGTTTGGTGTAGAATTTCTCCCAGATTAGGAAACCAGTTGGATCCAGCTTGGAGCACCCATCCCCCTTTTTGTTTGCTTTGTTTTATTTGAATTTTTTTTTTTAAAGTTTGAGTCATCTGGCACAGGTGCAGTAAGAGGAGTGACCAAATTCTTGTGCTTTTGTTGCAACCGTGTTGTAACCATAATTACATTGTTGTGAAATTTTCCATAGGTACATCAGTTACACTAGGCAAGATGTCCAAATTGAGGTCTGCTTCTGGATTTTCAATGTTACAGCAGACAGCGTCACCACAGAATACAGGGGTCTTGACTGTAATACTAACAATAGTCAACAGAAAGACTTCAGTCTGTCCACTGAAAGAAATGCAGCATTGCATTTCACCTGTGAAAGATTTTCTGTGACTAACAATTTTCGAACAGTCACATTCTTACGGCCTGTGTTTCTTAAGACAGTTTTATGTTTTTTCCTGCAAGAAAATCTGAATACAATTTTAACTGTACCAGCACCACATTTAATATGATTTCCTCTAGAAAAAGAAAAAGGAACCAGAAGAACAAGAAAAACGAAAAAGAACGCGTATTCAATACAACAAGACAAGACAGGCACAAATTTTCGGCCAACTGGCCTTTGTCAAGTGCGAATGCACGATCACAAACAGACACCAAACAACAGATAATAAGAAAAAGACTAAAACTTCCCTGCTGCCTCGTCCAGTGGGTAAAAAAAACTACTGGACAAGGCGGCAGGGAAGTTTTAGTCTTTTTCTTATTATCTGTTGTTTGGTGTCTGTTTGTGATCGTGCATTCGTGCTTGACAAAGGATGGTTGGCCGAAAATTTGCACCTGTCTTGTCTTGTTGTATTGAATATGCGTTCTTTTTCGTTTTTTTCTTGTTCTTCTGGTTCCTGTTTGCTTGGACAGGGCAGTCACACTTATTTTGGATCTAGAAAAAGAAACAACCAATTTTGTTGGGGAAAAGAAATTGCTCCAACCTGAATGTTGTGATGAGGAAACATACAGAGAATGATCCTGCTCTCAAGATTGTGTCTACTTCCCTGCATACAAAATGAAAACTATTGCCTCAGTGACCAAATATATGAGGTCTTTTCAATGGCAACAAGATCTGCCATGATGAATCCTATGAAATGTAAAAGGAAAATAATAACACGTCTTTTGTTTGTGCTATGTTTTTTCCTGAATGAGGCTCATGATACCTCTCAGCTGAATCAGTTAGAAACTCTCACTTCTCAAGCTCACATTATTTGAGGAAAATGGACAGATCTAGAGACATTCTGCAATAACTGTTCCTTTAGTAGCAAACTGCGCAAGTCATCAAAAATATGATTAATTTTGTAAGTTCTGGCCAGTGTCAAAGGAACCGGAGAGCCTGAGTAGTGACTGAAAAGATTCTCTGCTTGCCAACTTGGCAGCATGGAAATGCTCCCTTAAACTATCGTCACTACAGAGAAATTTCTTAAGATATTTTGCTTCACGTTGTCATATGGTACCTGCAGCATGCAGAGAATGATACAACTAATACACTAATCAATGCTTCTAATACTGCTTCTTATTTCTGCATTCAACAAATGAATATAAAGAGTCATGAAGTGTCTTTAGCACAATGCTCTAAATCAGTCTGTTGTTCACAGATCGAAATTGGTTGATATTATTGTCACCACATTCTGGAGTTAATGTGTAGGAATAATGATGACATACTGTGACGTATGAGTTGATGATGAAGAAAGAAAGAAGAAGATTAAGATATTGATGCAATGATGTCATTGACACATAGAAAATTACTGTGTAGTATATCTGAAGAAGAAGACGCTGTCAAGAAGCCACACATCTTGAAGGTCAGGGAGCAGTTCTCAACCTGCCTCATGAAAAAAGGCAATACTGCCACTGTCAGCAGGCATGCATAACAGCTGCCTCATAACGCTGGTTAGGATCTGAACACCAGATCATAGGATGTCAAGAATCATTCTCACCCACTCTGGGTAGAAAAATCCAAAAACAAAAGGAAATCTTCATTCAGTCAGTCAAAATACAATGCACTTTATATATTGTTCAAGAGAGACATATCCCTTGCCTGTCACACACATTATTCTATAAGGTTACTCCCTTTACCAGTGTGCACTAACATTCACCAATAAACACATTTTCATTTTGTCTACATAAACTTCAATGGCAACTTATCCCTGAAAACAAGAAAACAGTCAGCAGTCATACCCTCAAAATGACTACCCTAATGGTGGGGTTAAGAATTTGGCCATGCATGTAAAATCGCACTCATATATTTGAGTACACAGAGGAATTGCAGCCCACAAACAAACAAACAAACAAACAAACAAACAAACAAAATGAAACAAAATAAACAAAAAAAGAACTTTGGTTATGCACATTGCACTGTGATGCATCCATGCTTGGAACTAATTTGAAACTGTTCGATTGTGCTGCCTCTTGTCAGGACAAATGTCCACTTGACATGATGGTTTTGCAAAGATATGTCACACCCAGAGACAAGACAGTGCAAACAATGCTCATGCTTCTGTTTTATTATCAAGACGTGTTTAAAGTTTATGAAAGATTTGTCTTAAAAAAAGTGATTATGTGTCAAGGTTTTACTTTTTGTTTATTTGTTTCATTGTTTATTTATTTATTTGTTTGTTTGTTTGTTTATTTAATATTCATTTATTTATTTATTTATTTATTCATTTTTATTTATTTGTGTGTTTGTTTGTTTGTGTATTTATGTAATGCTATTATTGGTAGTGGTGTTTTTTGTTCTTGGAAATTTGGTATACAAGTCTTGAAAACAACACCAGTTTAAATGCAGATGGCTCATTTCCAGGGTCACATGTTTCGTATATGGTTAGGGTCATTTTTTTTTCTAGTCATCTTATCTTTGCCAATATCTCATTATGACATTTTGTTCCTATCTTCTTTCAGCCCACCATTCCCTCCAGTATTTGACTTTGAGTTTGTTTAATTTAAAGGGATTCATCATAATTAAACAGTTCCATATTTTCTCATCCAGATCTACCAGTGGTAATCTTGCAGACTCCTTGAGCCCTTGAAAAACTCTGTATGCTGGCAAGGTCTTGAAATGAAGTAGAGAGGGGGACTTATGAAGGATTGACCTGATGTTATTTGAATGATTGAAGCATTAAGATGGGCAGCAGAAGGGCCAGTTTTTATGTTGCGGGATAGAACTTTAGGTGTCAGATCTTGAGTCCAGCTTTGTCGACAGAGCTACACAGCCTGCCTAAAGAAGACACACGCACACAAAAACAACAACAAAAATCAACTGTGGTCTGTCTGAGGATTGTACCCACAACCTCTGCATTATCTGCATGAGGTGCTTTTACCAGCTGAGCTAACAGGTCCACTGAAAACTGGCCTATCTGAGGATTGAACCCACAGCCCCTGTATCTACATGAGGTGCTCAAACCAACTAAGCTAACAGGTCCACTGAAAACTGGCCTATCTGAGGATTGAACCCACAGCCCTTGTATATCTACATGAGGTGCTCAAACCAACTAAGCTAACAGGTCCACTGAAAACTGGCCTGTCTGAGGATTGAACCCACAGCCCCTGCATTATCTACATGAGGTGCTCAAACCAACTAAGCTAACAGGTCCACTGAAAATTGCCTATCTGAGATTGAACCACGCCCTGCATTATCTATATGAGATGTTGTTACCAACTGAGTTAACAGGTCCACTGAAAACTGGCCTATCTGAGGATTGAACCCACAATCTAATCAGCCCAGTGCTCAAACCACATGTGCTCACAGGGAAGTGTGGAATGGAATTATCATATGAGGAGTATTATGGGTGTGGATGGCTTAATTATTATTATTTCTTTTAACTTCAACAGACTTTCCCAACTGGAGATAGGGGTATCATTGTATCAGATTTCAAGAGTAAGGGTAGTACAATTATCTTTTGTACTTGTTAGATGTGCTGTTGCATACCTTACCATGTGATTTGCTGTGTACTTTTGTTTTGTTTTTCTTAACAGCATCCATGATCTGAATCTGTTTCATGTTTTAGTTGTTGTTTCATTAAAAATTAGGAGAGTGAAATTTAGAAGGATGGTTTGTGTGTATTGATCTCTTATGTACAGTTGTTTTAGTGGTGTGGATGACAACAGTTATGTAGTCATACACATTCTCTCTCTGCCTCTGTCTGTCTGTATGTCTCAGTCTGTCTCTTGTTCCCCTTCTCTTTTACTCCCTCTTTCTCTATATTTTAACTGTAAATCACAGACACATAAAAACCACATTCCCACACACACATATGAAGAGATATGAGAGATATTGTGTTTGTGTGTATGTGTGTTGTTTCTCTCTGAGTGTGTATGGAGAGGGGGAGTTGTGGTGGTGGTGCGCATGGATGCGTGTTTGTGTTTGGGAGCATGCAGATGTAGGGATGGGGTGGGTAGGTATGTGTCTATAAATGTATCTGACTTGGATTCAGTCTCATTCATGTAATGCAAGAACCTAAATCAGGCATTAAGACACAGAATATTTGTATTAAAATCTGTTAAGTGAATATGTGTCTGTGCGTATAAGTGTGTGAGTGTGTGTGCGAGAGAGAGGGAAAAACAGACAGAGTCAGGAATCATTTTCCACAGAATAATTAATGATATGATTTCTCTGTTGCAGTGAGCATTGCAGAAGTGGAACGACTGTGGCTGAGATTTCAGCAGATGGGATGCAATGATGATGGCGTGCTGACTCCAGAAATTATCAACACCCCTGCTCTGTCTGCAGATGTCTTCATGAAGAACGTGAGAGTTGTATCTTCTTTATGGTGTGACTAATGTGTCTGCCTTTGCTGCTCTGTGTGTGATTAAACTATTAGTTTTGTTGGCATATATGCGTGTATAAACATAGGGAATGACAGCAATATGCCGCTGCTTGACAACTTAGAAAATGCTAATTGATGCCTTATCATATGTTGAAGCTGAATTCTTATGATGTAAATATACTTTGCTAATGATATGTGTATATGTCCTTTCTTTTAGATATATTCAAAATGTTTGAGAGAATGAATCCGTGGAGAGCATTTACTGTTCAAAACTTTTGTGGTCTTCATCAGTTTTATCATGTGCATTTGATTATTTGTTTTGAGTACAGATATAATGGATAGGACATGGATAAGACAAAAGAAAAAGTATATTTCTAGACATTGTTAAGCTTATTTGTAGTGTGTACTCAATCTCTATTAACAATTGCCAAGAAAAGTTACCAGCAGTGTGCATCATGTTCTCAAACCCTGTTGGCCTTGGTTTGCTTTCTCATCATGTTGATTGTAAATAATACGTGATTTTTGTTTTACTTTTACTTGCTTGGTCATGTGCTTGTTTGTTGACATTTTGTTTTAGTTACCCTAACCTGTTAGCTAATGTAAGAGTCATAATGTCTTTATCCAGACAGTTATGTTTGGGCTTTATATGTGAACCAATCAACAAGCCAACAAACAAAAGATTGACAAGAAGAAGAAGAAAGAAAAGGAGAAGAAGAAGGAAAGGAAAAAAAAAAAGAAAAAATCAGTTTACTGAATTAACCATTTACAAACACCCTGACACATGATGAAGCACATTCTGAGGCTTTCTCCCATCACTACATTGTGGGTAGACTGACTCAGGGCTATGGGACAACCTTAACCTTCATCTGAAGGATTATATTTTTAATTTTTGACTCCCAAAATGATCTGTATTAACTCACTCGGTATGATGGAACGCTATAGCGGTCGTGAGGAAAGGCATGGTTCCGTACGACGGAACGCAATAGCGGTTTCGATAATTAAAAATTTTTAGACGCTCCCCTTTAGATCCTGCACGTCTACCATAGCCACACTGGTCACTGCAAACATGTCAAGGGTCAAAGGGAAAGTTACTTCGTGAGATTCCGTAGCCATAGACTCGTCGGGAAACGATTGACTTCGGTACCCTACACGAATGGCTAATCTGCATTCGTGTCGAAAATGACGTCGCAAGCGAGTACGAGTTTTCGAACAAAGTAGATCGCAACGGCGCGTTTTACTGCTGCTGAAGTGATTGAAGTGCTTCAGACTGAAGGATTGGACATCGAGGAGTATGATGAAGATAATGATGAAAGTGTATCAAGTGATGGAAGCTGCCAGCAAGGAGGAACTGACAGTGACCCAGTTTCAGACGACAGTGAAGTGGGAGAGGGTGGTGGGCGTACACGTCATGAGAGGCGAGCGGTCAGCGGGTCAAGCACAGTGAAACGCATGTCTGATGGAGGTTTCATTCACTTTCCTATGCATGACTGGCACGAAGATTTTAGTTTTTCTCCCACTTTGCCTCTGTTCTCTGGCTCTTGTGGCCTGCATGTCCCAGTTCAGTGCCACGCCCCCTTTGATTTCTTGAATCAGTTTGTGACAGAAGACTTTCTAAATTCCATTGTAATAACAGAAGGCATAAGAGAACTGAGTGGCAAGCAGAATGAGCACTTCTCCTGACCTTCTCACCTTTGACTGTGTGATCATGGAGCTGATCAGAGTGTGTGACTGTACAGTGATCTTGATCACAAAATTTGGGGTATTTTCAACATGGCACATGACGAAGAAATATTCAAGGAAGAACTTCAATATTTTGGCATGAACTACCCAGCATGTAAATATTCAGATCTGAAAGTTTCATTTTGTTCCTTTACGTTTTGTATTTTTTGTGATTTGTTTCCTAACCCTTCAAAATGGGCCGTCCCGGGGGAAACGCAAGGGGAAAAACTCCGTACCGAGTGAGTTAAGATTAGTACATGCTAAGATACATTTTCACCATCAACCTGATAAGACTATCCGAACCATGCATCCACTCTAATCACCACATGAAAGTGTGGAAATTAAATATGCCTTCAGCACGATTGAAGCTCCTGTAAGATGTGTCATGTAGTTTACAGAAACAAGAAAGTATCAGTATGCACACCCCAAAAACACATTGTGGCTGCCTTCAAATCAGAGGTAAAGGAAAAAAAGCACGGCCACACTCACAAAATTGCTCATGTTATATATGTGCAATTGTGAGTTGCAGCCCATGAAGGCAAAAAGAACTAGTATCTCTCAGGATGGCAAATAAATAATGCTTGTTTTGATCCAGCTGACAAAGAATAGTGCCTGCAAGTTCTTCTGTTGATGACTTTATCACTCTGTCATGGAGCCAGACAGTGGTAGAGCCCCTGGTAAGGAGACACTACATGGCCCTCCAACAACAGCCCCCTTGAACCGCAGACACCCAAGATACCAACTTGCATGTACCTCAGGCATGGAAGTAGAAGAAACTGAAAGTGAGGTCATGATGAGACCAGGTCATAAAGGACCACAAAATCTGGGATGATTTTCACAAT
>CM060306.1:59863624-59938624 GCA_030674185.1 Monoplex corrugatus | reverse complement strand
TGGTGCTTGGTGTGCTTTGTGTTTATATTTTTAATGTGATTTTCTTGTATTGTTTTGTTTGATTGTGCTCTTATTTTATTGCCACTCCATGCATTTTGCTCTTTTTATGTGAGCAGGAGGAGGTGAAGAGAGTAACAGAATCCTTCTTCAAGGTAGTGGACAAGAGGAAAAGAGGTAACATGACAAAACCTCTGTTAGTCTCCCTTTGCTAAAATGTGTGTGTGTGTGTGTGTGTGTGTGTGTGTGTGTGTGTGTGTGTGTGTGTGTGTGTGTGTGTGTGTGTGTTGTGTGTGTGTGTGTGTGTGTGTGTGTGTGTGTGTGTGTGTGTGTTGTGCATATTTTGAAGCATGTATGTGTGCGTGCACATGTGTATGTGTGTGTGTATGTATGTGTGTGTATGTGAGAGAGAGAGGAAAAGGGGGGGGGGGGGGGGGAACAGAGAGAAAGAGCAGTGGTATCTCAAATATTTGTGGATGGACTTTCTTAAATTTGGTGTGCAAGTTTCTTTCAGAAAGTCATTTCTAATGCGGGAAACGTGATCCAAAAAAGATCTTTTATCGTCTGCATGGTCAGGCAATATCTGGCAGTGAGTATGGTTGCCAGCCATATCGTCTGTCACTTCACTTGACAAAGATGACATTGCTACAGTGTGTTCAGCTGTTTGGTCTTCTTGACTGTGTGATCAGGTTAACGAAGATGCTGATTTGAACATGCGGTTTATGCAAGCCCAGAAATGTCTGATCATGTTGTTTAGATGTGAAAATAACGTTTAAGTGAAGATGTCTCAGCTATTTGAGGACAAATATCAACCAAGTTTGGTACGAATGTATGTTGTGGTAACAAAATATATTCTTGTAAACTTCATTAAGGTGAGTGTGGAGTTAAGATCACAAATACATAAGACAAGTTAACATGTTACTGCAAAGACTTGATGGTTTATCTGTGGATTTTAACCAAATTTAAACCACATGTCCAATTAGCGCATACTTTAAATGGCATAAAATCCAATACACATGATGCAATATTTAGATGACTGTGGTTACAAATGGAAAAATGATGAAATGCATATATATCTGCTATTTCAGAATCAATTTTAAGAGAATTTGTTCATTCATAGAGTGAATGTTGTTTTGCCAAATGTTAAAAGAGCATGAAAATGGAGATTACTATTGTGACTATCTTCTTCATCCTTATACCTCCACCACACCTCCTATCCCATCAGTCATTCTTATGTAAATAATTACACATGGAATTGAAACCAGAAAAAAAAAACACGAAAAAAGAATCAGAACATGTATACAACCAGACAAGACAGGTGCAAATTTTTGGCCAAACTGGCCTTTGTCAAGGGTAACACTACTTTTCTCACACTGAACGAAGCAGCAGGGAAGTTTCAGTCTTTTTCTCCTAATTCTTTTATTTGGTGTTTGTTTGTGATCTTACCGGTTCCTGTTTGCTTGAACGCAGGCAGTCACACTTGTTTGGGATTTCATGGAATTGAAACAAAGATTATTAATTATGCCTGAATATCATTGTCAAACATTGATATGTGAATCAACTATCAGTCAGCTTTGGCCCCATGCTCCAAAATAATGAAAGGAAATAGTAAATCGGGTTCAAACATTTTTCTTTGTAAAAAAAAAGAAGTATGGAAAAAATTGTTCTTTTGTTTTACATGAAATTCTTAGTTGTTTGTGTGTATAACCCTATTTTTCAGAGTCAAAATTATTTGACCAGAGAGTGTACATGCATGTGTATGTATGTGTGTGTGTGTGTGTGTGTGTGTGTGTGTGTGTGTGTGTGTGTGTGTGTGTGTGTGTGTGTGTGTGTGTGTGTGTGTGTGTGTATCAGGTCAGCTGGAAGAAAATGATTTTGTGCAAACGGTGCTAAGTCTACCAACTGATGCTGTCACCAATATTCTCAACTTCCACATCCTGCCTGAAGACATGAGAGAAAATGTTCATCGCAATTTGCCAGAGGTTGGATTCACTTTTAGCTTTAGCATAAATAGTTTAATCAGTTGTCTGTTTTTTTTTCCTTTTGTTTGTTTGATTAGTTGATTAGCTAGTTTGTTGGACAGTATTAATTCATTTGCAAATTAGTCATTGAGTTAACTATTTATTTAACTATGTTGTTTAATACTTTTAGATTTCTAACAAATATTTGTGGATTCTTTGGTATTGTGGAAGTTTTGCTGAGACAGCCAATTTTCAAAGATATACTTGATTAGTCATTATATTCAGCACATTTTATTTGATTTTCATCAACAAGGGAATGTGTTATGTACATATAAAAAAAAAATCTGTGGTGTTATTGTTCATAAGTGTAATTTGTTTTCGTGTTTCACACCCCTTCTTGAGTGGCTATGACTTAAATGAATAAATCATCTGCAGTCTGAATTCTCACAAGTGCTGATCGGCAACAGTTAGCTAGGCCCTGTTTGTACATATAATACCCCAATAGAGAAAACAAAACTGCTAATTGTGCCCTCTGACAGAGTCCTACAACATTCCATCTTGCAAGACCTTTTTCTAGAATTATTTTTTTGACTTTTCACAAAAAAGAACATACACGCATACTTAAAACACACATACATATACATACATATTTATTACATAAACACACATGCATCAGTATTGTCAAAACATTGCCTTCTTCTTCTTCTTCTTCTGCGTTCGCACGTTCACATGGTCAGTCCAGTCAGGGAGACGAATGTTGTCGTGTCCTCCATGTCCTGTCGGCAGCCATAGAGCTTGGTGCGGAGGGGAGCTGCCGTCGGCCACACTTGTTCCCTCTGCTCTTGGAAGAGGGGGCAGATCTGAAGGATGTGTTCCGGTGTCTGTTCTTCCAGACCACAAGGACAGATAGGTGATGAGGCCAGCTTCATCTTCCTGAACAGGTGGGCATTCAGGCGACAGTGACCTGTTCTGAGCCTGAAGATCGCCACCTGCTGCAGACGGCTAAGGAGATGGTATGGATCCTTTGAGGTTGTTCTGCAGAAGGCTGCCTTCACAAGGGTCTTCTTCTCCCTGAAGCTAAGGCTTTTTTCTGGTTGTCTTCCTTTGGCTCCATCTTTGGCAAGCTGGTCTGCTGCTTCGTTTCCAGGTATCCCACAATGGGCCGGAACCCACTGCAGGACCACACGTCGATGCTTGGCGACATCTTGCAGCTTTTCCATGAGATGTGGAAGTTTGTCCCCTGCAAGTGCTTCCAATACAGACTTTGCATCGGAGAGGAAGACAACTTGGGTGCAGTCGCTCTGAATGTCATGAATTAGAGCCGCTGCCTTCATAAGAGCCTCCACTTCTGCTGCATAGTTGGTGCAGTGTTTGCCAGTGGGTATCCCTGCTGTGATGACGTGTCCGTCAGGAGAGTTGATATGTACGCCCGCTCCTCCATCTGCCACAGCATTGGTTGCCGAGCCATCCGTGTATACGTGAATCCAGGATTCTGCAGGATATTGCTCGTCGATCATGGCGAGTGTCAGAGTGCGTTTGACGCTGTCATCTTGGGACTCTCCTGGGGTAACTTGAGGGACTGAGGTGGTGATTTGGAGCAACTTGTAGTCGTTGTTCCAAGGTTGTGGTAGCAGGTCAGAGGTGTTTAGAGGAAGCGTTGTTGGTGTGTCAGCCAGGTGCACCCTGGCAAGCCGTCTAGTTTCGTGGAGGAAGCTGCTGCGTTTGAGACGGCTCTTGGTTGGTTGGTCCATTCTCTGTCCCATTGGATGGTGTGGCAGAACCTTGATCTTCTCTGCCTGGACCAAGTTTTTCATGTCTCTTCTCTGCACCAGGGGCTGAATGGCAGTAACTTCCTCCATGGCCTGAATTGGTGTGGATCGCATTGATCCTGTGATGAGACGGAGTGCTTGGTTCTGGACTTTGTCCAGGGTCTGCAGATGGGTTTTGGCTGCTGTAGACCAGGCTGTAGAACCGTACTCAAGGTGGGGTCTGACCACTCCCTGGTACGTTTGCTTGAGTACTTTCTCGTTGGCTCCCCAGCTGGTTCCGGCCAGTTTGCGCAGGATGGCGAGCTTTTGTCTTGCTTTTCTTTCAGCTCTTTCGATGTGGGGCTTCCAGGTCTGCCGCTTGTCGAAGGTGACACCAAGGTATGTAACTTCCTCATCTTTCTTCAATGGAGTGTCACCAAGTTTGATGGTGCCAGATTTCTGCTTGGATGACAGGGTGAAGAGTGCCGTGGAGGACTTGTCTTTATTAATCGAGATGTTCCACTCTTCTGCCCATGCTGCCAGTTTGTCTGCTGCTAGCTGCATTCTGTAGGTGGCAGTGGTGGTGAACTCCTCCTTGCACCATATCACCAGGTCATCCGCGTATAGTGCTGCATGGATGCCTTTTGGCAGATCTTTTATGAGGTCATTAATGAAGACCAAGAAGAGTGTGGGGGAGAGAACTCCACCTTGAGGGACTCCATGTCGCAAGAGAACTTTCTTGCCTTTGCGTCCGTTGACTGTGACTCGTGCTCTGCGGTTGTGGAGGTAGGCTCGGATCCACCGTAGCATATTGCCTCCAACTCCACATCTCTGCAGCTTCACCAAGAGGCCATCAGTCCAGACCTTGTCAAAGGCTTTCTGCAGGTCGATCCAGGCAGCAAAGACAACTTTCTGTTCCTGGAACGCGTCTTCAATTTCTTGGGAAAGGAAGGTGGCCTGGTCTTCTGTACTGTGAAAGCATCGGAATCCTGCTTGCTCCGGGACCAGAATGTTCTCAGTCTCGAGATACCAAAGGAGGCGCTGATTGATCATCCTCTCTAGGGTCTTCACCATGCAGCTGGTCAAGCTGATTGGTCTGTAACTGGCAGGCTTCTTCTTGTCCTTTCCTTTCTTATAGATTGGAGTCATGATAGCCTCACGCCATGTTTGTGCCAAGGTGCCGGTTTCCCAGCTGTGATTGAGGACCTCCAGTAATTTCAAGATGGCTGTGCTGCCAAGGTGCTTCAGCATCTCGTTAGTGATCCCATCCGGTCCCGGAGATTTCTTGGTTTTTAGCTTCCTGAGAGCTGTCTGAAGCTCATGGAGCGTGAAGGGTTGCTTCATGGGTTTCACATTGGTGGTCTGGTGAGGACGTTCTCGCTGTTCTCTTCTTGCTTCTCTTTGTTGGAGGGGTGTGACTGGTATGTTGCTCTCATCTGCGTAGTTGTCTGCAAATCGATTGGCAGCGCGTCTACCAGTCAACAACTCTCCGTTGTCTTCCAGTGTGATGTTGTGATGTCTGCTCTCTTCATCGTTGAGTTGTCCCAGGACTCTCCAGAGTTTCTTGCCATCTCTCTCAAGGTTCAGAGCAGCTGTTTTCTCCCTCCAGCTTTGTCGTCTGGCTTGGATTTTTGCCTTGAGAAACCTGGCTTTTGTCTGCTGGAGCCGCAGGTGGTTCTCATCCGATGGGTTATCTTCTGCTTTCTGTCTGGCTTCGGTCATCTCGTCCTGCAGTTCTTGTAGTTGGTTGTTCCAATATGGCTTGTAGTCTTTCCGAGCACCTCGTGGAATGCACTCTTGGGCTGCCTTCAGGATACATGAATTTAATTCGTGGACTGCATTGTTGATGTCTCTTCCTCTGACTTGAAGGTCATTGGTGAGAACATTTGTGCGGTGGCTGAAGAGCTTCCACTTTGCCTTCTTGTAGTTCCAGCGTGGGGCTACAGGGTTCTGTGTTGTGTTCTCGTTGAGAGTGAGGAACACAGGCCTGTGGTCACTTCCTCCAAGCTGGTCTCCCACCTCTCTAATTACACCCCTATGGATGTCCTCGGTGCAGAGAGCCAGATCTGGTGTGGATGTGGTTCGCCAACGTCTGGAGTAGAAGGTTGGAGTGTCATGCGGTGAGTTGATGAGGACGAGATGGTGTCCATCCTGCCAGTCTTCCACTTCTTCTCCTCGACGGTCCATGTGGTTATATCCCCAGCTCTGGGAGTGACTGTTAAAATCACCGACTGCAATGAAGCGCGAGTCTGGGACATATATGGTGTCAAGGGAGAGCGGACGATCATTGGGGCAGTAGAAGTTGAGTATGCGCAACTCTGTGTCCTTCAGTTGGGCCCGAATCATCTGGTACTCAGCACCCTCCATGTAGACAGTCTCCTCGCAGGCGTGAATGTTGTTCCTGACGAGTGTCAGGATGCCGCCTTTTCGTCGGTCAGTTCTGTCTGATCTAAAGCTTTGGTAGCCCCTCACTTTGAGTGTTTTCCCACTTTGCAGATGGGTTTCTTGAAGACAACAGATGTTGATGTTTTTCTCATGGAGCAGATGTTCTAGCTCTGTCTTCTTGTTTATGACTCCTTCTGCATTCCAATGCATAACCATGAAGGGTTTCTGCATGGGAGATGTTGAGGTGCTGCCAGTCGCATTCCTCCGCCGTCCCCTGGCATGCCAGGACGGACGAGAGGGACCTCCAGTTGCTGAGGGTGGACTCCGTTGAGGCGCGGAGTCCGACGCTGCTCCACCCTGGGGGGACCTCAGTGGGCGAGCGCCATTCGTGTCACATCTGTCTGACATTGTCCATTGTGCGATGGTGCGTGGCATGGTGATTTGTTAGAGAGCGCCATACAGGCTCCATTTCTCCGTCTTCAGCTCTCTAGGTTTTCTGTAGGGGTTACCCCGCCCTTAGCTCCTGGTCCGTATGTCCTGCCCTGGAAGCACAGGGGGGATTGATTAGCCAGGGGTCCCACCCTGGGGCTAGAGATTATACTGCGCCTCTTAACCGCAGGATGAACCCACCATAGGACATATAGGGTATTTCAGTGGAGATCAACAGCGCCACCTGCTGTCCCGCCCCGTCCTGGTAGGAACATCGCCAGTTGGTCCGGGACTGCTTATTCGACCAGGCAAGCCTGACTTATATCACAGCTAACCCCCATATCTGAGGGCCGTTCCTTTATCCGCCACCTATGGACCCGCCGGGTTGGGGATGGTCGCCCCACTGCTGAATTGGAAGCAGCCTTTCCCGGAAAACATTGCCAAAGAGATATATAAGGTCTACTACAAGTACATTACATATATATTTCAAACAGATGATTTGCGCCAAGATAATAATAGTACTGATGATCAAGTCAAACATTTTTCAATCATGTTTTATAGAAGAACCAGTCAGTTTGAAATCTATTGTAATTCATATTTATAATTGACATATTTTTTTCAGTATTGCAAACACTTTTCAAGTATTTCTTGAACAAATTAATTTATGGGGAAAAATATTTATTTTTGCATTTATAGATGTAGGACTTGGTGTGCAGCAAAAGCAAGTCAAATATGGGATCTGATTTAAAATGTCTGTTGTATCCAAATTATACAATGTTTTCATTAAACATTACTGAGGAGGCATTGTCACAGAGATTATTGATAGCTTCTTGGAGCTGTTGCCAGATTAATTGTATACTTCTGCAATTCCAAAAAAGATGATGTAAACTCTTACTCATTTCTACAAAATGAGCAGACTTCATCATTTTGTACACCCATGTTCTTCAAGGTAACATTTGTTTGCAATATTCGTTGTATTAATCTAACTTGTAACTATCTAAATCTAATTTCTCTTATTTTGTTGTACTTTTTTTAGTATGATATGCCATTCTATTTTCTTATTTAAGTTTGGCTTCCATTTATTACAACCTTTTATGTTTGATTTCATCTTTGTCTAACATCTTATAGTACAGTTGTGCTCCCTTATATTTACCAACAAAATACATTTTTTATGATTTTTGATTGATTTACTGATACCTCATTTTGAATGCGTATATCATATCTTCTTAAATATAATTAAATGGCCTGTAACACTCCATTGTAGGTTACAAAGTTTGTGTTAATTGCATGCGTATCTTTAAAACTCACAAATGACATTGTTATTTTTGTTTAAAGTCCAGCAGACTGCTTAGAGCCATATCCAGACTATAACCATTTCAAAACATACACAATACTTCAAGAGTAAAAAAAGAAAAAAATGATTAAGTACACATATCAATGCATTCGCGCACATAATCTAAGGAGATGACCCTGGCATTGACCTCTCCATCCAATTTATCACACAGAGGATTTATACCTGAATACAAATTTAAGCATAACTAAGGACACTAAAACATACAGAAAAACAGGCCTAAATTACCTAAAATTGCTTCCACATATCTCATTGCCTTAAAGCCAAAAGTGCACTAAACACATGTACCCAGTTATCAATCCTAAGAGAAAGTACGTAAGACTTTTTCATACACATACAGATGAAATGAATGGACCAGCAAGACAGAAAATGTTTGGAAAAAATGACAGAAACCAAAGGAACAAGGCAGAAACAAAGAGAGTGACAAAAGAGATGAAATTTCTAGTACAGAATTTCCAGAAGACGGGGATACTATTTATACTGAAAGAGCCCCCGGCATCTGAAGAGGGGTGCAAACAATGTAAATGTACCATCCGGATTTATAACATTCTTGACAAAACATACTCCATATTCATCCAGTTCTCATAAAAGAGAACTTTGTTTTCTATGTATATATTTTCATTTCAAAATATTGGCTCTGCAAGAAACTCTTCAGTTATGCTGCGAAATCTTTCCAAAGTCTTTATATGCATGCAGTACATTTTTTTTCCAAAATTAGTTTATATTAGCAAGCTGTTGTTGGGAGATTAGAATCTAAGCCTTCTCACAAGGTAATTCTGTTGCATAAAGATATGGGTATACTTTTCCATCTATGATTGGTGTTTTGCAGCTTTCTTATCCAAGTCAGTTTTAATGCATTAATATATTTATTTATGTCAAGTATTCCACGGCCACCATTCTCAACACATTTGACTTTTGTTTTTCTGTTGATCTTTTCTCTTTTTCTATTCCACACATGTTCAGATATTGATTTTTGCAAAGATTTTATAAGGTTGTCTGGTGGATTTCTAAGCGAAATCCACAAATGAATAATTTGGATAAAATGAGGGATTTTAGAACAACAACTCTGCCAAGAAGGGTAAGGATTCTGTGACCTGTGAAATGGTGCAGAAATGGAACAGAAAAAAAATGTGCTGTGTACTCTTAATAGAAATATCCACTGAGGTACATTATATTTTGTATTGCTAACACCTTGCAGTGTGAATCAGCTTTCTTTGATAAGATAAGTAAGGTAAAGGTTGTCCCATATCTTGCAGTGAATACCGGCTTTGTTTGATAAGTAAAGGTAAAAGGTAAAGGTTGTCCCATATAAGGGTGTGAGATGATAAGAGATCTCATCAACTTCCTTATGAGCTAGCAGTGTGAGGGCAGCATCCATCTCCTCTCATTCATTGCTCTTACTTCCCCAGTACTGAACAGATCAGCATGGTGGACTGGGAGATATATGCACAGTTTTTCTTGAGTGTGAATCAGACCCAAGCAGTGTGATTAAAAAGTTCAGGCTCTTCTTCTGTACCAACCAGGCCTCAGAGGAACCAGGATAGGGGATTGGGAGGGATTGGGGAGCAGAAGAAATGGATGACATATAAAGATGCAAAAGCTGTGACATTCTATTGCTTGGTGAGCTAGCAAGATTTTGTTAGCTTTTGTCTCATTTAGAGAAAACTAACTAAACATGTAAGCTAGCTAGATTTGTAGCTTTTGTCTCATTTAGAGAAACCTAAACTAAACATGATAAGCTACTAGTTTTGTTAGCTTTGTTTCATTTAGAGAAAACCTAAACTAAACATACATTTGATTTTTTCCATCAACAGTTCAGCCAGCCACAGAGTAACCGTGGAGGCTATGGTGGAGGTAGTGGTGGTGGCTACTCTCCTGCAGCCATGTCCATGGGCCCACCAGCATCTGCTTCTCAGATTCCTTCAGATGGGATTTTACGAGAGATAGCTGAGAAGGTGCATCGTAAAGACTGGGACCTGTTAGCCAACAGCCTGGGTTTCCTTGAGGAGGATGTGGAAAACTACAGGCTGCAGAACCCCTCCAGTGGATCAGCGCAGGTAATGCTCACATGTGAATTGCATCGTTTTTGCAGGGTTTCTGTTAAATTGAAACAAAGAAATAATGAAAATGTGTTAGTCATGGCAGCTTAATGATGATGATGATGATGATGATGATGCTGATCATGATGAAAATGTTGAGGAGGAGGAGGATCATCATCATCATCCATCATCATCATCCACCATCATCATCATCATCATCATCATCATCATCATCATCCACCATCATCATCATCCATCATCATCCATCATCATCATCATCATCATCATCATCATCATATGTGTCATGTAGATGAGAACAACGTTGCTAAAAAGACAACTTCAAAACACTTTATTACTTATGGCTAATAGCATTAGATCCCACTGGAGCTGTCTTACAGCTAGTCCTTGCTACTCTAACACATTTAACATAAGCATGAAAATCATTAAAAAGAAATATATTAAGTAAAATTAAACAAACAGATTAAGAGTGGCTTGCAGAAATAAATAAATGAATAAATAAATAAGTGAATAAATAAATGTATGAACATACGTAAATTATAGACACAGAAACAAAGGGGAAAAAAAAATAAAGGAAGCATTAAAAACAAACAGGGGAGGGGAAGACATGTCAGCTCTATGATGAAAACAGATGCACTATAAAACACACACAGTTAAAGAAGTTATGAAAATGAGTTATGATAATGAGTTCCATATGTCAGTCAGTCAAGAGCCCCACGCGCTTTACAAAAAGCATGAGATTAAAGGCAGACATGTGAAATACATGTTACCCCCTAACAGTAACAACAGAAATAACAATAGCAATATAGCAGTACAACTAGTAGTAGTTGTGACAATAATTCAAAGACAAAGAGTGATAATAGTAATTACAATAATGTTGACAGTGATATTGATCATGTCAGTGCTTCTAATTTCACTGTGAATTCAGTTACCATTACTACTGCTGCTGCTGTTGCTGCTACTACTACTACTACTATTTTACTTTTACCACTACTGCTACTGTACTTACTACTACTACTACTACTACTACTACTACTACTACATACTACTACTACTACTATCTACTACTACTACTTCTACATTCTATGACTACAGTATTTTTTTTTCAGTCTTATACAAAACTGGCACAGAATTTGGCAAATAACAAAAGCCTATTTGCCAAGGAATTTTCATTAAAAAAAAAAAGAGTCATGTTGGAAAAAAGTTCTTGGATTAAATTCTGAACTAGCACAGGTAGGATGACATTTTCTGGATGGAAAATGAAAGGACAGTACAAAAAGTGTTTTGTTATGTTTGCTATTTTTATGAGATGTACTGATGTTCCTGAAGGGCGATTGTGGCAGTAATGGAGGGGGGGGGGGGGAATGAATTATCTACCATTCTGCATTTAGAATGGTGCTTTAAAGATTAACAATACATTTTTTTAGACAGAACACATATTTCATTAAATCCATGATTGAGGGCAACAGATGTACAGAAGTACAATTGTTAAATTTCTCTGTGTGTGTGTGTGTGTGTGTGTGTGTGTGTGTGTGTGTGTGTGTGTGTGTGTGTGTGTGTGTGTGTGTGTGTGTGTTGTGTGTGTGTGTTTCCCCACAGGTGTTTGAGATGTTGAAAGACTGGAGACAGCGGGAAGGGAGACATGCACAGTCTAATGTACTGGAGCGTGCCCTGAGGGACAATGGCATGACAGATGCTTCGCTTCTGTTAGCTCCCTGATCTCCCTGCCATTTGATGTTGAGGAGGTTAAATGTGGAATCAAACTATGAATACTTACTAGCAGGATAGATTCATCATAAAAAATGTCAGTATTGTCTGTTCATATAATCATTTTCTGAGAGTAATTTTAGAAAAGATCAATTGGCTTACTTTGCATTTCATTCCACATTTCATAAGGCAGAAAACTTGTTTATGTTCTTTCTAGGTTTTTTTTTTTTCATAACTGACATGTTAGCATCATTTCTTTTACAGAAATTTACAGAATAATTTTAGTATTGAGTATCTGTCTATTGAACCTGAATTACTATTGATATGATGTACAGACTTGAGTCTGTTAAAAAGATTCTAAGATATGGGAAAACGAGTAGCAAGATGGATGCATCTTGAGATTTCAAAAGAACTGGTCTCTGTTTGTCGCTCTCTGCTTTGCCATTGGGTATTTGATGGGTTGAATTGAGGGTTGAATTAAACTAGTAATTAAATGGAAAGGTTAACTTTCGATACAACTGTTTTCTGCATTTGATCATTATTCCAGTAGTCTTTGAAGGTTAAAGGATGGAATCAAATTCATATAATGTTGCGATGTGGTAACTACTTAATGTTGTATAAGCTAATTTGTTCTTTTAGCTACAGATTTATTTACTGTTCTGTGTTTGAGGGGCTAACAAATGAGTAGAGCTACTAGATGAATTCTTCTAGAGACTGAGTAGAAGCATTTTCTGCTTCTGATCCACTGTTGTGTCCACCAGCTAGTGTGTTTAGACTAGGGATTCCATAGAGCTTGTAGTAAGACAGTAAGTGTCTTCAGATGGAGTGGAACTTTTTTTTTTCTTTAAATCTGCTGATGTGTCTTCCAGTGCATGTGAAGTTAAATATTGAATTAAATTTATAATAGTACAGCAGGTACATCTTTGCTGTGGAAGATCTCTTTCTTTAGATTGCTTGGCATTTGTTAAAGGAAAGAGGAAGTATGATACTTTTGTCTTTGATTTTAGAACCTTCATCTATTATGATTTGATGCATGTAAAATATCGTTTCAGTTTCAAATACTGAATGAAATCAGTATTGTAGACGTGTCTGAGATTCAGATGGAACTGATATAAACTGCTTTTACTTCGTGATCTATTTATAATTTGATGTTTTGAAAGTGAAAGGTAATATGAAAGAGAAAGGAGGCATTGACTGACAGTTCTGTTTTGACTCTGATAACAGTTCTGTTTTGACTTCGACAGTAGTTCTATTTTCAGAGATATTAATGTGAAGTAAGAAAACAGACTGATATGTTTTTGTTCAGAATGTAATACCACAGTATTAATGTGATATGTTTTTGTTCAGAATGTAATACCACAATATTATTGCATATAAAACAAGAACAACAACATGTTATCATGTAAGATGGAAAATTTTGCAAATGTATTTGTATTTAATCAGACTTATATCCAGACCATTGAGGAGTCTTTAATCATTAATGACTTTGGTCAGGCTTTCATGTATGTTTGGATCACAGTGATGAGCTTTAGATCAAGTATCAATTGGATCCCATAAAAGGTAGAATTAAGTCAGCCATAGATCTCAGACTCACAAGGACTTGCAGACCGCCAGTCAAGGTTTATAAGTCAGAAAGAAAAATCACTGTCCAACTGAGAATTGAATCTGGTGCTCTGCTTCCCAGGTGAGTGGTTTAACCATTGAGCCAGTGCTTCCCAAATGTGCTTCACTGCATTCATTATGTGAGACAGAACCTGTAACGTTACTAGTAATGTAACATCTAAACCTCATACATTGCTGATGTTTTGAGCACTGCTTCTGCACACTAATGTATATAATACTTGTCATATTTTTTCATATGAAGTGGATGTTATGAATATCATCTGTCCAGAAATAACAAGCAATGTATTTGATGTATATGTTTGGTGTGTTTAAATTGTAAATGCATCTACGTTTTAAACAGAGAGAGAAGGATGGATCTGTTTATTTATGTGTATGTATTGTGGTCACATGACAGTGTAAAGACAACTTTTGTTGTATACAAAATTATATTTGTTATTTGTTCAACATGAAGATTCACTGGACATATTTTCTGTATTGACTACATTCCTGAACATTCCATCCAGCCTGTCTGTCTAATTTGCCATACCTCATCGTTAGTATTTACTTATTTTTGCTGTGAAATGATTTCATTGTTTGGCATAAACATTCCGTCCATTTATTGTTAACACTCCACCCATTTATTGTTGTGGAAATCAAATGAAATTCCTTGAACCCTTCACTTACATGTTGTGAATGTGTAGGTCTCAATGTGCATGCATGTCTTGAGTGAAATTAATGTGTGCAGGTGTGTTTATGTTTATGAACCAAGGCAAATAATGCTTTGAGGACTAAGTGCACATTTATTTTCCAAAGACAATCTCCCTCACACCAAGGCATGCTGAAATTGGCACTGTACATAGTCATAATTGGATGCAGATTCAATACCACACACACACACTACACACACACACACACACACACACACACACACACACACACACACACACACACACACACACCCTAACAAAAACAAAAACAGACAAAAACAAAATACAGACACACAAGAATTTAGATATCATCATTTTTCTCAATACATAAAACGCATTTGTGTTGATGACCTGGCATTGACAAATTTGCCAACTTAAGATATCATGATTGTAGTCATTGCTGTTATTACTATTTCTTTTTCTTCTGCTTTCTTCTTCTTTGTATTTATTGGCTTGTTACTTGTTTTATGTTTTCAGTTCTTTCTTGTCACAACAGACTGAATTTCTGAAACTCTGGCAGGAGAGCACATCAACACTGTGCATTGCATGCCTATAAAAATTGTCCCTGTTCATGGGTATTGTTGTTTACGTACTTAATGTATTTGTCTGCATAATTTTGTTAACTAGGACAATTCCTTAGGGACTGTGGCTGCCCTCTTTATGAGTGCTAAGTGCAATATAGCATGTGAGACCAGATTTGTCATCTCATCTGGAAAACTAGCACCGTGTTTCCACTCATGGTCGAGCAGGAGAGAGAAAAACTCCCTTGTCCAGCCAAGCATTGAACTCAGGATTTGCTCGCTTCCAAGGAGTGTACTTTTACCACTGGTTTATTACTCCACATTGAAAGCAAAATAATGTAAAGCGGTTGTTGTTATTTTCAGTTTTTAACCTTTTCTCTGTTTACATGTTTGTTTCCCTTTTCAGATTTTTGCATATTGCATGATTAGTTGTTTGACCTGACCAAAAGTTCATGACCCTTAATGAATTAAAAAAATGTTTACAAAACCCATTGGAGAAACTTTTCTTAAGCATTTCATTCCTAAAATAGCTTTTTTCTTAAGCATTTCATTCTATTTTTCTTAAGCATTTCATTCTTGAAATAGCATTCCTGATTAGCCTTGCATCCAGTCTGAGGTGCTGTGAAATGTGATGCCAGTGGTTTACCTAGCGATGTTGCCTTTGAATCTCACTTCACTTCCTCCTTGAATTCTAAGCCAAGAACTACTTCCAGGTGATACCTATTGTATCATTCATATCAGACTTCTCATTCCTATCCTAAACTTTGATCATGAGGATGACACCCTTTGCTCCGTTAGACTCTCAGAATGTGTTGGAGATGAACTAACGCTGTAAGTGCCTTCGCCTTCTTATCTTTTGAAATGAAAACCATTTGCAAGATAGGCACTCCAGCATCTCTCAGTGATTGGCAGTGTAGTCTCAGGTGCTTACCCAGGATCAGGTATGGGACTGGCTGATGTTGTCACAAGGCTTCAGGAGGTCCTGGGCACACAGAAGTGGTAACCATGAGATTATGGATATGGCTTACCGATATTTCCCTGGCACCTTTATTCACTGCTATTTCCACAATGTTTCTAGCTTTAAGTTGGCTCAGGAGGATAATGTCATCTGTTGTCACCCAAAACCAGTCTTGACTTCCAGATCATCCCCCTAAGGCGATGAACCAGGTGAGCCCTCCATCCTGCTGGTAGTGCTATACTGTGCTTATGAATCATGGCACAGCATCAAACATTAAAAGGATTTTTTACCCAAGAATTACATTAAATAAACATAGTTAACATGATTCACGTTTGGTTTCCATCCAGCCTCTGCACTGGCTCTGGGTTTCAGTTCTTTTGGTTCCTTTTGTTTGTTTGTTTGTGTTTAGAATATATCACGCTTAGTAAGTACCATTTTACCCACCTCTTTTTTCTGTTTCATTTTCTACGCCACTTTAAGGGCCACAGACGCTGGGATAGTTTTCATAGTGGTGTAATAATGATGACAATGGGGATGATAATTATGATGGTATGGAGTTCCATTTGGGACCGAGACTGTGTGACAAGGCAGTACTCTATGCTTACAATCATAATAATTATATCCTGGCATCAACCGAGCCTGAGAGATACAGGTACCTGCGATGTTAATAAGAAGACTTGAGCAATACTCTCAATGATGCATCTGAGAAATGGATAAGACTTGACAGTGTGGTTCAGTCTTACCATTGAGCCCATACCACACTCATGTCTGGGAAGGAGCTGGTTGGGGCCAAAAAATCCTACGAGTTTTAAAGGACTGATGGTGATTCAAACGCACAAGGAGGTTGAAATGCATATGTATATCATCACAATAAGAGCAAATACATGGTTAGAGCCAAATGGTATTAGCGCATCACATAATTGTATGTTTAAAACATTATTTTATGGAAAATTTACCAGATTGAAGCATGTGTGTGTGTGTGTGTGTGTGTGTGAGTGTGTGTATGTGTGTGTGTGTGTTCGTTCGTTGCTTGATTTAACGTCTTTTCACTATAAGTGATATTAGACGGGGAAAAATAGCATGGAGAATTAAATTGGGGGGAGGGGAAAGAGGGGAACAGTGTAAGAGATGGAAAAAAATTAAAAGGAAGCGGCAAGGTCTTAAGAAAAAGGAAATGGATGAACAGAGAAATGAAACTAGAACAACGCTAACATCAATAATATAAAAGAAAAATCGTCATAAAAACAAACACAAAACAAAAAATAATCATAATTATAATAATAATCTTAAAGTAACGCATTAACAGGACTGTGAACCAATGATTCTGAAATTTTAACTAACAAAACTTGATCCAATACTACTTCTTTAAAATGCGTTTCAAGATAGTTTCCTTGTGTAAACGTCTTTGGTAAAAAGGAACGAAACTTTCTGCAGTAAAACAAACAGTGATACAATGTGAATTGTTCGCCGCAAGTACATAAAACGTTTTTACAATATTTTCTTTTCAAAGCGTTCAGTTGAATACGAAAATATGTCATAACAATTAATCTCAAATGATATAACGAGGAATACTGCAATTTTTTTACAGATATTTTGAACTGAAAGTTTGATTCTTTTTTGAGACACAAATTTTTCATTTAAATGTTCATGAAATCGAATCCATGATGCTAATTCTAGCGAGTTGTAAGCTTCTTTTACCGAGGTGTTAACATGTAATTCTATGGAATTTTCAGAATGGAGGACACCGGATTTAGCTGCTCTGTCAACTACGTTGTTGCCATGAAGACCAACATGAGAAGGCACCCAGCATAAATTGATTTCCGAGCCATTTATCTTTAAACAATGTATTAGATGATTTGCCTCAATAATTCAGTCAGGTCTTGTGTCTGTATCAAAAGACTGTAAGGCATATAATACAGATTTTGAATCAACAAAGAGAACTACTTTGAAAGACACAGGCCGAAGGTTTATTAAACAATGCAACGCTTGAACAACAGCGACCAATTCTGCTGTATATATAGATACATTTGCCCCAATGAAAAAAGACTTTTTAATGTTAAATTTTGGAACATAAAAGGCTGCTCCAGCGCTCTGATTTGCTAAGACTGACCCATTGGTAAAAATGTGGAGGTGGGTACGGTACTTTTCATCGATGTGTTCACAAGCTGCGGATAGCGTACTGTTGACATTATTATCTTTTTTAACGTTTGCATAATCGAGATCAAATGTGGCCTTTAGCATTTCCCATGTAGGGATAGGCGTTATCGTTGGTTTCTCGGCTATTTCATCCATTGTTATGTTGGACTGTTTGATCAGGCCAGATATGTAAGTTGCGGCTGTAATTTGTGATGAAATGTTTTTTGCTCGTTTTGGAAAGTCAGTATCAGACCTGATCTTAATTTCTTTGCTCACAAAATTATCCACTTGTGAAGTAGTTCTAATTGCAAACTTTGCTGTAGCTAGCTCACGATGGTTGTTTAAAGGTAGAATTCCAGCAACTTTGTACGTTTCCAGAGTAGAAGCATGAGTTGGTACACCTAGTGCAATTTTAAGACTTTTGCAGTCCAAGCTCTGAATCTTTTTTAGTAAATATTTGGGTGCATTGAAAAAAACTTCTTGCGCGTAGGATAATTTAGACCTGACCAGCGCTGTTGACAGATGAATCAGTACATTTGTATCCATTCCCCAGGGTAATTTGCTTATTATCTTTAGAAAATTTAAGGTTTTTCGCGCTTTTGTTAAAATATAATCAAAATGGACATTCCAGCTTAATTTCGACGTGATGTAAACTCCCAGAAATTTTACGACCTGTTTGTAATTTAACACTTCACCAAGCAATTTGAAAGTAGGCAAGTTATTTGAGTTACCACCAGGATCAAACAGCATCATGTTAGTTTTTTCTGCTGACAAAGACAGACCATTTTCTAACATATAGTTTCCAGGATTATCAAGATCAATTTGATACAACTTCCTGATGTAATTTCGCATTCTCTGTGGAGTTGTCTTTTTTAAAGTGATATTCATCCAAGTGCATATATCATCAGCGTACTGTACTAAAACAACACGATTTGAAAGAGCTTTAGGAAGATCCTGTATAAGGATATTAAATAAAATAGGTGCTATCACTGAACCTTGTGGAATCCCCATGTCGAGGCGTCGTGAAGAAGAATAACTAGCTCCCACTCTTGCCTGAATTGTTCTATTAGCTAAAAAAGATTTAATGTAATTGAACATATTGCCCAATAAACCAACAGATTTTAGCTTGAACAATAAACGTTTATGCCAAACTTGATCGTAAGCTTTTTTCACATCAAAGAAGGTAGCTAAAACACTTTTTCTGCGGGCAAACTGTTGTTTGATCTGAGTTGTAAGTTTAACCAGGTGTTCAACTGCAGATCTCCCTTTTCTAAAACCCGCCTGGTTTACCGGAATAACGTTATTTTTATCACAGTAGTGTAAAAGTCTGTTTAAGACCAATCTTTCCATTAGTTTGCTTGTGTGGGACGTCAAAGCAATGGGTCTGTAACTGTTTTTATCGGTTTTCGATTTTCCTGTTTTTAAGATTGGTATAACTATAGACTTTTGCCAGATTTGTGGCACAGTTCCGCTAACCCAACATTTCTGCAAAATTTTGTGTAGGAAAATAAGGTAGTTTTCAGGGAGATGTTTAATCATTTCAGTCGAAACTGCATCAACACCTACCGAACTCTTTTTGTTGTGTAGAGACAGTACTGTGGTTTTTTTAAGCTCTTCTAAGGTGATTGGAGAATTAAACCAGAGATCATTCTGTGGTACTGGATCAGTGTAGATTGGGTTGCTATCTTCCATTTCTCTGTGATGTTTGCAGTCAGGAGATAAACCTTCAACTTTACTGTTTTTAGCAAATAATTCCACAAAAGTTTCTGCTTTGTCCATGTCTGAAGGAAATGTGTTACATGTTTCAATCATTATCGGACACCTAGGTAAGTTGGTTCCATTCTTCATTTGTTTCATTTTCGTCCAGACTTTATGGAAATCTTTGAAATCTGAAATTTCTTTTGTGCAGAATGATGCCCAATAATCTTTCTTTGCTTCAGCAATGATTTTGTTACATTGGATGTTAGCTTTTTTCATTTCCACATGATCTTCAGGTTTACGGCTTTTGATGTAGATTTTGAATTTCTCCCTTTTATATTGAACTGCTTTCTCACATGCCTCGGTCCACCAAACATTACCCAATCGATTATTTGATCTAGAAGATTTGAGTTTCGGAATCGATAGGTCTGCAGCGGCTAGAATTGACTCTTGGAATTTAGAAAACATAATGTCTACATTTTCACTTTCATAATGTCTGTAATCTTGATTAGCAAGAGCAGTTCGAAATAAGGACCAGTCTGCACGTTTGTAATTATATTTTGGAATAATTTCAGGAGAGCTGTCTTTCATCCTGATGTTTTTGTCAGTTATGGTTATGATGATAGGTAGGTGATCGCTTCCCAAAGTGTCTGTGAGTTTCCCAGGTACAGGATGGTACTAATTCTGGTGAGATTAGAGACAAATCGATGGCTGTCGCCCTGTGTTTGGAGACATCAGGGATCCTAGTGACACTACTATCATTTAGAAGGTAAAGCGAACTATCAACGATATTTTCTACCAAACGATTGCTCATAACAGTAGAACAGTTCTTTTCCCAAAATGGGGAGTGGGAATTAAAGTCTCCACCTATTAGCCATTTACCACGCTGCTGATCTTGGATCGTGCGCAGCCATTCTGTGTTGTGGTCATTTGGACCTGTTGGCAGGTAGACTGACAAAACGTTAATTTTTAAAGAATTGCTTAATTGGACAGTGGCAGCACAAGCGTGCAAATCTTCGCTTGATTTCAAAACTGGGGAAGTAAGTAAGCAGTATTGTAACTCTTTGAGTATATATATCGCGGTGGATACCTTCTTCCCGTGATTCCCACATTCATAGACTGGAGGATAATAATAATTGGGGAAATTGGGAAGCTTGGTAGCGACAACATTCATCGACTGTAGAATCAAAATTTCACACCTATTTGATGCCAGGAAATGCTCCAAGTAAGCCGAATTGGTGGAAAGGGATCTACAATTCCATTGCAAAAACTTGACTTGGGATTGTTGTCGCATTGCTGATATTGGTTAATCTCCAACTTTCTATTAACTGTTATTTATGGTCGATAATAATGAATACTTTGATTTTCTGTGTCCAGGAGAACTGGACAGAAAGAAAATTACGTAATTTCTTAGACTACGAAGTAAAGATAACAAACAAAATTGTAGCAAAAACAATAAGAAAATTACATAGTCCAACGTACGAATAACTTATAAAGGTGATAATAGATTACAAGGGATAACAAATAACCAAAAATCAGAATAATAGCATACACGTCTTCAAATGTACAGAGTGTATAGTCTGACCGAGTCTTGATAGTCGGACTAAAACCTAGTTATTGTATATTTTCAGCAGAAGAAATGTCAGAGATGACGAGGAAAAAGTCCTGTGACATGAACGTTAAGAATTGTATATGTAATACTGTTATTTCAAAACATATTATACGGCCACCATGGTGTATAGTTGTCAAAAAGGTGGTGCCGTCCTCTGGAGAGTCTGGAAGGGTGTAGCTGTGATGATCTTGATCTTGATGTTCTCCTTGGAATCTCCCAAAACAGGTCTCGAATGTGTCTTCCAAGATTTCCTGCAATGATGCTACTTCCTCTGGTGGTGGGGTGAATGTCGTCTTTTAGAAATTGTTTAGTGGTACGAAGGTTCTCATGTGATACAAAAGAAATATTTTTCATATCAACAAGTTCAGCAGAAAGGAAAGCGTTGAACAGATTTCGTTGAACCTCCATTCGTGCCTGCCGTACAGGGAGGGGCAACCTTACTAACGACTAGTTTAGATTTTGGATGTTCTTGTGCTATTTGTTTTATGCCTGAAACGAGATGTTTAGTTGTTGCAGGGAGATCTTTGCTGTTCAATTCATGCACACCACAGTGAAAAACAATACAGTCTGCTGAATCATCAAATTTGGAAAAGGCCATGTCTAATGAGCTTTTAATGTCATGGGGGTCGTTCACAGGGCACGAGTCTCCTTCAAAACCGTAAGATCGTCCCAGTCTTCTTGAGTTGACACCCTTCAACACAGAGTCGTGGACAGTGAGAATGTACGGAAGATCGTGGGTCTTTTGATGTTGTTTTGGAATATTTTCAGAACGGGATGGTGTAGGCCTATGTTTGGGAAGTGAAATGACGTCTTTAGTTGGTATGACGTCATGTGTGTGTGTGTGTGTGTGTGTGTGTGTGTGTGATGAGCATAACGAATGGTTATTTTGAAATCAATTTCCTGATGCTCCTTCATTTTGTCTATCTCTTAGAATATAACAAGATAAGTAAACAAAATGAGCAATTGAACACACAAACAAAAGCAACTAAAATCAATTAACCTAGATGGTGATTGATTAATCTTCTGTAATTTTGTATATTTAATTTTTTCACCATTCTAAAAACACTGAATGCTTTCTGTTTTAAATTTGTTTGATTATCAAAATTTAGATTTCTGTTGTTTTTTTGTTTGTTTGGTTTTTGTTTTTGTTTTTTGTTTTGCTGTTGTTGCTATTTGTATGTCAGATCTTAACCGCAATTTTAACTGTCGTCTGACTGTTACCATCTTGCATACCTTCTTTCTTACTTCAAAAAGACTGAATTCTTAATGCATGCTGATGTTTATGAAGGGGAGATTGAAACTTAGTTTAATGTCCCACCTAAATGACTAGCATTCAGACCACCAGTCAAAGTTCATTAAAGGTAGGACGGAAAAAGGCCTGGGACGAGACACAATTCCTTTTGCTTTCCAGGCAGATACATGCTGCCACTACACCGCCAGTCCATTCAAATTGTTAAAAAAAATAGGAAAAACAAAAAAGGAAAAGAACTGCTAGTACTACTGCAAGTTCATTTTTGATGCTGCTACTGGTTAAAATCCACTCTAAGCCACCAGATGCTTTTGATGGCTCAAAAGAATGAATGATCTCCCATTTCTACAAAACGTATTGCAGAAAATCCAGATTCTGTACTTCTCAAGGTCATCATTACACTGACAAAAAACATCAGAGGATATTGATGTGAAGCGTGGATAATGGTAAGCTGTCACAACTGTGAAAACAGATCAGAGAAAATAGAAATTGACGTCAAATTTGATAATGGTAAGCTGTCACAGCAGCGAAAATAAGGATGAGAAATAATCTGACGTCAAAATATTATCATGGTAAAACTTCACAGCAGTGAAAACAGTAGAGGAAATAAAATCTGGGAACGTCAAATAATTAATCCATGGATAATACTTCACAGCAGGAAAACAGATCAGAGGAAATAAAACATGACGTCAATTTTATATGGTAACTTTCACAGCAGTGAAAACAGATAGAGGAAATAAAAAAAATGACGTCAAGCGTGGATAATGGTGAGCTGTCACAGCAGTGAAAACAGATAGAGGAAATAAAAAAAATGACGTCAAGCGTGGATAATGGTGAGCTGTCACAGCAGTGAAAACAGATAGAGGAAATAAAAAAAATGACGTCAAGCGTGGATAATGGTGAGCTGTCACAGCAGTGAAAACAGATAGAGGAAATAAAAAAAATGACGTCAAGCGTGGATAATGGTGAGCTGTCACAGCAGTGAAAACAGATAGAGGAAATAAAAAAAATGACGTCAAGCGTGGATAATGGTGAGCTGTCACAGCTGTGAAAACAAAACACACATATTGTTTCAAGTTCCTGCGAAAATGCTTTCCGCGGCTTTACCTGCAAAAATATTTCGTGCAGAAAGAATGCCATATCAGGGACATAGAAGCAATACACAGACTGGGTTCTATTTCCAGGGTGTCTGACAGTCCTCGGCCTGTTATTGTAAAGTTCCATAAGAGAACTGACGTCATGGTGGTAATAACAAAAAGAGAAGTGAGATACAGGGTGCGCGATGAAGACGGTTTGAGGATGGGAGTGGATTTGACACACCAACAGCATTAATCCTTTGACTCCTGCACCCTATCTACCAACAGTAAAACTTAACCCTTTGATTCCTTCACCCTATCTACCAGCTTCCCTCGGGAAGCTAGTGGATAGGGTGAGGGAGTCAAAGGGTTAAGTTTTTGCTTTGCTAGCATGGTTGACAATGCAGGATGCTGACGGTCAGAGTGCTGGAGTCAAAGGGTTAAGCAACTGAGAGAACAAGGAAAGTGTGCGTTCTATGCCAAAGGTAAACTGGCTGTGAAGGATTCCCAATCAGCTCCCATTCCAAAGACCGATCCCACTTTTCCAGAATTCCTGATTGCAGCCCTCCTCATTCCCTTAGCCCACAGTTCAATCTTAGAAACAAGAACTCCCAGTTCTGTACTTGTTACATGTAGACAAGCGTTTCTAGTTCCCAGAGCGACTCTCACCAACAAAACACGGTCATTTTTGTTGGTGATCAAGACCAGCAGCATCTTGTCCAGTCCGGTCCAACGGAATGCAGTTGGCCACAGTGACCACACCAGAGTTACAATTTGAGACAGGTACGTCTGATTCGTCACTCTCTCATGCAATCACTCATGAGCCCATAACTTCGTGGTTTGGAAAGAGGGAGACCAGTGTGCACCCCGCAACGATCACCGCCAGCCAGCGGGAGAATGGGATGGTGATGTCAAAGTGGCAATGCTGTCTCACCACGCCGACGTCCAAAGGTCATCAGGATGCCTACAAGGAACACCACCCAGGAGGCAGCGACTTCATGCTCAGAATCTACGCAGAACATTCTTGATAACTGGTGTGGTGTTGGCAAAGAGCACAGATCGGATTCAAGCAAAGGTCCATGTTGCCTAACAGTACCGAAATATGTTACAATTTATCTAATGGAACTGAAGTCAGTACATGATTATCTTTCTTTTCATTTGACGTTGAAGGTTTGCTCAGTATTCAGGATGAATTGTACATGTCATTTCTGATAGCAAAATATGATATTGCCTTGCTGATAAAGACCTTTACAAAATATATTCCAGAAACGTTACTCCCATCACATGTTGTGTTTTACAGTGCAAGAGTAAAGTTGTCTGATGGCGTCTATGGCAGACTGCTCGGTGGTGTTGCATTTTTCTTGTGAGGAAACAATTGTACACACACACATCAAAAGAGTACAGGCTGAATTTGATAACAGAGTTGTCCTTCTCATTTCCAAATCCCTGTTGGGTACAGGGACAGACTGTTTTCTTGTAGGGTGTTACTTACCACCCGAAAGTTCTGCATACTATGAAGAGACAGAGATATTCAAACGGGTACAACCACTGAAGGACTGCTTACTAGAATTGATGAGTGAGTATAATGATGTACCGATTGTAATATGTGGCGATGTAAATGCCAGAATTTCCTCCTTGTAAGCAAAGTGTTCAGACCCAATCGATAATATTTGTCAGCGACAACAACGATATAATGTATGAAAAAAATGAAGTCAGTGACTTTAAAAGATCCTCTACTGATAAATATATGAATGCTTTTGGAATTTTTTTTTTATAAGTCTCTGTCAAGAGTTCGATCTTCTAATTGTCAGTGGAATTGAATCATTAGGATTTTCCTCATAATCGCGCGGTGGTTACAGGTTAATTTATTATTTTATTGTATCTCGTTCATTAGTAGCAAAATGTGACAATTTTAATGTTCTGCACATGAATGAGTCAAAACACTTTGCTCTTGAACTGAACGTTTTTTGTTTGTTTGCTTGTTTTAGGATCATCGCACGCAGGGAGATTACCTTTGTGTTCACCTTTTTTTTTTTTCATCCCAGTTTCCACGCCTCCTTAATGGCCACAGAAGCTGGCACAGTTCTTTTTTACAATGCGATGATGATGATATCGATGAGGATAATAATCATGATGGTATGGAGTTCCATCTCTGATTGAGACTGCTTGACAGGGGTGTACTCTACGCTCACTATCATATTATATCCTGGCGTCAACCGCGGTGCTGGTCAGAATATTTTGAGCAACACCCTTAATGACGCATCCGTGAAGTGGATGAGACTCGACTGTGTGTGGTCCCAGTCTTCCAAATTAGCCCATAGCACGCTCAGCTGTGGGTAGGAGCCTGTTAGAGCCGAAAAAAACAACAATTATTTTTATAGGGACTGATGGGGATTCGAACCCACAACCTTCCAGTAAGTAGTCCGTTGCGTTAACCACTACATCACGGCGACTGGTCTTGAACTAAACGTTTAATTGAAACTTTCATAAAATTAAATGACAACAAACTGTTTAAAATCACCAGATATAAGTGGGATGAGAAAAAGGAAGCCGATTTTTACGAAAGGTTAAATTACTGCCAACGAAATTATTCTGGCAATTGAAGAGCTATGGAAAAAAAAGCTCCAGGCCCTGATGGGTTAATAGGCGAATTATATAAGCATGGTAAACAAATAACATTGCGATTTCTTGAGAAAAATTTCAGCCATATTTGTCTGTTAATGTTCAGTGGTGTTGTCAATTCTGCAACCCCTTTACAAGAAAGGTGATCTTAATGATCCTGATAATTATAGGGTATTACGCTTCGAAACATAATTATGCATCAAGGTGTGTAGTTTTATCTTGAACAAGAGGATTACAAACTGGATTGGTTTCTGGGAAGGTCAGAGTAAAGTTGATCATATCCCGTATTCAGAAGCAACTGCTGAGACACAGGAAACTATATGTTGCCTTTATGTAAAGTATTTGATACGGTACGCAGAGAACAATTATGGAAGATTTTGTGTAAAAACGGAATTAATGGAAAAGCTGTCATTGTTCTGAGGTGCATGTACTCCGTTGTGACAGCAAAAGTACGGACAGGAGGAGACCTGACAGATACATTGTATTGCCCGCAGGGACTTAACCCTCTGATTCCCGCACCCTGTCCACCGACATCCTGAATTGCTAGGAAAGCAAAAACAAACAAACAAACAAAAAACAAAAACAAAAAATGTAACCCTTTGACTCGTTCACTCTATCCACCAGCTTCCTGCAGGAAGCTGGTGGGTAAGGTGAAAGAGTTAAGTTTTTGTAGCTGGTGGATAGGGTGCGGGGGTCAAAGGGTTAAGCAGGGTGAAGTTTGTTCCCTTGTATCATTTTCGTTCTTTAGCAATAAACTTATCAAAGACATTGCATTTAAAGGTAAGCATGGCATTCATTTGTCCTCAAACGTATTTGACATATTCATACTACTTTTTGCTGATAACGCTGCGTCGTTTTCTGGCATATTATAATTGGCTTCCAGACACGACTTAATATATTATTTGATTGTGAGAGATCCTTGGGGTAACTATCTATAAGGACAAAACAACAATTGTAGTTTTTCGTAATGGTGGGTTCGTTACTACCAAATAAAAATGATATTTTGGAGATCATCCATTGCAGATAATAGATAAAGGCAAGTATTCGGATGTTCGTTCGTTATTTCTTTTAACGTCTGTTCACATATGTGCTTTTAGACGAAAAAAAAAAAAAAAGAAAAAAAAAAAAAGGTGTCTATAGGGTGGAAAATTCTACGAAATCATAAAGACAGTTTAACATATTAATTAACATTAAAAAAAATTATAGGACAATAGAAAAGCAATCATAACATTAGAACGATCAGGCTTGAACAGATTGCTCAGGGCTGTATGTGTGTATGTAACCGCGCGCGCGCGCGCGTGTGTGTGTATGTGTGTGTGTGTGTGTGTGTGTGTGTGTGCACGTATACGCATGCGCATGCAACGAGCATATCCCGTGCTGGGTTATGACAAACCATCTGTGATTATCTGGTGGGGTAGAGGGGTAGAAAATGATAATCTTACCGAATAAAAACATTGTAACAGTCAAGGAGTAATGATAAAACTAACAAGCAAACAAACAGAGGTAGGTGGGAGTTACAGGTATAAAAACAATCGGTCTTAATCAAAGAAAACGACCTACAGGACTGTGCAGTAAATGCCTAGCAAAGTGTAAATACAAAGTGAAATCAGTGTGTTTCAGTTTCAATTTTGAAAATGATACAGGGAAATAAGGTCGCATTCGCTGACAACACAAAAGGTGTTTAACTGTTATAGACTCATTACAGACACATTTGATGGTATTATTGAACTTAATCCGAAGTAAGTCCAGATATAATCTGTAAGCTAAAGTTATTTCTAGTCTTGTAAAACCCTGGTAATTTACGATGAAGGGTCGATAGTGACATTGCGCTTTTACTTTCTTTTCTAATATAGCATTCATTTCATATTCAGAGAGTCGTAAATCGAGTTTAGTACTGCCTGCCCTATTCATTGCTGCACTTTTAGCGATTCTATCGACTCGATCATTATCTATTATACTACAGTGTGATGGAATCCAACAAAAAGTAACGTGAGTATTATTTGTTATTAAACAATGAATTAAAAAGTTTATCTCAAATATTAACGTACTATTTACTTTACACTGGTTTTATAATTCCAAACTTAAAAGTGGAAAAGGCTTACTCTTTAGGACAGGGACACTCAATCTTCACGTCTGAATTAGTCGCCATCCTATGGCACTGAAATATATAGTAGATCTACCCATAGCTATATTTAGTATCTTATTATGTGTAGATTCGAAATCTGCATTACAATCCCTGACGAGCTGCAAGTATTCGGATGTATATTTGTCTTTTGTACATACCATGAATGACCTTGCAGATCGTGCTAGAAAGGGGATGTTAGCTACAGTAAATCTCCTCTGGTCAGTTGGTGAATACTCTAGCAGAGCATTCTTTGAATTAATCGATACTCAGTTCCAACCCATTCTAACTTATGGTTCTGAAATTTAGACGTTTTTCACTAACCACAAATGCATTGAAAGGATAAATTTGTTTGCTCTTAAGAAATTTCTTGACGTCAGCTCAAAAAGCTCCAAGGCACTTACTCTATGGAGAAATTGGTATAATACTCATTAAGCCTATATATCAATACATACATACGATGTTTAAAGTTTTGGCTCAGGCTTACCTTCTTGAAAAACTGCCGACTTCCAAAAGAGCACACATTAAGTTATCAGGCTTGCAGACTCAGACTACAGCATACGGACTTGTGAAGTCCGCAACGTTCTTTATAAGTTTGATTTGGGTATAGTTTGGGAAACTTAAAGGGTTGGCAATGTTAAAACTTTTATAAAAGAAGTTATATAAAGGCTTGTTGATTGCTTTATTGAAGACTAACATTCTTTTCCAGACAACTATGAATTTGTTTACTTAGTGAGAACTGTCTTTATGTTCATATTTTGTCAAATTCAAAATGTGAGCGGGATTTGTGAAACGGAAGTTGACAACACCGGATTGATCATTGCATTAAGACAGACAATGAACAGGCCAGTTTTCATGTTGCAGGCAGAGACTGAACGCGAGACATCTTGCGTTAAGTGTGGCTTGAGGGTTAAACGCGCTCTAACCGCTGAATTAATGGGCCAGTTAATTATTTCTGTGAATATGTTGCCTATACCTTTCGCCAGTATGTCTCAACGTTTTTTCCTTCAGACAGACAGACAGAGAGAGCGAGCGACTACAAGTAAAACCTGACAGTCTCTGGCCTAACAAAATGCACTTGCGTAAACGATTGCACTTACCAGTGAAGTGAACTTGAAGGACTTAAAATATCCTCAAACTATATCGACTTACTGACACCGAAGAACTTATTTTTGACATTGGTTGTCCTTGGGGGCTGCATGACTACTCTCCTTCTATATTGTGTTAGCCGGCATTAAAAATACCCTGGTTTGTGATTTATGATTTTGTCTAGTGTACTGAAGATGAACGTATGTATGTACGTGCGCCTGCGCGCTTCGTTGCGCGCGCGCGCGCCGTGTGGGGTGTGTGGTGTGTGTTTACATTGCATCTGCATGATATTTTATTCTGACAATAAATGGTTCATAATGATGTTGGTCGTGTGTGTCAGCGTGCGTGCGCGCGCACGCGCGCGCGCGTGTGTGTGTTTGTTTGGAAGTTTTGTGTTCCAGTCAAATCTGCCAGCAATAATCAGGCAGACTCCCTGAGCCTGTACAAATCCGGCAAGGTCTCTCTTGAAATGGGGAGGTGGGGGAGACGGGGACCCTTGACACACTATACTGACACCACCCAGAATGAAGGAAACGTGAACCAAGATGGGTAGCGAATGGGGCAGTTTTCAGTATCAGGGATATCCGGCAGATCTCAAGTCCACAGCTCCATGTAAAGAACCAACAAGCTCGTGAAGAAAACTTGCCGCCTGCCCAAGGGCTGACCCCACAACCGCTGCATTATGAGCATGATGTTCGCTCTAACAACGTGTGCATATTACTCTTGCTTCATTTTCATGAAGAAGAAGCAGGGATTATGTTGTGCTGCTAAATGGCGACTTGTCCAGATAGAGTAAACCCGACTGAATGAATTTAACTAGTGAACCAAAATGAATTAAAAGCAAAACATACAAAAAGATGTCAACAACACCGGTCCAGAAAAATCGAACCTGGGACGTATCGAGGGGTACCGTCTGCCCGAGGTATGACCCCACAACCCCTGCATTGTAAGAATGATGCTTGCTCTAACAACGTGTGCTAATCGGGCCACAAAACAGTGATCTGCCCGAGGGTTGACCCCACAACTCCTGTATTACTAGTCAGCATGACGTTCTAACAACTGAGCTATTCCTTTTTTTCTTTTCTTTTTAGGATCATTGTACTCAGGGAGGTTACCTTTGTGCTCACCTTTTTTTGTTTTTAGCCCCATTTTCTACGCCGCCTTTATGCCACAGAAGCTGGAACAAATGTGATGATGATGATGACGATGAGGGAGATTATCATGATGCTATGGAGTTCCATTCAGGATTGAGACTGCGTGACAGGACTTTACTCTACGCTTACTATCATAATATATCCTGGCGTCAACCAGGCCCGAGAAATACAGACACCTGCAGTGCTAGTAAAAAGATTTGAGCAACATCCTCAATGACACATCCGTGAAATGGATGAGACTTGATTGTGTGGTCCCATTCTTCCCAATGAGCTCATAGCACGCCCAACTCTGGGTAGGAGCCGGTTAGAGTCGAAAATCCCACGGTGATTTTTGAAGGTACTTATGGGGATTCGAACCCACAACGTTCCAGTTGATAGTCTGTTGCGCTAACCACTATACCATCGCGACTGGTACAAATCGGGTTATTCAATAAGAAGAGAAAAAAAATGGCGAGCCTGAGGGTTGACTCCAGAATCTTTGTGCTATGAGCATAGCACTTTAACAACTGAGCTAATGGGCCATTTGAAAACTATGGCCCACCCGAGGGTCGAACCCACAACCCCTTCATTATTAACATGGCGCTCTAACCATAATGAGCTAATGGGGTCACAAAAATGGTTTGTAACCGTGACTGCTTACACTGTCTCCTCTTCTTCCATCCGCCTACGAGGAGGAGGCGAACGATCACTACAAGCCTGCTGCTTCATCCAACAGCTGGCCGTAGACAAGACATAATAAAAACATAACGTCTTTGCTGTAGACCTACCATAGCTCCCTGTCAATAATCAGGGTTCGGTCTCATCATCACAGATCAAGTTATGGTCCTGTCAGGTTTACTGACTTGACGTCTCGGCAGAACAATCTTGTGCTACAGTTTACACAAAGGCCCATACTAAATTAACATTTCGAGTCCCGCACCCTGTCCACTAGCATTCTACATTGCCAACCATGCTAGCAAAGCAAAAACTTAACCCTTTGTCTTCCTCACCTTTCCACCAGCAAGCTGGTAGAAAGGGTGAGGAAGTCAAAGGGTTAAGTTTTTGCAGTTGCTCGATGGGGTGCGGGAATCAAAGGGATAAAATATACCTGTCATTGTAAGTGTCGAACAATTTTTAACGCCAGTTAATATATATGTGTTTAAGCCTACATTTGTTTATACTATCTGCGATTGTTTCTGCGTGTATGCCTGTCTGCATGAATACCGCATATTTGGTACATGACTCCAAGGTAAATAGAGTGTTCAGTAATCAGTCGATTAAATGCCAGTGAATCAATTAAGACGTGCTTGCCTGTGGATCACACAGGTCCAGATAATTGCCATGTTTTTTTTTGGTTTTTTTTTTACAGCGTCCCCAGCTGTTTTTCTGATCAATTCTAAAGCACAGGGCAACTGTAAAGCAGTGTGTGTGTGTGCGCGCGCGTGTGTGCGCATGTGTGTGTGTGTGTGTGCGTGTGTGTGTGTGTGTGTGTGTGTGTGTGCACGCGCGCTCCCGCATATCAGAGTGTGTGCGTGTGTGTGTGTGTGTGCGCGGTGTGCGTGTGTGTGCACTTGTGCGTGTGTGCGCGGGAGCGCCCGCGCGTTTCAGTATATTATGTTAAGTTGGATGGTGAAAAATCGTTCACTGTCGACACGCATTACTGATGTTTTGCTGTCACGGTTTTGAGGTATTATTGAGTAAGTACTATAGAACGTACTCAAGGACTACGTGACCTGTTGGGGTGACCGACAAATCTGGAAGTTGCCTACTGCTGCGTTTTTCAATCGACCTCAGCCCCAACCCCCCCCCTAGAAAAATACAAAAACAATAAAGTTTTAACTGCGTTTCATTTTCTGCATCACACGCCAGTCCTTCAAGCTCATGTCAGTATCAGCTCATTGGATCAGTACATTTCTTTTTTCACTTTCGAACCAATTTCTCGGAGTGTACATGCGTTTGGTTTAGTGTCTCTGTCACACCACACCAGAGTGACAGTAACAAAGAGGGCAAAGGTCGATTTTGACTGTACACATGTTGTTTGCCGTTTAAGGTCAAGGACATGCTCTTGGGGGTGTGCCTGATTCCAGCCAATGAACGAATTGAATTTGTCAACGGCCGCGTGGTGTTCGTCTAGATTTGGATCAGCTTCAGTCCCTTTTTTAGGTCATCACGTCGTGTACGCATGCTCAGAGAACGCAAATCGCGACTAGGCCCTAGCCAGCTTTCGATAACAGCTCGCCGCTTGCTCTCATTTCGCGAAAGAGCTGAACGGTGACGACTTGAAAACAGCAAGATGACGGAACAAGGACACAGCCCAATTGACACAGACTGCATAACTTTGACGCGATTTGTGCTACAAGAACAAAAAAAGCATCCCGATGCAACGGGCGATTTAACACAACTTTTGAACGCTATTTTGACAGCAGTGAAAGCTGTGTCGTCTGCTGTGCGCAAAGCCGGCATCCATCGTTTGTAAGTTCATGGCCACTGGCCTTTTATCTTTTGTCTTGTATTTTCTTAGCTGATAAAGTTCCGTATTTGGGACTAGGGATCTGTAATTGTGTCTCACACTAACGCAAACTTTGATTGCAGACTTCGAGCACTCCCTTGTCTTGAGTTTGATCGTTAGGCTAATGTTTGACTGGTCACTTTCACTTTCAGATCATTTATCATCATGATTATGAAGTATAAATTTAGTAGGCCTAATCAGATCTAGTATCACTAGTCAGAATTTACTTCACTTGATGCTTGATCCATCGTAAGTTAATAAAGAAGACATTTCGTATTGTATTACTTACAGTATTAGATGAAATGTCTTGAAATATGATGTATAGTGTTAAAATATCAGTAATGAATCAACTGAGTCTGATTATAGGAAAAGCACAAAACACATGTACGCACAGCACACACACATGTATCATTGTATTTATGTGCACACACACACAGTGACAAATGCACACACACACACACACACACACACACACACACACACACACACACACACACACACACACACACACACACACACAAAATGTGCTGGAGCATGACAAGTTCACACAGTCCTATATTTATTAGTATGCAATTACAGAAAAAAAAAGACCTATGCATAATGCAAGAAGTGATTAGCAGCTAAATCTAACTGCTGTACAAAAACAGTGACACTGGTCAGAAGATCAGTGATTCATGTGATATTGTGTGGTCAGTTTTCATTGTACTGGATATCTCAGATCTACATTATTGATGAACATCATTTATGCTGTCCCAAGCCCTCAGCAGCACTATTTGCACCAGAATTGGACTGCTGTAGCTAGACATACATAGCTTGGTGCAGGTTGAGTTACCAGTTTCTGTGTCATAGTTTACATTATTGCAGTGACATTATGACATTTGAGGAATTGACATTGATGTAGAATGCAGACCTGCCAACCCATACGATTTTGGCGTATTTAGTACGCCAGTTTACTCAAAATACGACCAATACGCCGACTTAATAAAAAATACGACGAAAAAAAAATTAAAGATAAAAAAATCAAGTACCATTAGAAAGTGAATTTTTGGGCTCAGAATGCTCTAGATTGCACAGATTTGCACCAATTCTTTAAAAATTTTCCGGGGGGGCATGCCCCCGGACCCCCCTAGTTAGCTTGCGCCTTCGGCGCTGCGCACTCAGAATACACCAATATTTTCAAAAATACTCCATTTTTCCTGGACAAATACTCCAACTTAAAAGTCAGGGTTGGCAGGTCTGAGAATGATGCTGTAACCATTTTTGAAACTAAAATGAGTAGAAACTAAAAGTCTTAGCCATTGTTTATTATTGCTTTGATACTAGCTGTGTAACACTAACAGTACAGCCATGTGCATTAGCCGTAGCATTGGCTAATAATGGTCATCTTACTAGATCAGGTAAATTCTGTGATTGTTAAAGTGAAAGGACACTCAATTCTCTCAGATCAAATCACAAGGTAACCTTCACTAAACAGGGAGAATATTTCGGTTTTACCAGGTTAGAATCTGTGATTGTGACAGCATTGTGCAAATGTAAAGTTAGGGTGGGATCAGTATACCGACAGAGAGTGACTGAAATGGAAAATATCAGGGCTATAGATGCAAAGAGAGTGGCAATGTTTGTACCAAACCTGTCATCACATGTACAGTCACCAGTAAAACAGACTTACAGAAAACAGACTTACAGTCACTAGTAAAACAGACTTACACTAGTTACACTACAGTCACCAGTAAAACAGACTTAGGCAGCTTTGCTCTGAAAGTGTTCACCAGCACTTGACAAGTGTTTATTTCTGTCAAATGCATGATGACATGACCCCCCCCCCCCCCCAAAAAAAAAAAAAGTCAAAAACAAACAAACAAACAAAGCAATTAAAAGTAGATGAGAGCAAATTTCAGCAGCCTGTGCACTGGCTGACTCAAATGATGAGTGATTTGATCACCTCCAGCCCTCACCAAAAATTACAACGACAAACGAACAGAAAATATTTGAAGTAAAAACTACTTATCAGAGTGTGTTCACTGCTTATCTTGAAGTATTTTGAACCGTTTGGTTGGTATCAGTTTAATGTTTCAGTTGTTTGTATAAATGCATTTTAAGTTTTAGACCAGTTCTCATCATTTTCATTTTAAAGCTCACCTCAGCATATGATCTTTTAGACACAAAAAAGTGTGGGTGAGTGCCTAGAATATACATTCAGCTATGCATAGTAAGGAAAGTTACAGATACAAGTATACATAATAAGAGGAGTTACAAAATATATATGAAAATACACTGGAGGAGTCAGAGGATTATGAATATAATTTTATATACACTGAAGTTTAAAGTATTGTACATATTGATGAGCGTAGATAATAAAATTGTACTGAAGGAATGCGAAATTGTTCCATTGCACTGAATTTTTATTTTTTAGGTTTATTTGATATTGATTTTTTTATCAGGGACTCAAGGGAGTTTTCGTTCTTAAGTAGCAAATCTTATCTTATGATTTACACCACCAGTACTCAGCTTTCCATTACAGCATGTTGTGAGGAACTGTAATTATAATTAAGATATAAAGAAACGATGTGTTTAATTGTGTAATGTACATCACATATTAAAGTTAATCTGATTATTAAGTGCATTAGTTGTTAGTGTACCTTAAATAGTGTTTGATTTTTAGGTGTGTTTAAAATTTTTAAGATTACTGTAATAGAAACATTTCTTAACAGCATAAGGTGCATTGTTTATTTTATACCAATTACCATATATATATAGCTGTTAACAACAAAACTGATTGGCCACTGCTTGGCAGTTAAAGAAATTTGGTGAGTAACTTTACATTCTACAATGCCTGATCACCATATGAGAAATACCAGTTGAGTTATATGATATTCTAATTTTCTGTTAGTGTTACACTATGTAAAGTATGTTTGTTATAATAAAAGAAATAGCCACATGTGACTTTACCAATTTTTGTATATATTTCAATTTTCTGTGACAATATATTTGTTACAATAAAGGAAATGGATATCTTTAACTTAAATTAAACAATTGTGTCAACTGTTAAACAGCAAAAATCAAAATTGTCATGTAACTTATATTGTCATATATATGATAGTGACATTTAGCCATTCCACACTCACGCAGTAGTATAAAACATTACATGCCCCAAGAATTTGAAGAAATCATCTGATTCATTTGTTGTCTGTCATTTAGCAAAATATCTCAGGACTCACCCTTATTTAGTGGAAAGGACCTGTAAGAATCAGTGGTATTTACTGTGATTTTAGAGTACTCTCAGTCTCACAGGATTTCAGCATACAGATCTTGTGTATTATATTTGTGATCGTGTATGGAATAAAAACCATGGATAGTCTAGGTGACTCAAACAGGAATGACACTTAAAAGGGTCGAACTTCTCAACTGTTAGGTTCGGGCGAATAAAATTGGATGACTAAGCAACCTTTTCTCGATAATGATCAGTAGTTGTGTGTACCACTACCTGGATGCCATTTGTGCTTAACTGATAATATTAAATGAGTCGCAATAAAAGAAGCCATGCTGAGAGTTGTTTTGATCCAGTAAATATTTCCTAACATTTTACTGTGTGCCAAGTGAATGAAGATATATTAATATTGCAGCTATGTAATTTTATGGGCGAGAATGTAACTGAACTGTTGTTTATGACAAGCTTACAAATTCTGAGACAAAACTCAGAATTGAAAGATAATTGTTTTCCCTCATTACACAGAGTTTTCGTCCTTATATATGAATGATATATTTTTTTTTCCCTGTCAGGTTGTCTTTATTTCAAAATTTAATAAGTGCTGTGAACTTATGGTCACTACTGTATTTTGCTTGTTTGCTTGTATGATGAATATTCCTAGTCCTACTGTTGTCACTGTATGAAACTTAAATAATAATACATTACAATGTAAGTAAAGTACAATGAGCATGCTTTCGACTTGGACTGTTCATATCATTCAAATGAAATTCTTTTTATCATGTTCTGGAGTCATACAACATGAAACATATCATCATGCTGTCAAGTTCTAGATGCAAGATAAATTGCTGTCTCGGGCAGGACATAAAGCTACAAGTGTAATAGTTATGCCTTCAGTCACTGTGCAAGAGTTGCTTCCCTTGAAGTACAGCTATTAGCAAAAAATGTTGCAAAATTACATCTTCCACATAGCTGTTTGTTTTTGTGAGCTAATGAAATCTGTCCTCTACAAATAGTTTTTATGCAGTAAATATTTGTCCATCTTGTAAGTCTCTACTAAGTGCCATGACTAGTATGTGTACATTTGGCAGTCTCTTGTTCTTTTAATAAAACAATTGAGGGTCATCCAGTGAAACAGCAAGACTGTCCAAATAACTTAAAAAGAAATCATCACAGCCCTTTAAAAATCTACTCACCTGACCGAAACATTCTGAAATATACTATTGAAATTATGTGCAAACATTGTTACATCATTTGTTACAGTGTGACGTTAGGTACAGTCATTCCAAACATCATTGTTGCAATGTACTCATAATCAAAATTGAATGTTATAAAGGAAATTCTGGTGCAAATATATCAGAAACATTACAGAGTCTCTGTGGCACACCAGCTCTTTTACAGGCCGCAGTTTATAGGTAGATGTCTTTGTTTTAAAATTGATGAAGTGATGTTAAAGGCAAGCATAGTCTGGAAAGGTCATATGAAGCTATTGACAAGAAAAATGTTCAGAAAGTTTGAGAAATTTTGAATGTCAGGCAATTAACATACAAGGAGATCTTCATTACACTGGTATTAGTCGTGAATCAGTTCTTGCAATTTTAACAAGTAAATTTGGAATGAGATGTTGCAGCAAGATGGGTACCGCACTTCGTTAGTGAAGATCAGAAATGTGCACTTGTCACTGTTGCAGAGACTCCGTCAAACAGATGCTAAAATGGAGTGACATCTTTTAAAACTGGATAGCTACCAAACTAGGGCTAGAAGTCATGAGCCAGAATTGAAGGTACAGTTGCAGAGTGCATGCTCCTGGCAGTCCATCAGGTTCAAAAGAAAGCAAGGAAATTTTAAGATGATGATGATAAGTGACTATGATAACAAGAGTGTAATGATGACAGTGCTTCTTGTTCCAATAGGACTGACTGTCGATGAAGAGTACTACAGAGTGTTTCTGTAAAAATATCAAGACCTGCAATCCAGACAAAGGGAAAACTCAATTCATTATTGATTTTTATAAATAAATTGCGATGCATCTTGCCATAAAGTAGAGAGAGTACTTTCATTTATGATGTCATATCAATGAGATGATGTGCCACACCCTGCTGTGTTCTCCAGGGATGAGGCTTGTTTCATTTCTTATTCATTTAAACATTTATTGTTTTGTAGATATGAGCAAAAAAATATCACAGGTGCAATTTTTCAGCCTTTTCTGGAAATTTGTTCGACATAAAGCTGTAGTCAAAAGTATTAGCAATGACGAGGTATTAATGACATCTGTTATCATTGGTTGGTTCCAGGTAATGTGGCCAAAGGTTTGTCTTTGGCACCGAAGTGAAAACTGCAAGAAAAAAATTAAGTACTTGAGATGATCAGCAACAGCAACAGAACGCACATAGACGTACATACGCTCATGCGTGGATGCACACACACGTGTTGTCTTACACAATGATGCATTACACAGACACACAGACTACACATGCACACACAACTGCTGCTATACACGTATATGCACATGCACACACACATGCACACACACACACATGCTTGCATATACTGCTCTTATGCATAAACTTTTAACATTTTTGTGAGCTTCCACAAATACACACCTATGCACACACACACACACACACACACACACACACACACACACACACACACCACACACACACACACACACACACACACACACACACACACACACACACACACACACTCACACACACACACACACAGTGCACACACACACACACACACACACACACTCTCTCTCTCTCTTTCTCTCATGCATGTGCAACAGTGATGAGTCACAATACAAACTTACAGAAGAATTGATATCTCATTAATTATTCATGCACACCTATCTAGTTACATGTAACCTGTGCAATCAGTCTCAGCCTCCCATCTTGAACCATATAAATTATTATAGGACCCTGCATTTCATTCTTTGTATCATGACTCATTCTCTAGGTTGTTAGAATAGCTTGACCATCTTTGTTTATAAATTGTTTAGGAAGTGTATGGAGAGTGTGTGCATGTCCTAGTTGTATTTCTGAATAAACATTAAAATAAGAATGCTTTAAAAAAAATCTGAAGTATGAACTATGAAGTCCATATAATGTGCTCCATCTGAATTTGTCAACATTGATCAGGATCTGCACAAAATCCCAGTCTGAAACCCATGAACTAGTGGTAACACATGAACTGATAGCAACTAGAAAAGATGTCTCCAAAATCCGACACATTTCTAACAGTGCTGAGAATTCCCTGTCTTTGCGTCAGTAAAAATTCCTTGATGAGGCAAACTACCAGAGGAGATTGTACTGCTGTGGGTCACATGAAACAGGGAGAAAAAAGAAAAGAAAAAGTCATGTAGTTTTCAGATTAGCAAGTAGAATTTCCAAATCATGAAATATCCTATTCTTGTAAATCATATTTAAACAAATGACTGTTGAATGAGCTGATAACAGATATCAATTCTTTGTTTAAATTTTTGGCAGGCTCTTGAAGAATGTAATATAGTTGATTGTGTCTTATTTTGTAAACTTTTTAAATATATCTTTACTTTCCACTTCATGTTTTATTTAATCTCTACTCTGTGCCTGTTTGATGCATATATATGTGCTTATTTGATCATATTTCTCTGTGCAGATATGGTATCTCAGGAACAGCTAACGTGTCAGGGGATGAGGTGAAGAAGTTGGACGTCTTGGCCAATGACTTGTTCATTAACATGCTCAAGGCCTCCTTCACCTGCTGTCTGCTGGTCACTGAGGAGAACGAACACTCTGTAGAAGTGGAGGTAGAAAACCAGGTAAAAAATATCATTCATCACAGAATCTTTTGTTCACTGAAACAGAAACATGTGTTTTTTTTCACACATACACAGAACACACACACACATGTGCACAAACATAGACACGCATGTGCACAAACACAGACCACACACACAAACACACACACACACACACACACACACACACACACACTCACACAGGCGTAAGTAAATAGATTAATAAATTCTGCCATGCATTTCAGATTCAATGTGTTCTTTGTTGTAAGACGTTTTCCCTCATATGCTTTATAATAAAATTCTGTCAGAATTAGGCTAGAGGGGAAGAAAAGAAGGCAGAATGGGAATGCCTTTTTCTTGTGTGTTTGAAAATAATATAAAAATGCAAAACTGCATGTAATCACCATCTGTTCATTCAATATAAATACTCTTATCTATCTTCAACCTTAACTGACATTTTCTTCACACAGAGTAATTCCACAGCCTGCTCACTCAAGCATGAATCATTTAAGAGAACATTATTTGCATGGAAAGGTTTGTATTGGAAATTGAAGATAAGCCTGAATGACGAAGGTCCCTCAGTGTTTGAGGGTAATTTATGTGATATATGATTGTGACAGACATTGCTGAGTCATTTTGCAATCAGCTTGGTGCTTTGACCTAGTTAGTCGTATTTGTAGCAAAGCTTGTACAGTTGTTATATGTGATTGGTTTTGCAAAATGATCAATAAGTTAGTAAGTGTTTTAAAGCATTTTAGCTATAGACACAGTAATATGGTGGGGACCATTAATAGAGGTGGGAAAAGGTATTTACATTCAGTACAAATTCATCATTAGTTAATGTGGATAATTGTAAGTCCTTATCATAAAAATAATCCCATTATCAACAATTTATCTTCATTGTTTTACTGATTATCTACAGTTAGCCTTTTCACCTCTGCTTAATCAAAATAGAGCTTAGGTGCATTGAAATGAAAAAGAATGGAATGCTGACATATTCTTTCCATCATTTTCACCTGTTAAAGTGTTATGAATCAAGTAATACTATAATCAGAAGTTATTCGATTATTTCATTCATAAGGTATAAAAATATAATAAGCATGGGTACTGGTAACAGTAACATTGTAATGTCTCAGGATACGTAAACGAAACTTGAACCAGTGGGCCTACATGCAGTAGCCACTTAGACATTTCCTGAAGAACAAACCATGCACTTTTCTTTCTGATTTGTTGTCTTGTTGTTGCCATTCACAACCTTAGTTACCTGTTTCTAATTTCCTTCTATTTAACTTCTTTGTACAGGGAGCGGTACGTAATCTGGTGTGTTTTGATAGTTTGTTTGGTTCAACCTAACAGTAACAGTCACAGTTTGCAGTGTGTGATTATGCAGCCAGCTGCTTTAACATCTGTACAGTTCTGTCCAAATATTGTTGTTGATTTTTTTTGTTTTAATGTACATTTTGAAGGCTTGGAAAGGTACAGTTTGTATATATATATACTTATAAACATTTTGTTGTTGTTGTTTTGTTTGAATTTTTATGTTTCTTGTTGTTTTTGTTTGTTTTGTTAGATTTGTTAAAACCGTTCTACTGCTGCTTTTTTACTTGAAGAAAAAAGAGAGTATATCTGTGTGTCGATGGACTGTGTGTGTAACTGTGTGTTTGTGTGTGTGTGTGTACTTACAAATGTGATGTACATTAAACATACGTCTTAACAATAATAATGAACCATTTTATGATTTATATCTGATCTCTACATTAATTGTCTTAATCCTGTGAAGTTTATTGTCAATGTATGTGTGTGTGTGTGTGTCTGTGTGTGTGTGTATGTGTGTTAAGGAGAGGGAGGGGGGGGGAGAGAGAGATTTCACAAAGATCTCTTTTTCTTATCTTTTTTAATAAACGATGAAAAACTGTCAAAAAACAACAGACAATAACAATATCAACTCTCCCCTTTTCTTAACATTGTGTAATCACATGTATCTTATCTATTTGTGTGTAAATTGGTTGTTTGAATCATATGAAGGTTGTTGTCAGTTTTGCATTATTGCATGGTCAGTTCAGAAGTTGGTGTAAATAGACTGTAAATCCTTTTGTCAGTCAAAACTGAAAAAAAAAGCAACAATCATTCTGATGTTTGATGACTGTTCAGTTAAAAAAAAAAAAAGAGGTAATTGAAGATATTTTTTAGTGTGTCAGAGAATGCTTTCTTCTTTTTTTCAGATTTGAATGTAGATCGATACATCGGTCATTTGAAAACGGCCGTTTGTCTCCATTTTTTAAATATGTAACCATAGTGATGATTTGTAATAAACTTCAGTTTTATTGTTATTTGATTATGTTGAGCAGTATTGGGTATAGGTGATGTTTGGACTCTCCTTGGATCCACAGATTTTTGTTAAAACAAAAGAAAACGAAACAATACAAAATCCTTCTGGAGGGCAGTTAGGTAAGACAGCCATTATAGAATGGTCAGTGGGATTGAGTGCTGTAAATTGTGAGCAGTTGATATCCCTTGCACATTTGAATGCATGTGTGTTCTCAAGTTCAACCTCTGCCATTGTTGTCAGTGTGACTGAGGTGGATATGGATTTACTGTGAGGACTTTTGATACAAATGAAGTTTTAGATTTGAACATGTTCAAAACGACTTACTACAAAGTTGAAATTAAGTTTTTCATTATTTTTAGAAAACTTGCAGGTTATTATTGCCCATTTTGGAGATGCCTCTGAATTGTGTGAAATATATTTAAAAATCCATTTTTGAATATGGAAAGCTGTAGCACAAGATATTTTGCCTACCAAATAATATGCCATAAATTTACAGCAATCAGGTTGAATGTCTCTTGATTATTGCTGTTCATGTCTTACTATCAAAATTGTGGTAAAATGACAGTGCACCCTTTGTCTGGACAAACTTAAAGCTGATTGTGTGTTGTGGAATAGAGTAAGTGATGTGGAAGAACACCACTATGACAGCGCATATCTTGGGACAGAAAAACAAACAAATCAAACCAACCAACAACCAACCAACCAACCAATCAACCAACCAACCAACCAACCAACCAACCAACCAATCAACCAACCAACCAACCAACCAACCAACAAGCTCAAACCAAAACAAGCAAAAAAACCCAAAAAAACCCCAACAAAAACACAATGAAAAGCAAACAAAAACCATGGTGCATCTTTCTAACAAGCTTGGAAACTGTGCAGACTTGTGTGTGTGTGTGTGTGTGTGTGTGTGTGTGTGTGTGTGTGTGTGTGTGTGTGTGTGTGTGTGTGTGTGTGTGTGCATGTGCGTGCGTGTGTGTGTGTGTACCTGTACATTTAAGAATGTACCATATCTGTCTTTCGTAATTTTGAAGAGTTTCGGGCACATTCAGAGTGTTCATATCATCATTAGGTGTTTGGTTTCATAGTGTGTTTATTTTAATTATTTTGAAGTTGAATTACGACTGATTTTTTTTAATATCACTACGACTTTATGTTAGAATTGCAATGAATGATTTATGATTTTGATGATGTTTAAAATATGTTTTATTGGTGGTAAGTAAAAAGACATGGAGGTCTATCTGGGAAAGTGTTGTCTGTTTTCAATTTTAGTCAGTTGTGTTCCTGAAGACATGAAGAGGGGTAACACTAGAACATCTTCATCCTGTAGTGAAGTCATGGTAAGCAGGTGACACCAGACTGTAATCAAGCTGTGAGCTGGTGATGCCAGACCATAATGAAGCCATTGCTATAAGATTAAAAGATATAAGAGTTGCAGCATGGAATGTTAGAACAGATGCTTCAGAAGAGAAAATTAGAAAATGTGGAGATTGACAGGATAGTTTGAACATAAATATTTTAGGGCTTGGAGAGGTGAGATGGATTGGAGCAAACATGATAACATTGAGCATAGAATTGTATATTCTGGAGGAGACAGACGTGTAAGAGGGGTGGCCATCATAATGGACAATGACAAGTCAAAGTCTATCAAAGGATACTAGGCCATATCAGAGCGTGTTTTACTAGATTGGAAGGCAAGCCATTTGATACAAAAATCATCCAAGTATATGCACCAACAGCCGCAAGTACTGAGGAAGAAATTGACAACTTCTAAGTTCTATGTAGCATTAGTGTCAGGTAAGGCTCAGTCTGAATCACAGGACATTACAATCATATTGGGAGATTTTTGTGCTGAGATGGGATAAGAAAAAGTAGACAACAGATTTATCTCATGGCCTTGGCACTTGAAATGAAAGGAGAGAGAAACTTGTTGAGTGGGCACAAGTAAATGAATTTGTAATAAAAAAACCAAAAAACACATGCTTTGAGCAACCTAACAGAGAAAATGGACGTAAGGATGACTCCAGCAGGTAGCACAAGAAGTGAAATTGATTACATCCTGATAAATAAGAGACTTAGAAATTCTTTACTGATAGCAAAAACATTGCCATGTGCAGACTGCAACAGTGACAGTTATCTTGTAATGCAAAAATCTAGGCTGAATCTAAGGAGAAGAACACTTCCCCTGCCCCTCAAAAAAAAAAAAGTATATCTTGTATTCTTAAAGACAGATGAATCAACTTGTGCAAATTTTAGCCTATCTGTTCAAAATAAATTTACTGCTCTGGAAAATGTTGGGGACAGTGAGGAACAGTGGACAAATTTGAAAAACTCAATTAATGAACTTTGTGAAAAAATCCCTGGAGTTGAAAGAACAGCAGAAATGAAGCGGATGACAGAAGAAGTTTAGGCTTGATGGATGAATTCAAAACAAGTGTAACTGCCCACATCAAAGCAAACAGGAACCAGAAGAACAAATAAACCAAAAAGAACGCGTGTTCAATACAACAAGACATGACAAGCGCAGATTTTCGGCCAACCGGCCTTTGTCAAGCGCGAATGCACGATCACAAACAGACACCAAACAACGGAAACACTGCTCATAGGCACATTGGCCTTCCATTTGGTCCCTTTTTATTCACTGGACGAGGCGGCAGGGAAGTTTTATTCTTTTTGTTATTATCCGTTGTTTGGTGTCTGTCTGTGATCGTGCATTCGCTCTTGACAAAGGCCGGTTGGCCGAAAATTTGCGTTTGTCTTGTCTTGTTGTATTGAACATGCGTTCTTTTTGGTTTATTTGTTCTTCTGGTTCTTGATGGATGAATGTAGGAGGGTAAAGGGAAAATGGGAAGAATATACAAAAAGAGAGATGAAGTTAGAGCAGCAATGGAAAAGATGAAACAGGGAAAAGCCCCAGGACCAGACAATATTATTATAGAAATAATTGAGGCTCTAGATGAATTTGGTATTGAAAAAGTAACATTCCTCTTAAATGAAATTCATGACACATTGTACTTCCAAAGAAAGCATGGGCAATAGAATGCAAACTGTATTGTACAATCAGCTTGATGAGTCATGTGGCAAAGATTTTATTGAGAATAATCATGACAATGACAAAGATTCTATTGAGAATAATCATGACAAGGACAAGGAATAGAATCAAACTACAAATAGCAGAAGAACAGTGTGGATTTTTTGAAGGGAAAAGAACTGTTAATGCCATATTCATCCTAAAAATTCTCATAGAATGAAAGATTAGCTGAGTTGGATAAGGATTTATATTTATGTTTTGTCGATTATACCAAGGGTCTTTTGGTTGGATAAGACATGAAAAATTGATGAAAGATATCAAAGAATAATAAGGAATATGTATTGCAAACAAACAGCAGCAGTAAGAATAGAAAATGATGTAAGCTTTTTCAAAATACCAAAAGAGGGATTAGACAGGGATGTGTTCTGTCACCAAGTATATTTTCACTTTACAGTGAAACCATCATGAGAAACCTTGAAGAATGCCCTGTGATAAAAGTTGGAGGAAGAATGGTAATTGTCTGATGATTTCATGCTAATTGCAGAAAATAGAAAAGACCTACAAACTTTTGTAAATGTGATAGAGAGAGAAAGCAGAAATAAAGGGCTAGAACTAAATAAATAGTAAGAAGACTGAAGTCATGGTGATCATTAAAAAAAAAAAAATCCCCTCTAGTAAAATAAAATGACACAATTCTGAGACATTGAGACATGTTCATAAGTTTAAATACAGGGGAACAGTCATTTCATCAGACGGCAGATGCACATTAGAAATATCCTGCAGAATTGTCCAAGTTGAAACAGTATTCAAGAAAATGAAAAGCATTTTTACCAACCAATGCTTTTCAGTTGACTTCAGGAAGAGAGTTTTTCAGTGTTATATAGAACCAATGAAGAAGATTAAGAAAAGACAGCATTTATATGACATTATATGAGGCAAGAAAATTTTTAGCATAGATCCCGTTACAGCAGGAAAGCTGCAGGGGAGAAGGGTGCCAGGTAGACCCAGGGAGAAAATAAAAGACCATCTTGCAGAGTGGGTGGGGACAAAAAGGATAGGAAATATACTTGCAGTGAGGAAAGATAGGTACGTAGGAAGGCCATGATCATCAGCGCCATACAGCAAGGCAATGATGATGATGATGATGTATGCCTGAAGGTAAAGGCTTAGCATTGCAGAAAGCACATTTTGTCATAGCGGCAAGAAAACAAGTTTTTGTGCTGTTGTTTTCATATGCTAGAAATCTTTAAAGTAAGGAAAGATAAAGATATTGCTTAGTTAGATTTAAGTTACAATATATCTTTGGATGTGAGGTCATTTTTCTTAGCAGTTCAGTGACAGACACGATCAATAGTCAGTGGTAAGATGTCAGACTTCGAATGGAAGATCTGGGATCAATTCCGCTTAGACACCATCCACCTGCTGGATAAATGGTGGAGATATTTCTGATCTCTGAGGTCATTATGGATGCAGAGCTGTCGTGTTAGTACCTTAGTCCCTGTCATGTGTATGTATGTGCATAGAACATCAGATACATATGTTATGGATAATGTAACTCATGTCAGTATTCGGTGGCCTATGGAAACATGAAAGTACCCAGCCTGTACGTCCGCTAAAAAAAATGGAATATGCAGATTGTGCAGCAACAGCTCCACAGTGTGGGCAAAACAAAGTGCACACTCATGTCTGAGAAAAATCAGAAACGATTGTCTTAAACTATATGCTGACGTCATATCAGGTAACTGGGTTTTCCTGTAAGGCCAGGTTTCATTTTTCTAACTCAGTTAAGCAGCATGTGTCTTGTTGGCATACCTCACTTTTAGTAGAGGCAGACCTTGAGTCAAAACAAGTACAGAGTTTGCTAACAGACTACTTGTAAATTTGGGTAGTGACTATCTCTGCTTGGGTACTGACTATCTCTGCTTGACAGTCGCTGTTCTTTAGACTTGAAGAGAGACAGATCATATGTGAAAAATGTGACCTGTATAAATTTTAAGTCCTCTGTTTTGATGTAAACATATGTCATAATTACTGAAGAAGCCAGCAGTTTTGTTGTGTAATTTTTAATTACAATTGAGACAGATCTACCATTGAAACTTGTGCATTCCTGTGATAAGTACTAGATTGATAATATGCATTTTCTGCTCACAAGAATGATGCTGAAAAAATCTTTTTTCACTAGGTGCATAACTTAATAGCAGCCCAAAGTTTGCACCCTTGATGGTTTTGGGGATGTGTTGCCATGTAGGCCTACAGTCTAAATCACACAGAAAATCTGCCAGTCTAAAGCAGGTCCTGCTTGTTAAAAACACCTCTCCTAGCACAAAAATAAACCTATGTCATGAAAGAAAAACTGAGTGTAATCTGAACACTTCATTTTGTCAGCGGAGAATATAAAATATTTACACTATGTACAGTCAGTCACTGAAAACTGATATATCATACAATACTTGGAGAAGCCTTGCTTGGTGTAGTAGATTTCAGAGCAAGGCAGGCAGAGACCCTTCTTGCATTGCACACATTGCACATCTGTGGTTCCATTCTCTTTGTATTCAGCTTCGAAAATTATGACACAAGAAAGCACAGCTACTGAGCTGGACAACAGTGTGTTCTGTTTAGGGGAATTAACAGTGGTGATTTTGTTTGTTCAAAAAGTACCGAAGTTGCGTCCCTTTAATCATTTCCTGTTTGAAGCATGTTTGCGGGGGGGGGGGGGGGGGGGGGGGGGGGATGCAGGACAGAGAGTTTAGACATTATGCGTATTAATCAAGTGCAAGTGGACAGAAATTTGTACACTTTATCTTTAAATATAAATTTAATTTAGCATATTTTGTACAGATTTTTCCCCAGAGAAGAAAAAGAACACAGAGCATTTGAAGATGTGCAGCAATATTTTTAATTCAATTATATGGGTTGTTTTCATCTTATTTCCTGTATTATTATTAGTGTGTCAAGGCTACTCAAGCTGTTAATGTGAACATAAAAGCTGACATGCATTTATGCAGCAGTAGTAGAATAGGCATATTGTTCATGTATGCATGCAGTTGCATGTGAGAATTATTGGTCATTTATTTAGTTTTTGTTAGATGTTTTTTGACAGTCGCTGTAATCACAGCTTGTTTAGGAAGCATGGTTACAGTCATAGCTGGAGTGTTTGTTTGTTGTTTTTTCCCCCAGTTAACCCTATTTGTTTGTTGTGTAGTATTTTAAGTTGCTAGTGAATAGCAAAATTGATGGGCAAAATTGTAGCACATGCATTTTTCCACTTCCAAAATGGTATCAAGTGTAATGTAATTTCTGATTTTTGTGGTATAATGTGGCTTATGTTCAAAATCAAAAGAGAGAATTTACTGTCAATTGGAAGACTAAATGCTGTTAAAGAGATATTTCTTTCATTCAGATAAAAGATTCATATACTTGAATTACTGCTAATAGAATAATGTTCACTTGTTTTTATGAAAGAAAAAAATGTATTTTTTTCTGATATTTATTATAGCAGCAAGATGCGGACATTATTCTGTTGTAAAGATGTCGTTTTTCTATTTTTTCTTTCTTTTCTTTTATTTTGACCTCTCTCTTTCTTTCTTTCTTTCTTACTTTCTATCTTTCTTCTTCTTTCTTTTCTTTTTCTTTCTTTCTTCTTCTTCTTTATTTTCTTCTTTTTTTGTTTTTTGGTGGCATACTTTTTGCATTATGATTGTGGTTTTCAGGGCAAGTACATTGTGTGTTTCGATCCACTGGATGGCTCCTCCAACATAGACTGTCTGGTATCCATTGGCTCCATTTTTGGAGTTTACAAAAAGGTAGGCTTATATGCTTTGTGAAGAAAGAGGAACACAGAAAGACTGTGTGTGTGTGTGTGTGTGTGTGTGTGTGTGTGTGTGTGTGTGTGTGTGTGTGTGTGTGTGTGTGTGTGTGTGTTTTCTGTAGTTAACTCTCTCCACACTGCTTGTTTTGTGTGTATGTGTGTCTGTGTTTGTATTTACTTCACAGCCTCTCAGGCTCAGTTGATGTTTGCAATAATACCTTAGAAATTTGTAAATAGCTTGTTTCCAATACAATCAACATCTCTTCTAGTTCTATAATTTAAGACAGTGCATTTCCCTGTGGTGATGCTGGGAGCCCTTTCAGTGTAAATAGTATTATCACCTTCTGGACGCTCTGTGCTAGAAATGGCCTTATAAAATTTCTGTCATTCTCTTTGTTTCTGCCTTGCTCCTTTGCCTTCTGTCATCTTTCTCATTTTCTGCCCTGTTGATCCATTTACCTGTATGTGTTCTAAAAAGCCCTACACACATTCTATTAGGATTGATAATTGGGCACAAGTATTTATTTTTGGCTCTAAGGAAATGTGATATGCAGAATTTTAGGTAATTTAGATCGTATACGTTTTAGTATAGGCCTACTTGATTTTGTTAATATATTTGCATTCAGTTATGTTTTTTAAAAAAATGGTGATAACTTTGGTTGAATGGTCAAAGCAAGGGACATATCCATAGATTATGTATGTAAATTCATTGACATGTGTACTTAATTTTCTTTTCTGAGTTTGTTTTGTTGTTTTTTTCAGGGCCAGTGAGGTATGGGTGTATTTTGACATTGTTATAGCCCTTATATGGATCTGTGCAGTTGGCTGGGCTTTAAACATCAATGATGATAATGCATATAAAAGAAAAGTGCTTTCTGCATCTTGTTCTCTCTTTTCTCTCTCCTTTTGATCTATGCCCCCTCCCTCCCCTTTATCCTTATAATCTGTTTTCTTCCTCCCAAGATTGTTCTGTTTGTACCTGAGTAATTTTATCAGTCAGGGCATTAAAGTTCACATTCAACAGCAAGATTGAAAATAATTGTACAAACAGAATATACGCGCTGAAAGATGGATTTGAAAATCAAGTTGGTTATCAAAGCAGTGTTGTAACTGAATGAAATGTATAATGGTTTTTCAAGGTAAGTGTGCATTGAGTGCAACATGTTGGCTACTTACTTTGTTTTCACTGATGAAAGGAACATAGCAAATTGTTGATAAAGGTATTTGAAGGACATGTATTTGGTTGATGGTTTCAGACAACAAGCACACCAGTTTGTGAGAAGGATGCTTTGCAACCAGGCAACCAACTGGTATGTGCTGGATATGCTTTGTATGGAAGTGCCACCATGATAGTTCTGTCTGTTGGCAATGGTGTACAGGGATTTACTTTGGATCCAGTGAGTGGTTTTGTTTCGTTTAGTTTTGTTGTCGTTGGTTTTTGTTGTCTGTGTCATCTTCCATATTATAATGGCTACCTGGTTGAACCTGGCTCTCAGTTACAAAAAAAGCTACTTACTGCGTAGCTTTCATCGGCAATCCAGCCGACTTCTTCAGCGCAACTGCTGGGTTGAGAACTGGCTTCAGTGCGCACCGCATATCACTTCAGTGGCCACAGTCTGGAGCAAGTTTTCATGATGCTCTGATGATATATGAGAATGGAATGTTGTTGATGATGCAGTGGAGTTCCTTTTTGGATTGAGACTGCATGATAGGATTGAACTTGACACTTCTTGTCCATTTCATGGTGTCAGCCAGGCCAGAAAGACTGCATGATAGGACTGAACTTGACACTTCTTGTCCATTTCATGGTGTCAGCCAGGCCAGAAAGACTGCATGATAGGACTGAACTTGACACTTCTTGTCCATTTCATGGTGTCAGCCAGGCCAGAAAGACTGCATGATAGGACTGAACTTGACACTTCTTGTCCATTTCATGGTGTCAGCCAGGCCAGAAAGACTGCATGATAGGACTGAACTTGACACTTGTCCATTTCATGGTGTCAGCCAGGCCAGAAAGACTGCATGATAGGACTGAACTTGACACTTCTTGTCCATTTCATGGTGTCAGCCAGGCCAGAAAGATACAGTCACCTACAATGCTGGTCAGGAAAATTGAACATCCTCAGTAATGCATCTGTGAGGAGGATTTCTTGACCTTGGCGTTTCAATCTGTCAGTGAGCCCAAAGTACACTCAGCCTTGGGTAGGAGTCATTTAGTTCCAAAAATAATTTTGTACAGCACTAAGATTTATATGACAATAAATGTTTTCTTAATGCATTTATATCTCTGTTAACTTATCAGCCCTGTTAGACTGACAACCTAGATGGCTAGCATGGATACCATGGCTGTTTTTGGTTAAATTTATGATAACTTGTGAGTCATGTTAGTGTTTTTTATGAAATTTTGCAGTTACAGAAATAGTGAATGTAAATTTCATTTATTTTGATATATTCATGTAGTTCTGACAACATTAAAACCAGTAATGGTAGATGGCTGTGAGCTCCAGTTTGTTTCAAATATGAAGTTGCTTTCAATTTCAAAGTTATTTCGGTTTAGCGTTATGTTTCACTTTCCTAAAGTTTGTCTTCATTTCTCACAATTTCTGTCATTTCATGGTTAGAATCACTGTATGATTTAAGAAGTAGGCCTGTCTCTTTAAAAGCTTGTTTGTTAGTGAAAGTGAACTAAGTCTTATCGGCCAAGATTGTTGAAAAATCTGTTTAAAGTGGTATACAGATTGCTTGACATGTTGTTGGTATTTTTTGTTTTGTTTTCTGTTGTTTTTTTTTGTATCCATTTATTCATTTATTTATTTATTGATGTAGTCTATTTATTTATTTTCACCTGTCAGAAAGGAAAGAAGGAAGTTAGCTAGAGTTGTGTCCCTTCTCTGTTGACTGACACAGTGTAAAGGTCAAAGGTGCCAGATTAAAAGATATATGCATAATGTGATGCCTAAACATAGATTGCATTGAGCTAAGGGATGGTGGTGACAAGAGTGATGTGACTTGGTGCTTTCTTTTTGTGTGTGCATAGTGTTTAATTTGGCTGTATCAACATAAGCAAATGTTTTGACTGACATGAAAAGATTATGAACTTAAACAAAACAGTAAATAACATTGTGATTTCAGGCTGTGTGTACTGGTTAGAATACATGTGTGCGCGCATAGGTGCATGTTCAGAAAAAGATCTAATCAAATAAATTTTAGATACAGTGTACTTATTACAAAGCATCCTCTTAACAGCCATTTTATTGTTTTCTGCTGTTAAAGTATTGCAGACAAATGACTTGCCACCTGCTGATCCAGTTCATTCATTTTACTTTGGTGTAGGCCATTGGGGAGTTCTTGCTGACAGAACGAAACATCCAGTGCAAGCCACGAGGCAAGATCTACTCCCTGAATGAAGGTTATGAGAAGTACTGGGACCAACCTACAAAGGAATATCTCAAGAGCAAGAAATTTCCAGAAGTAAGTTACTGTGTGACCTGTGTTGTCTGACAAATTGAGTAAAAATAGTTGTGTGCATTTAGATGTTCTAGTGAGCACACACACACACACGCACGCATGCATACACGCACGCACGCATGCATACACGCACGCACGCGCGCGCACACACACGCACGCGCGCGCACACACGCACACACACACACGCACGCACACACACGCACACACGCACACACACACACACGCACGCACACACGCACACGCGCACACACACACACACACACACACACACACACACACACACACACACACACACACACACACACACACACACACACACACACACACACACACACACACACGATTAGATTCTGGTATTGGTAAGTAAAGCAGAAGGGAAGACTGTCAGTGGGTTTTTAATGGGCAATATGGTCAAATTTCAATGTTCCTTCCAAATGAGCAGCTCTTACTGTTGGTCTTTCTCTTTTTTCTGTTCCCCCCCCCCTCCCCCCATCTTTTCACTAAGAGAAGTAACTTTGAACATGAAAAATTCATGATAGGGGTTAAAATCAGAGTTGTTTCCCTGCATTGTGAGTTTTTAAAAAAAAAACTCGCACCCTCATACCTAGCGGGTGTATCACAGTTGTGGTGTAGTATCAGGTGCACATCTTGAAATAACTGGACATTGAATTAGAAATTGGTTCTTAATTATTTTTGGTGTCTACGTGTGGGCTATATGTCTTAATTACTTTGATACATTCTACCCTGTATGTGCATACAGGGTGTCCCCCACCCCTGCCCAGGGGTGCAACAAGATCTGCACAGAAACATGACTAGGTCATCCAAAATGTCAATCACGTTTCCACTACGTCATAGAATCCATCAAAGTTTTGTATGTTGTTGGCAAATGCCCAGTTTTTATTTTTTGTAATTGTTTTGAAAGACATTTCCTATTTTCTAAATTAGAACACACCTTTAGATCTAAATGATATAAAGTCATCAGCATTCCGCAGACAGTTAGAGGTGTTCACATGAGGATTCAGCTGTGACTGCCACATCCTCTTTGATCAATTGTCACAATGTTCGATCCCATTGATTCGTGAATGGCGAAGTCTTCACTGCTGCAGTCACTTTGATCACCGAGATCGACATTAGCATCCACTGATTCATTGTTTTCTTTGCTGTTGTAGTTCATCACCCACTCACAAACTCATTAGATTGATACTTCCTCTTTGATACACTGCATATATTTTGCCATGTTGAAGAAAAGATTGGTAATTTTCAAACAGTACGGTGTTTAAAGTCTAAATGCCTTGCAAGAAGTTTGCAAACCATTTGCAGACACATTTGAATCATGAAAGTGAATCAGTTCTGAAAATGAAGTGAATGGGAGCATGTCAAATGGGAACCTTAAGGATTACAAGTATTCTTGTAAACAGTCAGATATGGTTGGTCAAGCTTTATGAGCACACTCTTAAATGGAACAGAATGAGTTAAAGTAATAACTCCATAGAGAAAGAGACGCAAATAAGGACATGAAAAGTAAACTGCTTTTATAATTTGTTTAACATGGATGTGACCATCAAGTAATTAGAACACTAGTCTTCCAGTGGGAAAGTCTGGATTTGAACCTGCTTGGGTACCATCTGACCACCTGGTGGGTAAAGGGTGTACATTTTTTCTGATCTCTCAGGTCTGTATTGCAAACTGCTAATTCGTGAACCTTTTTCATGTATATACGCACACAGAACATAAAAATGCATGTTAAAGATCATGTAAGCCATGTTAGTGGTTGATGTCTCATGGAAACACAAAAACACCCAGCAAGCACACCCAGAAAATGGAGTGTGACTGCCTTGAATTATTGGCGAAATGAGAAAAGGTCCATTCACATAAATGTGCACTTAAGAGTTGCATCCCACGAATGGAAGATAAATTACACTTTTTAATACAGATTTCATTGAGTTCTGTATATTTTTTGGCAATGATTGATTGATTGATTGATTTGGGTCAGTTTTACATCAGCACCCACATATGGCTGATGAGGTTAATCATCCCAGGAAAGTGGGGGAAGGGAGGAGAGGCTGTACTAATTCTATACCAACACCACCAGAACAACAGTTATGGTAAGACAGGCAATGAGAAGACCAATTAGAATGTAGCTCACCGCATCGTTCGAACCCACAACCATAAGCAAGTTTTTAACAATATTTTTTTCGTGTTATGAACTTTTCAGTGTACATGTACACATTTTGTGAACTTTATTGTGACAGACTGGCAAGCCATATGCAGGGCGCTACATTGGGTCCATGGTGGCTGATGTTCATAGGACTTTGGTCTATGGAGGTATCTTCATGTACCCTGCCACATCTGAGGCACCTAAGGGAAAAGTAAGAGATTGTGTTTGAGATAGTATTTTTGCTTTGGTGGGTTGGCATGGTTGCTTGGTTGTACTTTTATTTTCTTCTTTCTGTTTCGTTTTTAAATATGTTCAGTGTGTGTGTGTTTGTGTGTGTGTGTGAAAAAATAACCTTTTGGTGAGGGGGGTTTATAATGTTTTCTATTCCTAGAATGTCTCATTGACCGATCTGTTAATGTATTTTGCAGTATTTTGATTGTGTGAATTTGCTTTTTTAAAGATCTTGAAGCTTATTATGTACTTTTAGCTTACTGGCTTGTAACACAGTCAAATATATTCAAGAGAGGTAAGTCACACATCAACAGAACAAGCTTCCTTATTTTACAGTTGCGACTGCTGTACGAATGCAACCCCATGGCCTACATTATGGAAAAGGCGGGGGGCAAAGCGATAGATGGAAAGAGACGTATTCTAGACATCCAGCCTGTCAACATCCATGAACGTAGCCCCATCTTCATGGGCTCCAAGCAAGATGTGGACGATGTGGAGGCCATGTACAAGAAGTATGGCAAGTGAGAGCTTATCCCAAACCAAGTGAGAGAAAGCATTGTCAGCAAGGAAAGTTATTGTCATGAATTTGGGGTCTAGTGTTTCACATTGTGTAATGTGGTTTTCATGTTTTTGGTTAATATTGACATTTAGAATGATGATTCTGTTTGATGAAGCAGGGCATAATGACATCACTACCATTGCATATGTATTTGGATAGACTATTGCATGTGTGTATCCTATGACTTCCCAACTGTCAGTATGACTGATTTGGGGTTGTTTTTATGCATAATTCGCAGATATTTTATGCATGGTGAGTAGGGATTCTGAATTTAACATTACGCAGATTTAGCACATCAGTATTATTTAATTTATAGTTGAGCATTAACACTGCATGTTCTTTCAAGTTGAAAGAGGAAAAGTCAGTAGCACAGCCTACAGTATTTGTTACTGTGCAGAGAGCTTTCTGACATGTTGCAAGTGAAAAAGAGTTTTGTTTTGTGACTGTTTTAACAAACAGTAAATGATGTAAAAGATATATACACATGCATTCGTGTACACTGGTATGCATTGCACTCATTTTTTTTTATACATGCACACACAGACATCCGAGACATAAATATGCACACACACCTACTGATTACTATGTGAAAGGTTGTGCGAATTGTGGTTTTTGTACCTGAATGCATTGTGTCAAAGCATGTTATTTTTGTTATCAGACAATCACCACCATAACAAATTAATAAGCAGCCTAACAGAAGAAACAAGCAATTTTGTTTTTGTATTTGCAATGTGTATGTGTTTTGATGATAGTTGCCATCTTTGCTATTGCTTTGCAAATCATTTGTTGCTGCAGCATGTAAACAGTTTAATGCCCTTTTATGTACCTCAGAGTAGTCAGATAACAGTCATGCCTCTGGGCTTATCTTTGATACGATTGGAACAGAAGAATAATAAACCATGTCGTATATGGAGTAAAAAAAAAAAAACAGTTAATACTTCCAAATCATCATCATCAAAAGAAGCAAAAACATTTTTATGAGTGGGTCATTGGAATATTTGTTTCTTTTGAGTGTTTTTTCTCAACGGCGGAATAGAAGTTGTGATTGTACACAATATTATTGTAGAACCCATTTCTCACAGCTCCAATGAACAATGTTTATGGAACCCCCCCCCCCCCCCAAAAAAAAAAGCAACAACAACAATGTTTATGACATAGGAAGGGTGTGAACAAGTGTTCTTTGGCTTTCAAAATGCTTCTTTTTTTGTAAGAAATTGGTTGGATGTGGTTCTTTTGAATACTGCCAGATTTCCCCCCCCAAAAAACTCCAGATTTGTAAAAACACCAATTCTTTTTATGTTTTTGTTTTATCATGATTTGTTTTCTGTTATCATTATACTATAGCAGACCGGTTGTTATTGTGAATGACTTTCAGGTGTTTGAAACATTGTTACGCTTGAGTTTGATGTGATTTATGGAGAGGAAAACCTGCTGATAAATTTACTGATATATGCCTTTTCATTAATTCTGTTATTATTTTTTTAGATGGAGCAGTTTTCCATATGAATGTTGCGCTGTTTGAGTTTTGTTGTTGTTTTTGTTTTAATGATTTTCTGTGATTGGTTTATGGTTTCATTTTGTTTTGATCCATTTTTGTATGCTTACATGTTTAATCAGACTGACAGCGAAAATGTTCAATTAAGAGTGAGTATGGATTATGTTTTCTGATAACTCCTTAACTCAGTGGTTGTCAGTCATTTACTTGATACTTGTGAACCAGCGTGTTCAGAAATGAGTTTGTATCTAAGTACATAATATAGCCTTTTCTGTTGTGGAACTGATTCATAGTACTTTCTTAAACCATGCCTGGGCAATGAATATATTATGAAAGGTCTTATTGCTTGTGTGTTCTGTTCTTTGTCCTATATGGATTTATCATGTTTTCTCTGTTTTGTATGGATTTATCATGTTTTCTCTGTTTTCCATTTTCTGTCCCCCCCCTCCCCCTCTCCCATTGTCTCTTGGCTGTCTGACTGTTCAACCCTCCCCCATTCCTTTGTTCACTGTCCTCTGCCCCTCTTCTCTCTCTGTGTTACATTGTGTTGTATATTTTTAGGTACCGGCAGCCAAAAATTAAACTTCTGAAAATGGTTATTAACACTTATATTTCTGAAAAGTACAAGAAAAAAAAAAAAGCACAATGCAAAAAAAAAGTAAGTCTCAAACTGTGTTAGGTCCAGAGATAACACACTTTGAAAACGGCAGTTTACGTACGTTTTCGCCAATTGTGAAATGTAGCAAGTTTGCAGGAACCTAAATTTTCCAGAAGTCCTCAGACAGAAAATGTCATTCCTGATTTTAATTCTTAACAACATAAACTACATAAAAAAGCAAGCATACAAGCAGATCTGTTCATACATTTACACTGCAGTGCTGCAAACTTCATAAATATACCATTTTGTCAATGTTCAAAATTGCATGACAAGCCATTTTGGACCCGCATTACACAAAAATAAGAAGACAGAATTGGCTAGAGTTTATTTTTTCTCAGAAACAGTGTTATCGTATGAAATGTAAATTTTGGGGGGCAGTGTAAAGTGACAAAGTCATGAGTTATATGGCTCCAAAAATGGCAAAATATCTCATCTGAAGGATGGAAAAAGCACGGTTCACATACCAGACCAAATTAAAACGCACATATTTCGCTTATTTTTTTATGGATTTCCTTGAAATTTTGCATGTGAATCAAATAGACAGAAAGTTACCAGTAAATTATTTACAAGCTTAGTTATAGTTATATTCAAGATATAAAATATTTTGTATGCATTTGCACCCAAATAATGTGAGGGCCCATGTGTTGGGCCAACTTAAAACAGACATAACTTACATTATCCATGCTGAGTTTTCTTGTTTCAGCCATATAGGCATTACTTAATTTTATGACCATTGTTTTGTGAAATTATAATAGGCACAATCTTATTATAATTTACACATATATCACGCCTAAACGAATATTATCCATCAAGGAATTTCACTTTACTGTTTACTATGGAGAGACCGCCCGTAATGGCTACAGTAGGGGGTTAGAACACATGGCAGCCTATAAGAACAAAGATAATGACTCAGTCCTCTATAGACATGTTAATACTACACACAAACATGAAGAAAACACACCCGAGTTTGTGATGACAGTGACAGGCAAACATAAAAGTGCATTGAACCGACAAATCAGTGAAGCAGTCCAAATACACAACGCCCCAAGCAACCTACTGATGAACAGAAAATCAGAATGGGGTCACACACGGATAGTGAGAATTGTTCTCACAGCTGAATAGTTCTACAACAAGCCTCTACCCACCAGTCTGACGAGGGTTCGCTGAACCGATCAGGCCTAACAAAAAGTAAGTGAAATTCCTTGATGGATAATATTCGTTTAGGCGTGATATATGTGTAAATTATAATAAGATGGTGCCTATTATAATTTCACAAAACAATGGTCATAAAACTTACATTATGTCTTGATGGAATCTCCTGAAATTTTGCATGTGAATCAAATAAAAGCTACAGCTTCACTCTTTACAGGCAAATGTTGCTAATATATGAGATCTTAAGATTTTGTATGCATACACTGATTTAGTCTGAAACAAAGTGATCCACAGATGACTTTGTATTATACTAGCACAGAAAGACATCCTTCTCAATATTATAATGAAACTAAAATGTGTAACAGCAGAAGATACATGCCTGGCAATGCAGTATATGACTTACAGCCATTTCTATACTCATTCCTAATGTTTATCAATAAATTATTTGCATCAGTTATTTCACAGTAACATGCATCTTCCCATATCCACAGACAAAGAAATTTTCAATGTCTGGTCTATCTACTGAAAATCTCTTCACTTCTTTTAAAACTGTCTCAGTTTTTGTCTTCAGATTTAGCCCCTGAGGTGATGATTAATCAGTGTTACTAATTTTTTAAACAAAAGCCGCAATCTGATATATCAGGGAGGTCCTCAGATATTCTTCCTCAAAGTTTGCCAATATTCCGACCTTTAGAAGACTGACAAAACTAATAATCTTATATAAAAAATATTATACAGGAATGAAGAACAGGGTTTCGACCTGTCAACTGTACTAATTTGTATGAAGGTAGTCCTGTGTGACCTGTATAATTTTAAGTTGCCGTTAAACGGTCACCCAAGCACTGCCTTGAGCCAGTCGCCATTATGTGACATGCGGTGAAACTTTGTTGATCGACGTGTTGTGGTTTGTTGTTTTTTTGCGCAGATTTTCGTATGGGTGCATTTATAACAAAAACAAACAGCACAGATCGATAGAGGAAAGACCAATCTTTATCTTCATGATAACAACTTTGTCATTCATGTTCATCTGCAAGAATGTTTGACTGATAAACACGTGCAATTTTTCCCTGACTGACACAATTCCCGCATCGCTGAAGAGAGACTGCCGGTACCTAATATTTGATACTCTCATCTTACTTCCTGGGATGATGTGAACGATGATATTAATAATGAAAATGATAACATTAATATATACACATGTATATACAGTGCATACACACACACCAACTACACGCACACACGTATGCATGCACACACGCATGCATGCACCATGTATGCACGCATGCAAGCACGCACACACGCACACACAGCTCACTGTTGTCAAAAAGACCAGTGAATAAGATCGTTGATACTTAACACTTGTCACTTTTCTTTGATTCTAATTTGTTTTTCTTATTTGCTTTTGTTCTTTTTCTCCTATGAATGATGCAGCAGGTAAAAAAAAAAAGCAAAAACGAAAAAGCCCACTTCGAATTTGTAACAGGCATGTTGCCAATTGTAGATAAGGATGTGTCCATACCTTAATGAACAAAATGTACATGGCAGTGCCACATGTTTTCACAGAGACAACACAGATGTAGGATAAAACTCTATCATTCCTTCGCCAATTATTTTCTTTAAAGAACAAAAGTTAATGAAATCTATAGTGAGATGGTTTTCATTGGAAACATATAAGTGCATTTGACTTTAAGTGGTATCAGTTTCTGAAATATGTTTGCAAGGTAATGTGATTAAATGTTTTGCAAGTATGCATGGCTACTCCACAGTGCAAGCACTTTTGATAATATAGACTATACACCTTGTTTTCATGATACACACACTGTTCTATTTACAGAGGATATTGTCAGGTCCTATGTAGCATAATGTAAAGAATACGAAGCTGTCAAAGTGCACCTATAAAATGCACTGAAACAGAGCCAAAATCTTCTACAGAAAATTACATGAGTTTTCTGTGGTAACTGTTTTCCCTCCACATTCAGATCATAGAATTAGGAACCTAGTACCTGTTTCTCTGAATAATTATGAACTATTTGGTTGTAGACAGATGATAAATATCTTGAGTCAATAAGCTATGGGGTTACTGTCTGCTAGTTTTTTTGTTTGTTTTGAAAAGTTATGCTGTATTAAGAAGTGAATACAAACTTGTGACGTCACAAATCTTGGTAAAATTCTTTGTAATATCTGGAACTACCACAGAAGATTTCTTTGAATAACAGAACTATTTGGCTGTATGTAAGAGATAAACAACCCAAGCCAACATGTTATAGGGATACACGGTCTGCTGTGTTTTGTTTGTTTGTTTTTTTGTCTTCAGTCACGACCAACTCATAGAATACATTCACTACGTTCAAACTTTTCATCCGTCCATCAAGTTCACATATGAAATTTCAAACACATCCGTGAATTTTCTTGACATCGAACTTTCAATTCGATCTGAAAAACTGATTACTACAGTCCACTACAAGGCAACAGACTCCCATTCTTATCTGGACTATCGATCATCTCACACTTCCAACACCAAAAACAGCATTCCATACTCTCAGCTCTTGCGACTATGACGCCTATGCTCAAATGATGATGACTTCCATGACAAAGCAGATGAAATGACCAGATTCTTCCTACGCAGACATTACCCACTGAGTACCATCAATGAAGCCCGTAAAAAAGTCAACTCTGTCTCTAGATCAAAGGCCCTCCATTCTGAGCCAAAAGCTGCCACAGACGATCGTCCGGTTCTGTTTAGTCTATCACCCTTCTATGTACTGTGTGAAAAAAATCATCTTGTCCAACTGGGACATTCTACAGTCCAGTCCTACTGTAGCTGACATTTTTGACCAGCTTCCTTTAATTATCCATAAACGAGACACGAACCTCAATGACTTGCTGGTCCGTTCAAAACTCAGAAAACCTGCCAGCCAACCTCCAGGAACCTCTCCATGTAACAAACCCAAATGCAGGACATGTCCTTTCGTGTGCTCTGCCACCACAGTCAGAGGCCCCAAATCGCACATGAAAATTACAAAACATTTTAATTGTCAAACCTATAACATTGTCTATTTGATCAGCTGCATTAAATGTTTTCAACTGTACATTGGTGAAACTGGATGTACCCTTGATATACGTTTCAAGGAACACTTGGCTGACATCTGACATCAAAGAGATAAAACTCTCTCAAATCATTTCAACCAGTCGGACCACTCAGCAACATCCGAGTGAAAGGTCTGTGGCTTCTATACAGTAACAGCACCATAGACAGGACAGAGAATCCCATCTTATAGATAAACTTGGTATGCGCAAGCTACATGGACTCGATGACAAACCATAAAGATTTCATCAACTGAATTCAGTATCATGCCACTTCATGCGCTTTTATCTGGACATGGCTTTGCGCGCATGTAGTTTTACCTTGGTGTATATGTGTATGAGTATGTATTCGCTCAAATGTCTAGGTATAACATTTCTTGTCCCTCATGTATAATTTATGTTTAAACTGCTTGGATGATTTTATGCATACTATTGTCTTCTTTTAATGTGCCCTTAAGTCCTTGTATGTTTATTCTCGATGATGATTTACTGAAATAGATCATATTATCACTATTTTCCCATCCCAGTGAGGTATTGGCTCTGCGGCTGCACATATGCCTTTTTATTTTTACTTTTATTTTCATTTTTATTTTAAATTCGATCTGTTTAAATTCTCCTTTCACAAGACAGGCCCAGCCACGTCTGACTAAGGGTTTTTTCTCCGGGGACTCCGGTTTTCCCTTCAGCCCCTTAGCTGTTGGTTTAGGCTGTTTTTCTTCCTATTCCAAGTCAGACCAGATTCGTTGCACTAGGCACGATCCATTCACATCAGCCATACCTTTTGATTAAATATTTTCCCATTCTGTTGAACATATGCATATATTTTCTCTTCTGCATTATTATAAATACCTCTTGATTAGATATTTTCCCATTCTGTCGAACATATGCCTATATTTTCTCTTCTGCATTATCTAATACTGGTATCCTTTACATTCTGAACACTACTCTTCGCTAGTGCGTTATAGTTCTCATTTCCACTCTGACATCATATTTACTCAAAAACACATTATGATGTCATCTTAGTCAGTTTATTCCTTTTCTCACATTGAACACAGCAGCAGGGAAGTTTTAGTCTTTTTCTCAAAATTTTTGTATCTAGTGTTTGTTTGTAACAAAGGCCAGTTGGCCGAAAATTTGTGCCTGTCTTGTCTTGTTGTATTAAATACATGTTCGTATTCTTCTTTCGTGTTTTTTCTGGTTCCTGTTTGCTTGAACGCGGGCAGTCACACTTGTTTTGGATTTTGTTTTTTTAAGTTACATTATATTGAGAATTGATTTTAACTATTGGCATCAACAATTTTAGTAAAATTCTTTGTAATATCTGAAACTACCAGAGTTGATTTTTATACATATGTACATCAACACACCATCCTGCAACAGAGAGATACCAGAAGTGTTATAGATTCAGGTGATCTAAAGAATACAGATACCTGATTGAATTGAAATTTACAGCTGTTTCAAGTCAAAGCTGTTCATGCTTCTAGGCAGTGCCGATCTGAGGCTAACATCACAGACCCCTTTTTCACAAAATTGAATAGCTGGGAACATTAGGATTAAATCCCCAGATTTCATACATGTATGTATGCTTCCTTCACTGAACAGAGATAGATTCGCCATATGTGAATGAGTGTAAACAAGCATTTAAATATACAAAAGTGCTAAGGCAGGTTTCATTATCATCTTTGTCAGAAAGATGTCAAAACTGGCTTGGTAGGGTCACTCACTATTCATGCTTGACACTGCAGCAGCACAAGCCCTCTTCTGAAGGTTGATCTGGTGGCACCTTGATACTGATAACTCCCGACAGGGTGCAGAGGCTTTCACTGTTACAGAATGAATGTGTTGCACTGGAGAATTTGTACGGCGTTGATGCCTCCATTGAGAAATCTGGAACAGCCTCAGATATGAATTGTCAAGCATTGGAATCACCTTGCTGTGTGGCAGTCATGACAGGCACAATCCGTACCACCGGCATGCATCTTGACACAAAGTAAGGATTCAAACCTACAGGAGCTGTTTTTCTGAAAGCTGCTATCTGCATCAGATGCTGACTTTTCTTTCGATTCATCGCCCGACTGAAAGCGAGGAGCACAGTGCTGACAAGCACAAAAAAGGCACCTACAAGTTGAAGCCCCCAAGCCCAGAAGAGTGTTTTGCGGCATGGTCCAAAGGGGCCTTCTCCTAAGGGGTAGCTGGTGTGGGCTTTCACAGCAAACAGGATTGTTCCTGCCAGACCGGAAAGACCTGGAATAAAAATGTGCAACAGTAGGAGTGGCTATTTCTGTGAGATAAATGTTTCATCTGTGAGATAAATATTTTAAAAGACAGATTGCCTTTTTCATTTTGAGTCAGATTTGCTGTTGTAGGATCCATTTATTATTTATTTGTGCATGTATTCATTTATTCATTCATTCATTGCCAGAATGACTATCACGGTGCAATAAACAGGCATGCTTTTTATGTTTGCCACTTTCTGCTGTCTTTTCCCTCTTTTTGCCTCTGTTAAAATCAGTGCTTGTCCTGTGATTGAAGTTTTGAGCCGTTCATCAAATAGATTGTCCTTTGTGGTGTGATATCTGGCAGTTAGAAGATGTGTCCCCAGGTTTGACCAGCCCAGGTTGGGACAAGGAAAGTTCTTCCTGCTTTACACTCTTTTCAGATGGGATGTTTATTTTGTCTAATGGAATTGTTTTCAATTGAGATTTCAAAGTCTCATGTCCAGTATGCATATAGTGTATATAAGAATTTAACAGGGAGCCAATAAGAAATACCAGTTCTATTCACAACAGAAAAATGAACCATCAGCAAAGAATTAGCGTGGGAAAAATCAGCAAAAATATTCTAATTTATAAAAAAAAAGAAGAAAGTTAAAGTTTTAAAAGAATAGAGTGGCACTGCACTTTGGTAATGCACTCTTGATGGGAAGAGTAAAAATATTTCACTTGTTCTGAAAATCTGTTTTAAGAAAGTATTGGCCTATGATAGGTATAGAATACAACACCATGTACTAATAAGGTGCAATGTAAGACAATCTTCAACATAATACAACACATTATGCAGCACAGCACAACAGCGAACACACTACTATATTATCAACTGACCTGCTATAGCAGAGAAGAGCTCAACAATGTAGTTGTCAGAGTGTGGAGAAGACCTCTTACATACATCTTGGTTTACTTCCACCACAATAGCCACACACAGTGCCACCATGTTTATTGTCGATAGTGCCCGGACCACTTGCATCCAGTCTGAAACAAAATTTTTGATAATATGTAAATTATTTTGTGACTAACACCACGGGAGTCTTCATCTCCTGGGTCTTGCTTATGCCAACATATATTATGAAAGTAAGTGTAGAGTACAGCCAGATCATGCAGTCTCAACCAAAAATGAAACTCCATAGCATCATGATTGCCATCTCCAACATCGTCATTGCCATCTCCATTGGGTCTAGCTCAGTTTGTTTGTCGGACAAAGCCAGAAACCTTAGATTAATCATGGGATCAGGTATTTCCTTGAAGCAATATGAGACTAAAATTTGTCAAATTTGTTTCTTTGAATTTAAAAGAATTAGTTCTGGAAGATTTCTGTGTATGGCATAAGCACCATTGTAACTTCTAGCATATTCTTAAGGATGCTCATTACACTATTCTACTCACTGACTGTCTTGAAAGTACACTTAACCTCTGCAAAAAATCAAAAACTCAGCTGCTAGCCTTATTTTCAGATCACGCCATTTACAGCCATGCGCACCACTCTTGAAGAAACTCCGTTGGCTTCCTGTCTCTGAAAGGATCAGCTACAAAGTTGCATACACATGTTTCAATATTATTACTGCTACAGCACCTGTTTATGTCTCAGAACTTCTTGTCTCTACATACCATCTTGCCATCTTCGTTCCTCGTCTGATTCTCGTCTTCTTTGCCAAGGACACTACTGTAAATGTCATGACAACCATTCTTTCTCCTGTGCTGCACAGTTCTGGAACACTCTTCCCTGGCATATCAGGCACTCTTTTTCTCTTGTTGCATGCACATCTATCCTCAAAATCTTTCTGTTTCTGCAGATTTCTGTTAATGAATAGTGCATGTTATGTTGATGTGTGTGTGTGTGTGTGTGTTTGTGAGTGTGTGTGTGTACTAGCTATCTTCATGGCAAGCCCAATGCCTCGATCTGTCCACAACCTCTTGGTTAACATTCCAAAAGCAGGGCCAGACTTGGAGATTCGCAGCACCACCTCAGCATCAAGAAATCCATTACTGCCCAGCCTTGATAAAGTAGACTGTAAACACTGGAGTGAGCTGCAGATAGATAGAAACTCGAAAACGCGTCTTACAGACAGTCTTTGCTATTCCACACATACTATGGAAGCGTGCATGCAAAAGCAAATTGCATTAATAAAATGAAAAATGAAACGAAAATATAAAAGCAATACAAACATACAAATAAAGAAAAGAAGAAAGCAGTCACAAGCAAATTAATGAGAAAACAGTAATGATGATACATTGGAAGGTAGCCTCTGTAGTGAATACGCAGATAGATGTGTAGATATTAAATGGAAGGGTTGGCACCTGTTTGCCTTGCCTGAGAGTTTCATGAATAGTGTAACTGAGCATTAATTTTAATTTACTGGGAATTTAAAAATTTAGCATTCTGATGTTTCTCAGATGCATATATGCCCATCTGTGCAGACAGTATGTTGCCGCATAGTCTGCATACTCCGTCTTTGTTGAGCATGTGTCCTGGGTGTTTTCATGTTTCCACAAATCACAGGACATTGACGTGTCTTATAGGATATTTATAGTTTGTGCATACTTGTTTGCATGCATATACACACGAAGAAGATAAGCACTGACATATCTGCACATATGTTGAGCTGGGAGATGGGAAAAATCACTATCCTTTATCCACCTGGCGGGAGGTACTCAGGCAGGATGGAACCCACACCTTCCTTTTCTTCTGACTGGAAGTCCCACATCTTACTCACCTACCACTCCAATGGTGTTTCCAGACAGTCACCTATTCAGTGTTAACCGGGCCCCACGTTGCTTAACCCTTTGGCTCCCACACCCGGTCCACCAGCATTCTGCATTGTCAACCATGCTCATCATCATCATCAGGTGCCCTGCCTCATGGCGTTGGCGACCATGGACTTCCAACCATCTCTATCTCTCGTTGCCCCCAGCATCTCCCCCACCCTCCTCATCCCCAGCCACTCTGCAAGTCCATCCAGCATTCTCTCCCTGGGTCTACCTGGTGCTCTCTTTCCCTCCAGCTTTCCCGCCATGACCAGGTGCTCCAAATCCCCCTTCCTCATAAAATGGCCTATAAATGTTGCTTGTCTTTTCCTAATCTTCCTTATGAGTGATCTACTTGTGTCTACCTCCATCAAGACTGTCTCATTTGTTTTCTTTGCTGTCCATGGAACTCCCAACATTCTTCTGAGAAACCACATATCGGCTGCCTCGATCCTGCTCTGGCTTTGCTTGCTGACTGTCCATGCTTCGCATCCGTACAACGGTATTGGTTCTATATAACATTCAAGAACTCTCTTTCTGATGTTAATTGATAGGCATTTGTTGGTAAGAATGCTTGTCATCTTCTTGAATGCTGTTTTGGCCTGGCCGATTCTGCCAGCTATTTCCGATGTGCATCTGCCGTCTGATGAAATGACCGTTCCCAGGTATTTGAACTTATTAACCTGTGTCCAGGTTGTGCCATTTGCTGTTATTTTGCAGGAGGGGATTTCATGTTTTTTACTGATCACCATGACTTCAGTCTTCCTGCTGTTTAGTTCCAACCCCTTACCTTTGCTTTCTGTTTCTAGTATATTCACAAGGTTTTGTAGGTCCCTTACATTTTCTGCAATTAGCACGGTGTCATCTGCGTACCGAATGTTGTTTATCATTTTCCCTCCAACCTTTAATCCAGGGTCTTCTTCTAGGTTTCTCATGATGTTTTCGCTATATAGTGAAAACAGATCTGGTGACAAAACACAACCCTGTCTGACTCCTCTTTTGATGTTTTGAAAAGAGCTTATATTGTTTTCTATTCTCATTGCAGCTGTTTGTTCCCAGTACATATTGCTGATTATTCGTAGATCTTTTCCATCGACATTGAGTCTCTCCAGTTGGTTGATCAATTCATCATGTCGTACCCGATCGAAAGCCTTGGTATAGTCAACAAAGCATAAATACAAATCCTTATTCATCTCATTTGACCTCTCTATGATAGTTCAACCATGCTATCAAAGCAAAAACTTACCGCTTTGACTCCCTCACCCTATCCACCAGCTTCCTGAGTTTTTGCAGTTGGTGGATAGAGTGTGGGAGTCAAAGGGGTAAAATAGACACTTAACTAGGCCTAAATAGATAGATAAATTAACTTAAGTAATGCATATAACTTTGACCTGTTTGTATAGGCCTACATGATTTTAGTGGTTTGCTGGGCTATGAAAACATACAAAACACGCTCACACGCATACACGTACATTGCCTTGCGTAGTATTAAATGATTTCGTTTAAAAAAGAAGAAAGAAAGAAAACAAAAAGCCATGCCGGAGACACTGAAAGAGGGACTGACTGTGTGTGTGGATGTGTATGCATATACTTGTATGTAAGAAAGAAATGGAGAGAAGGAGGGGCACAGAGAGAAAGACACAGACAACATGAGAGAGAGAGAGAGAACACTACTGCCGTCCATTAACACATTACATATTCATTGAGATAAGGAGCATTCCATCATTGTCATATAAACGTCTCACTCAACACGTGAAGAGACTTTGCATGAATATGCACACACACTGGCTACAGGCAAGCTGTGTCGTGGACGTGTGGTAGTAGTAGTACGTTGACCGCTGTCGCTGTGCATGTGTATAGAGTATTTGTGTGAGTTTCTGCATAAACACACACACCCAAACACAGACGTATACAAACACACATGCACGTACAGACGCAGAGGTGTGTTCACACACACACACACACAATCACACACACACACACACCACACACACACACACACACACACACACACACACACACACACACACACACACACACACCCCACACACACACACACACACACCGGCCACAAGTTAAATTTCGTTGGATCCCGTCTCACGTGGTATCTTGTCTAGAGAATGCGATTACTGAATAGCAAAAGGTACAGCTATGAGTTGGTAGGAAAAAATTAATTTACGACTTTTTCGATGAAAATTGAATAATACACCACATAGTAAAAGCACAAAGTAAAATTAATTTACAGCTTTTTCGACGAAAATTAAGTACTATAATATACGACATAGTGAAAGCACAATGTGTCTTTCGCCCATTAGTTCAGACTATAAAGGTTTTACAGAAATGGAAACTAGCGTGCAGAATATCCCTCAGTTAGCAGAACAAAACTATTTATAACAATTATAATTACATCACTACGCCACATTTTTCATCGCCAGGAAATGCGACAACCCCCCCCCCCCCCACAACACTTATAAATTAAAAGCAGTAGAGTACTTATTTGACTGTGTATTTTGGAAGTGCAAGGCATTATTGCACAATCTTGTAGACCGTTTTCTTTCATTTAACTTGCTTGCTTGCTCTGAACCTTTCATTTAATTGTTTCCTTCTCGTTTGTTTGCCTATTAGATATTTTATTACTACTTAATTAAGCAAAGCTGCCTTTTGACTAGAAGGGCGTTGTCATCATCATCATCATCATCATCATCATCATCATCATCATCATCATCATCATCATCATCATCATCATCATCATCATCATTATCATTATTATAGTTGTTGATATTCAATGAACACACACATCCATACACACTTTTACACAGGTGATGATATTTAACACATACATCCACACACACGTTTACACATGATTACACGCTAAACCACCACCACTGCCATTTGTGTAAGTCCGTTTGTTTGTTTGTTTGTTTGTTTGTTTGTTTGTTTGTTCTACCTGGTAGTGGACGTGGCAGAGCGCCATACATCCAGAGACCTCCCGAATTTTGCCAGGCTGGCGCCACAAAACCGATACAACACAGGGCCAGTGACAGCAACACACCACAGAACCCCAGCTTGAACACACTGTCACGGTACCGCCAACGTTGTAACTTCATGTTGATAACTGATGTTCACTTTAGTGTAGTTTTGTTGCTGTCTTTTTCCTCTTTTCTGTTCTTTTCGGTAAAAGATGGGCACTCTAGGGAAATGGATAAACGTTGGACTTCAATCTGAAGGTCCCGAGTACAATTCGCCTAGACGCCTCCACCTGGTGGGTAAAGGATGGATATTTACCCCATCTACGAGGTCAGCATGTGTGCAGATCTGTCAGTGCCTAAATTTCACCGTGTGTATACATACGCAGAACATCAATATGTACGCTAACATCATGTAAGTCATGTCAGAGGCTAGATTGTGGAAACATGCACGCAAACAACGGCAAATTTGAAAAAAAAACAAACTTTTACTGAAACCGTATTGCCGTTGGAAAATAAAACATCATTATCATTCCTTTTTTCCTTTTAAATTATTTTCTACCTTCCTTATATTTTTTCGATCTCCCTTAAAAAAAGAGATTGTATATTTCTATTTAAGTTCTTCTTTACCGCAAAACAAGACAAAACATCTGTAATAAATCTTTTATGCGTCAGCTCTCTCCTCGAAGACATAAACTCATTATGAATGAATAGCGTAAATATTCTTTGTAATCTTTATTTCACGTCTGGTCAATCGTATAACAAATACTCATAGCTCATATTATAACCTCGCTGCTTACATTAGATATTAGCAGTCTTTAACACTTCAGATAATACGAAATCATTGTTTATCAATTCCTTTTAATTACTTTTTTTTCTCTCAAATATATTTCACATTCGTTTCGTTTTGTTCTTCCAAAGAGACAACGTTGAGTTTAGCACTCAAAATTCAGTAGCAAAAGCAAGGGGAGTAAAATAGGCTTCCATCGAAAGTGCGAAGTACGTCATACAACGCCTACATGAGTAAGAGTTTGCCCTTCATTTTCCTCTACATCTTCAGAAAATAAGAGCTACAGACACGAGCTTAGTCCACTCAAGACCATGTAACCGGAGCAAACATTTGTACTTGGTATGAAAAACTGACAACGATGGTGAACCGGTCTCCTTTTGTGCCCCGCAATCCGTACTCTTCCCCCTCCCCTCCCCCCATCACATTCACGGCAAATCCATCACATCAGCTCTCAAGCGAAGGCCCCAGTCGTCACAGCAAATATGCATAACTGTAGCTGTGTGCAACCCGTTCACTGACATGACAAGAGAAGGAGACATCACGCTGTTTCTTTTTTTCTTTCTTGGGTTACTAGTTAGGCCATTGGCATAGTGGTTGTGACATCCACCTGCTGCTGCTGCTAGCATTACTACTACTACTTTATTACAACCATAATCACCACCCCACCGCTAGCACCATCACCTGGTCATCACTGCCATCTGACCCTATCCACCACCTGACCACCATCATCACATCATTGTCACCTGACCATCACCATCATCACTATTACCTGACCATCACCATCATCACCATCACCTGACCATCACCGTCATCACTATCACCTGACCATCAACATCGTCACTATCACCTGACCATCACTATCACCTGACCATCACCATCACCATCATTACTATCACCTGACCATCACCATACCATTATCACTATCACCTGACCATCACCATTACACCTTACATCACTATCACCTGACCATCACCATCATCACCATCACCTGACCATCACCATCACATATCACCTGCCCATGAACATAGCTCACTATCATCTGACCATCACCATCATCACTATCACCTGTCCATCACTATCACCTGACCATCACTATCACCTGACCATCACATCATCACTATCACCTGACCATCACATTCACATCACCTGACCATCACCATCATCACTATCACACTACATCACTATCACCTGACCATCACTATCACTTCCATCACCATCACCTGACCATTACCATCATCACTATCACCTGACATCACCATCATCACTATCACCTGACCATCCATCATCACTATCACCTGACCATCACTATCACCTGTCACATTACCATCATCACTATCACCTGACCATACTATACACTATCACCTGACTACCCATCACTATCACCTGACCATCACCATCATCACTATCACCTGACCATCACCATCATCACTATCACCTGACATCACATCACCTGACATCACTATCACCTGACCATCACCATCATCACTATCACCTGACCATTTACCATCTATCACTATCACCTGACCATCACCATCATCACTACCATACCATCATTTACTATCACCTGACCATCACTATCACTGACCATACACCATCACCTGACCATTACCTCATCACTATCACCTGACCATACTATCATGACCATCACTATCACTGACCATCACCATCACTGACACCTATACTACCTGACCATTCACTCTCACTATCACCTGACCATCACCATCATCACTATCACCTGACCATCACCATCATCACTATCACCTGACCATCACTATCACCTGACCACACATCATCATATCACCTGACCATACCATCATCACTATCACCTGACCATCACTATCACCTGACCATCACCATCATCACTATCACCTGACCATCACCATCATCACTATCACTGACCATCATACATCTGACATCACTATCACCTGCCATCACTATCACCTGACCATCACCATCATCACTATCACCTGACCATCCATCTCACTATACTGCATCATCTATCACCTGACCATCACCATCATCACTATCACCTGACCATCACCATCATACACTCACCTTACCATCCATATCACTATCACTGACCATCACCATCATCACTATCACCTGACCATCACCTCATCACTATCACCTGACCATCACATATCACTATCACGACACTCATCATCACTATCACCTGACCATCACCATCATCACTATCACCTGACCATCACATCATCACTATCACCTGACCATCACCATCATCACTATCACCTGACCATCACATCATCACTATCACCTGACCATCATCATCATCACTATCACCTGACCATCACATCATCACTATCACCTGACCCACATCATCACTATCACCTGACCATATCATCATCACTATCACTGACCATCATCCATTCACTATCACCTGACCATCACCATCATCACTATCACCTGACCATCAATCATCTTCATCATTCTTCACTATACCTGACATCACCATCATCACTATCACCTGACCATCACCATCATCACTATCACCTGACCATACCTTACTATCACCTGACCATCACATCATCACTATCACCCGACATCACCATCATCACTATCTGACATCACCTATCATCACTATACTGACCATCACATCTCACTATCACTGACCATCCCATCATCACTATCACCTGGACCATATCATCATCACTATCACTGACCATCACATCATCACTATCACCTGACATCATTATCACTATCACCTGACCTTATCATTCATCACTATCACCTGACATCCATCATCACTATCACTGACCATCACTCATCACTTACTGACCAATCTCCATCACACTATCACCTGACCATCACCATCACATCACTACCTACTATCTACTATCATCATCCTTCACTATCCTGACCATCATCACATCACTATCACTGACAATCAATCACTATCACCTGACCCATCATCACTATCACCTGCCATCACCATCATCACTATCACCTGACCATCACCTATCACTATCACTGACCATCATCATCATCACTATCACCTGACCATCATCTTCATCACTATCACCTGTCCATCATCATCATCACTTCACCTGACATTCACATCTCTATCACCTGACCATCAATCATCATCACTATCACCTGACATCACTATCACTGATCTTCATCCATTCACTGACCATCACCATCATCACTATCACCTGACCATCACATCATCACCTGACCATCACCATCATCACTATCACTGACCATCACCATCATCACTATCACCTGACCATCACATCATCACTATCACCTGACCATCACCATCATCACTATCACCTGACCATCACCATCATCACTATCACCTGACCATCATCATCATCACTATCACCTGACCATCATCATCATCACTATCACCTGACCATCATCATCATCACTATCACTGACCATCACCATCATCACTATCACTGACCATCTATCATCTCCATCCTGACCATCCATCATCACTATCACCTGACCATCATCATCATCACTATCACCTGACCATCATCATCATCACTATCACCTGACCATCATCATCATCACTATCACCTGACCATCATCATCATCACTATCACCTGACCATCATCATCATCACTATCACCTGACCATCATCATATCACTATCACTGACATCATCATCATCACTATCACCTGACCATCATCATCATCACTATCACTGACCATCATCCATCATCAGTCCCAGATTCTGTGGCCCTTCATGCCCTGAAAACTGACGGAGAGTTTAAAAGTGTATTCATCGCACTCGAAACAACTCCACATGCGGTACATCGAATTTACCATCTGGCAGACTCCTTGAACCTCTACAAAACCCTAAGGTCTGGCCATGTCTTGAAATGTAGGGGATGGGGTGGGGTGGAGGAGACACGACTACAAAACATTAAGCTGACACCACCAGAATGATTACATCACTAAGATGGACAGCGAACAGACGTTTTTTCACGTTGCATGTGGCTGGGATTAAATTTCATTTTTGACATCTGGAGCCCACAGACCTATAACAAAAGCCAACTTGCCTGCTGAAAGAAAAGTTGATCCCCTAGTTACCGAAGTTTCATGTTTCTGTCTTTTCCATTTCATGCTTACTGACTATTATGCCACCACCAGCAACGAAGATCCGCCACCCGTGTCTGTTCTGTGCTAGCCTCTGTAAGGAAGCCACGTGTGTTTCAGCACCTTGACGTCTTCTATTGTTCATATGCCAGAGGTAAATTTTGTTATCTGTCGTTTGAGTCAGTGGCTCGTGGAGGTGGAGTTCTTTATCAGGGACACAGTCTATAATTATGTCACTGATATTTCACCGGTCTCCGTGTGGTTTGTAGAATAGGATGTCTGTTGAGCAACACATTTTCGTCATTCCATCTGGTTGAAATCCGTCCTGAAACCCTGAACTGATCGAAACAAGGTCAAGCACAAATTTTCCTATTTTACGCCCTTCCAGTCCAAATAGTTGGCAGATCTGGTTCGTACTTATCTATTCGCGACTAAAGATATATGTGGCTCAGATTTGGTCAACAAACGGTTGAGAAATCTGTGCTAATACAGTTTATTTACAGACGAACACTAATAGACTGG
>CM060306.1:59856124-59861124 GCA_030674185.1 Monoplex corrugatus | reverse complement strand
ATGTAGGCCTAGTAATGATCATAACCGACAAAATCATCATCATCATCAGGTGCCTTGCCGCATGGCATTGGCGATCATGGACTTCCATCTGTCTCTGTCTCTTGTTGCCTCAAGCATCTCCTCCACCTTCCCTGTCCCCAGCCACCCTGCAAGTCCGTCCAGTATTTTCTCCTTGGGTCTACCTGGTGCTCTCTTTCCCTTCAGCTTTCCCGTTGTGACCAGGTGCTCCAATTTCCCTTTCCTCATAAAATGGCCTATAAATGTTGCCTGTCTTTTCCTAATCTTCCTTATGAATGATCTACTTGTGTCTGCCTCCATCAAGACTGTCTCGTTTGTTTTCTTTGCTGTCCATGGAACTCTCAACATTCTTCTTAGAAACCACATCTCGGCTGCTTCAATCTTGTTCTGGCTTTGCTTGTTGACTGTCCACGCCTCACAACTGTACAACAGTATTGGTTCTATATAACATTTAAGAACTCTCTTCCTGATGTTAATTGATAGGCATTTGTTGGTAAGAATGCTTGTCATCTTCTTGAATGCTGTTTTGGCCTGGCCGATTCTGCCTGCTATTTCTGATGTGCATCTGCCGTCTGATGAAATGGTCGTTCCCAGGTATTTAAACTTATCAACCTGTGTCAAGGTTGTGCCGTTTGCTGTTATTTTGCATGAGGGGATTTCATGTTTTCTACTGATCACCATGACTTCAGCCTTCCTGCTGTTTAGTTCCAACCCCTTACCTTTGCTTTCTGTTTCTAGTATATTCACAAGGTTTTGTAGGTCCCTTACATTTTCTGCAATTAGCACGGTGTCATCTGCATATCGAATGTTGTTTATCATTTTTCCCCCAACCTTTAATCCAGGGTCTTCTTCTAGGTTTCTCATGATGTTTTCGCTGTAAAGTGAAAACAGATCTGGTGACAAAACACAACCCTGTCTGACTCCTCTTTTGATGTTTTGGAAAGAGCTTATATCGTTTTCTATTCTCATTGCAGCTGTTTGTTCCCAGTACATATTTCTGATTACTCGTAGATCTTTTCCATCAACGTTGAGTCTCTCCAGTTGGTTGATCAATTCTTCATATCTTACCCGATCGAAAGCCTTGGTATAATCCACAAAGCATAAATACAAATCCTTATTCATCTCGATTGACCTCTCTATGATGGTTCTTAGGATGTATATGGCATTAATAGTTTCTTTCCCTTCTACAAATCCACACTGTTCTTCTGCTATTTCTCTTTTGATTCTATTTCGTGTCCTCATCATGATTATTCTTAGCAGGATTTTTGTTACATGACTCATCAAAGTGATTGTGCGATGGAGTTCGCATTCTATAGCCCCCGTTTTCTTTGGAAGTGCAATGAAAATCGATTTTGACATATCTTTGGAGATTTTTCCAGTGTCGTAAATTTCATTTAGAAGGACTGTTATTTTTTCTATGCCAAATTCCTCCAGGGCTTTAGTCATCTCTGTAGTAATGTTGTCTGGTCCTGGGGCTTTTCCTGGTTTCATCTTTTTCAGTGCTGCTCTAACTTCATCTTTCATTATGGGTGGTCATTCAAAGTTCATTTTTTATAACATGTTCTTCTTTTCTGTCCACCCTCAAAAAGGTCTTTAATGTACTCTCCCCATCTGTCTTATATTTTGTCTTTTTCCATGATAAGCGTGCCATCTTTCGATTTTAAGCAACCAGTTGATGTGCATGTATTTTTCCTATGGACAATTTCTTCAAATCGTCTGTACATACCCTGAGGATCCGTTTTGTGTTGGTCTTCTATGTCCTTGCATTTTGTTTTCAGCCAAGCTTCCTTAGCTTCATTGCACCTATTCCTGATTTCTTTGTTTATCTTCCTGTATATCTCTTCGTTTCTCTTTGCCTTCCTCCTTTCCTCCATCGTGCACGCGTGCTCAAAATTTCTTTTGTCATCCAGTTCCTTTTTGCTTTTCTGTCTGCCTCAGGGATTTCTTCACAAGCTTCATTTATCGAATTCCTCAACTTTGTCCATTGTTCCTGACTGTCACCAATGTCTTCCAGAGCAATGAATTTGTTTTGAACATGTACATTAAATTTTTTACGTATCACTTTATCTGTCTTTAAGAGACCAAGATTTAGTTTGATGTTGCTTTTGGTCTGTTTTCTTTTCCTTAATTTCAGCCTAAATTTTCCCAGTACAGGATTGTGGTCACTGTTGCAGTCTGCTTCCGGTAGTGTTTTTGCCGACAGTAAAGAATGTCTAAATCTTTTATTAATCAGGATGTAGTCAATCTGATTTTAGGTATTATCTCCTGGACTCATCCAAGTCCATTTTCTTCTATTAGGCTGTTCAAACCAGGTGTTTCCTACTATGAACTCATTCATCTGTGCCCATTCTACAAGTCTCCCTCCCCTTTCATTTTGTGTACCAAGGCCATGAGGTCAAACTATATCCTCCGCCCCATCCTGTCCCACTTTAGCATTGAAATCTCCCATTATTACTGTAATTTCTTGTGATTTACATTGGGCCTTGGCCATCTCTAATACTTCGTAGAAGTTGTCGATGTCCTCCTGAGTACTTGCGGATGTTGGTGCATACACCTGAATGATGTTGATATCAAATGGTTTGCCTCCCAGTTTGACCAGCAAAACTTTGTTGGGCACAGCCCAGTATCCCTTAACTGCTTTTGATTTGTCTTTGTCCATTACAATGCCTACTCCTCTTTCATGTGAGTTACCACCAGAGTAAATCATTGTGTATTCTCCTGATGTTATCATGCCTGCCCCTTTCCATCTCACTTCCCCTAGTCCTAAAATACTAATGTTAAGCCTTTCCATCTCCATTTTGATATTGTCTAATTTTCCCTTCTGCAACAGTGTTCTGATGTTCCATGTTGCTATTTCAATATTTTGGAGTCTGACTTTGGTCGTAGTAGCTGGCTGACGGTCTGGTGTCACCTGCGCCGCATGATAGTCCCTACCGGACGAAGGTGCTCTACAGGAGCACCAATTTACGTCGTTATCTTCATTTTCCTTTTGTGTATTCATCCATGAGTATCCTGGGGAAATAACGATGGTGGTTTCCCGTTGCCTTCCATCGGTTTCTTTACGGTCTCTCCGCTAGCCTTTGTCGTTCCCACGACAACCTACAAGGCAGTAGGGTGATTTTTTTAGGTTAACTCCCTTAGCCTTATTCTCTCCCGAGATGTCCACAAGTCAGTGGAACTATTTACCCATAGCTTGGGGATCTGGTTCGTGGGCACCAGGGCATATCCACATGCCGGTGGGCCTGCGTGCCGCACGACTGGGGGCCAGACCTCCTCCGAGTCCCACGAGATTTAGCCTGAGTCCGTGAGGTGCTCAGTTACCGCTGTCGCCACGAGGAGGCACAACGTAGGGCTTGCTGATGGAGAGGCTATGTACTGACAGGAAGAGACTTACGCATTCTGCTCTTCTTTTCGCATAGCTGCAAGCAGCAGTGCTAGCCAGCGGTGCAGGCTGAAAGTGAGAGGTGACAAGTACGCAGTCACTAGCCGACACACTAGACGCATCACATCCACCTTTGACAAACCGACAAAATCATAGCAAAATAAAAATGTGTATTCTAACTTCAGTGAATACATGAACAGTCACTTTGTTGTCGTGCTGAGAATCATGACGTGAAGTACCACTATGTGGTCTTTGAATTTGTAAGAAAAGTGTTCATGTGTAGATGTCAGTGAGTTGTTCGTGGCATTTTTTCTTGTTTGCATCAGTGGACCGGGATTTGAGTGCCTGTATCATCATGATGAACGTCGTCATCACAGCAAGGATAACTGTCGTCAGGATCATTCACTTTCTCTCTCTGTTGGTTCTTGTACGTTTTGTTTTGCTATTTGAGGATTGGTACGTGTAAATATCTGTCTCTATGGCCTTTCTTTTCTGTCATTTAGCTGACTCGGACGTATTTGACTAAGGCAGATAACTGTGTACACTGTTTCCTTCTTGTCGGGCTGAATTCCACGCCTTCGTTATTGTTCTTTATTTAGCACTATAAGTATTGGCACACACATATATATACAACCCAGTTATTGTTATTGTTATTGTTGTTTAAAGCCCAGCCGACTGCGTAGAGCCATATCAGGGCTATACCTGTTTCAAAACACACATGATACTTAAACAGGAAAAACAAATAAAGAAAACAAAATTAAGTACACATAGCGATGTATTCGAGCACATAATCTAAGGAGATTCCCCTGGTGTTGACCATTCCTTCCAATTTATCGCAAAGGGTATTTAAAAAACGTACCTGAATACAAATTTAAACATAAGTATGGACACCAAAACATATATATATATAAACGGGTCTAAATTACCTGAAATTGCTTCCGCATATCTCATTTCCCTTGAACCAAAAAAGTGCTTAATACATGTGGTAGGAAGTCTTAAAAACGATATGTTTCAATGTACACGAATCCTTTCTGGAGTCACTTGGATACAAAATGTGATTTTTTGTTAATGAAATTGTCACAATTAAGTAATCTGATAGTATACAGCTGTTAAAATGAATCGGACTGACATTTCAGCAGTTTATAGACGAAGTTTACCTAATTTGGATAATTTGTTCAACATATAGAATTTATCCATGCAGGTTTGAGAGACATCAGACAATAAAGGTGTACGATAAAATTTCTAGTTCACGGATGCGTCATTGAGGGTGTTGCTCAAATCAACTGACCAGCACTGCAGGTGTCTGTATCTCTCGGGTCTGGTTGACGCCAGGATATATTATGATAGTAAGCGTAGTGTACAGCCCTGTCACGCAGTCTTAATTAATCCTATATGGAACTCCATACATCATGATTATCATCCTCATCGACATCATCATTATTGCATTGTAAAAACTGTTCCAGCTTCTGTGGCCATTAAGATGGCGTAGAAAATGGGACAAACACACACACACACACACACACACGCACACGCACACACACACGCGCGCCACACACACACACACACACACACACACACACACACACACACACACAGATGA
>CM060306.1:59808624-59853624 GCA_030674185.1 Monoplex corrugatus | reverse complement strand
AAGGGGAGTCACAGTTGGGGGGGGGGGGGGGGGCGGGGGGGGGGAGAGAGGATAGAGATGGATGGAAGGGGAGTCACAGTGGGGGAGCAGAGGATAGTCGGGAGAACAGGGACTGGAAGAGGAGTCACAGGGGGGGGGGGGGGGGGGATACGAGGGCTAGAGATTGGAAGGGGAGTTATAGTGGGGGGGGGGGGGGGAGGGAATAGGAGGGACTGGAAGGGGAGTCACAGTGGGAGGAGGATAAGAGGGATTGGAAAGGGGGAGTCACAGGGGAGGAGGACAAGAGGGAATGGAAGGGGAGTCACAGTGGGGGGGAGGATAGGAGGGACTGGAATGGGAGCCATAGTGGGGGGGGGGGGATATAAGGGACTGGAATGGGAGCCACATTGGGGGGGGATATAAGGGACTGGAAGGGGAGTCACAGTGGGGGGATATAAGGGACTGGAAGGGGAGTAACAGGGGAGTCACAGTGGGGGAGGATAGGAGGAACTGGAAGGGGAGTCACAGTGGGGGAGGAGGATATAAGGGACTGGAAGGGGAGTCACAGTCGGTGGGGAGATAAGAGGGATTGGAAGGGGAGAGACAGTGGGGGGAGGATATAAGGGACTGGAATGGGCACATGGGGGGATACAAGGGACTGGAATGGGAGTCACAGTGGGGGGAGGATATAAGGGACTGGAATGGGCACAGTGGGGGGGGGGGGATACAAGGGACTGGAATGGGCACAGTGGGGGGAGGATATAAGGGACTGGAATGGGAGTCACAGTGGGGGGGGGGGAGGATATAAGGGACTGGAATGGGCACAGTGGGGGAAGGATATAAGGGACTGGAATGGGAGTCACAGTGGGGGAAGGATATAAGGGACTGGAATGGGAGTCACAGGGGGGAAGGATATAAGGGACTGGAATGGGAGTCACAGTGGGGGAAGGATATAAGGGACTGGAATGGGAGTCACAGTGGGGGAAGGATATAAGGGACTGGAATGGGAGTCACAGTGGGGGGAGGATATAAGGGACTGGAATGGGCACAGTGGGGGAGGATATAAGGGACTGGAATGGGAGTCACAGTGGGGGGAGGATATAAGGGACTGGAATGGGATCACAGTGGGGGGGGGGGGATATAAGGACTGGAATGGGCACAGTGGGGGAAGGATATAAGGGACTGGAATGGGAGTCACAGTGGGGGAAGGATATAAGGGACTGGAATGGGAGTCACAGTGGGGGAAGGATATAAGGGACTGGAATGGGAGTCACAGTGGGGGAAGGATATAAGGGACTGGAATGGGCACAGTGGGGGAAGGATATAAGGGACTGGAATGGGAGTCACAGTGGGGGAAGGATATAAGGGACTGGAATGGGCACAGTGGGGGAAGGATATAAGGGACTGGAATGGGAGTCACAGTGGGGTAAGGATATAAGGGACTGGAATGGGCACAGTGGGGGAGGATATAAGGGACTGGAATGGGAGTCACAGTGGGGGGGGATATAAGGGACTGGAATGGGCACAGTGGGGGAAGGATATAAGGGACTGGAATGGGAGTCACAGTGGGGGAAGGATATAAGGGACTGGAATGGGCACAGTGGGGGAAGGATATAAGGGACTGGAATGGGCACAGTGGGGGAAGGATATAAGGGACTGGAATGGGCACAGTGGGGGGGAGGATATAAGGGACTGGAAGGGGAGTCACAGTGGGGGGGGGGGAGGGGAATAAGGGACTGGAATGGGCACAGTTGGGGGATACAAGGGACTAAAATGGGCACAGTGGAGGGAGGATATAAGGGACTGGAATGGGAGTCACAGTGGGGGAAGGATATAAGGGACTGGAATGGGCACAGTGGGGGAAGGATATAAGGGACTGGAAGGGGAGTCACAGTGGGGGGGGGGGGAAGGATATAAGGGACTGGAATGGGCACAGTGGGGAAGGATATAAGGGACTGGAATGGGCACAGTGGGGGAAGGATATAAGGGACTGGAATGGGCACAGTGGGGGAAGGATATAAGGACTGGAATGGGCACAGTGGGGGGAGGATATAAGGGACTGGAAGGGAGTCACAGTGGGGGGGGAGGATATAAGGGACTGGAATGGGCACAGTGGGGGGATCAAGGGACTAAAATGGGCACAGTGGAGGGAGGATATAAGGGACTGGAATGGGAGTCACAGTGGGGGAAGGATATAAGATTAAGGACTGGAATGGGCACAGTGGGGGAAGGATATAAGGGACTGGAAGGGGAGTCACAGTGGGGGGGGGGAGGATATAAGGGACTGGAATGGGCACAGTGGGGGAAGGATATAAGGGACTGGAATGGGCACAGTGGGGGAAGGATATAAGGGACTGGAATGGGAGTCACAGTGGGGGAAGGATATAAGGGACTGGAATGGGCACAGTGGGGGAAGGATATAAGGGACTGGAAGGGGAGTCATGTGGGGGGGGAAGGATATAAGGGACTGGAATGGGCACAGTGGGGGGATATAAGGGAAGGAAGTGGGCACAGTGGGGGAGGATATAAGGGACTGGAATGGGATCACAGTGGGGGAAGGATATAAGGACTGGAATGGGCACAGTGGGGGAAGGATATAAGGGACTGGAAGGGGAGTCACAGTGGGGGGGGGAGGATATAGGGACTGAATGGGCCAGGGGGGAGTATAAGGGACTGGAATGGGCACAGTGGGGGAAGGATATAAGGGACTGGAATGGGCACAGTGGGGGAAGGATATAAGAGACTGGAATGGGCACAGTGGGGGAAGGATATAAGGGACTGGAAGGGGAGTCACAGTGGGGGTGGGGAGGATATAAGGGACTGGAATGGGAGTCACAGTGGGGGAAGGATATAAGGGACTGGAATGGGAGTCACAGTGGGGGAAGGATATAAGGGACTGGAATGAGAGTCACAGTGGGGGAAGGATAAAGGGGGAATGGCACAGTGGGGGAGGATATAAGGACTGGAAGGGAGTCACAGTGGGGGAAGGATATAAGGGACTGGAATGGGAGTCAGGGGGGGGAGATATAAGGGACTGGAAGGGGAGTCACAGTGGGGGGGGGGAGGATATAAGGGACTGAGGGAAGTCACAGTAGGGGGGGGGGGAGATATTAAGGGACTGGAAGGGGAGTCACAGTGGGGGAAGGATATAAGGGACTGGAAGGGGAGTCACAGTGGGGATGGGGGAGGAATATAAGGGACTTGAAGGGAAGTCACAGTGGGGGGGGGGGGGATGATATTAAGGGACTGGAAGGAGAGTCACAGTGGGGGGAGGATATAAGGGACTGGAAGGGGAGTCACAGTGGGGGGGAGGATATAAGGTACTTGAAGGGAAGTCACAGTGGGGGGGGGGGGAGAGATTAAGGGACAGTGGAGTGGAAGTACAAGTGGGGGGGGGGGGGGAGGATATTAAAGGACTGGAAGGGGAGTCACAGTGGGAGGAGGATAGAAGGGACTGGAATGGGCACAGTGGGGAGGACGTAAGGGACTGGAATGGGAGTCACAGTGGGGAGAGGTAGGTAGGATTGGAAAGGGGGTAACAGTGGGGGGATATAAGGACTGGAAGGGGAGTCACAGTGGGGTGGGTGGGGAGGATATAGGGACTGGAAGGGAGTCACGGGGGGAGATAAGAGGGACTGGAAGGGAGTCACAGGGGAGGATAGGAGGGGTTGGAAGGGAGTCACAGGGGGAGGATAGGAGGGGATGGAAGGGGAGTCACAGAGGAGAGGATAGGAGGGGTTGGAACGGGAGTCACAGCGGGGAGGATAGGAGGGGTTGGAAGGGGAGTCACAGGGGGAGGATAGGATGGGTTGGAACGGGAGTCACAGGGGAAGGATAAGAGGGGTTGGAACGGGAGTCACAGCGGGGAGGATAGGAGGGGTTGGAAGGGGAGTCCAGGGGGGAGGATAGAGGGGTTGGAAGGGGAGTCACAGTGGGAGGATAGAGGGGTTGGAAGGGAGTCACAGCGGGGAGGATAGGAGGGTTGGAAGGGGAGTCACAGGGGGGAGGATAGGAGGGATTGGAAGGGGAGTCACAGGGGGGAGGATAGAAGGGGTTGGAAGGGGAGTCACAGGGGGTGGATAGTAGGGGTTGGAAGGGGAGTCACAGTGGGGGGAGGATAGGAGGGATTGGAAGGGGAGTCACATGTGGGGGGGGGGAATAGGAGGTACTGGAAGGGAAGTCACAGTGGGGGGATATAAGGGACTGAAAGGGGAGTCACAGTGGGGGAGGGGAGGATATAAGGGACTGGAAGGTGAGTCACAGTGGGGAGGAGGATAGGAGGGACTGGAAGGGGAGCCACAGTGGGGTGGGGGGGTAGGCGGGCTGGAAGGAAGTCACATTGGGGGGGAGGGATAGGAGGGACTGGAAGGGGAACCACAGTGGGGAGGGAGGAGATAGGAGGGATTGGAAGGGAGTCACATGGGGGAAGTATAGGATGGACTGGAAGGGGAGCCACATTGGGGGGGAGGATCGGAGGAACTGGAAGGGGAGCCACAATGGGGGGTATAGGAGGGACTGGAAGGGGAGTCACAGTGGGGGGAGGATAGGAGGGACTGGAAGGGGAGTCACAGTGTGGGGAGGATAGGAGGGACTGGAAGGGAGCCACAGGGGGGGGGAAGGGGTGGAGGGAGGAGGGGGATGGAGGGACTGGAAGGGGAGCTCACGTGGGGGGAGGATAGGAGGGACTGGAAGGGGAGCACAGTGGGGGGGGATAGGAGGGACTGGAAGGGGAGCCACATTGGGGGGGGGGATGGGGAATGGAAGGGGAGCCACAGGGGGGGGGGTGGAGGATGGGGGGGTACAGTGGGGGAGGGAGGAAAGGAGGGATTGGAAGGGTAGCAAAGGGGGGGTGGGGGATAGGAGGGATGGAAGGGAGCCTCAGTGGGGGGGGGGGTTAAGGGACTAGAGGGGAGCAGTGGGGGGGGAAGGATGGAAGGAGCACAGTGGGGGAGGGAGGATAGGAGGGACTGGAAGGGGAGACACATTGGGGAGGAGGATAGGAGGGACTGGAAGGGGAGTCACAGTGGGGGAGGGAGGAATAGAGGGACTGGAAAGGGAGCCACAGTGGGGGGATATAAGGGACCGGAAGGGGAGCCACAGTGGGGGGGGGGGGGGTAGGAGGGACTGGAAGGGAAGTCACAGTGGGGAGGAGGATAGGAGGGACTGGAAGGGTAGTCACAATGGGGAGGAGGATAGGAGAGACTGGAAGGGGGGGAGGATAGGAGGGGTTGGAACGGGAGTCACAGTGGGAGGATAAGAGGGGTTGGAACGGGAGTCACAGCGGGGAGGATAGGAGGGGTTGGGCACAGTTTTTTTTAACAATGCGATGATGATGATGTCAATGCTATGGAGTTCCATCTAGGATTGAAACTGCGTGACAGGCTTGTACTCTACGCTTACTATCATAACATATCCTGGCGTCAACTAGGCCTGAGAGATACAGACACCTGCGATGCTGGTCAGAAGATTTGAGCAACACTCTCGATGACGCATTCGTGAAATGGATGAGCCTCTACTGTGTGGTCCTAGTCTTCCCAATGAGCCCATAGCACGCCAACTCTGGGAAGGAGCCGGTTAGAGCTGAAAAATCCCACAATGATATAGTTTTGAAGGGACTGATGGGGATTCGAACCCACAACCTTCCAGTCAGTATTCTGTTGTGTTAACCACTACACCACAGCAACTGGTTTGTTTCAATGTTTGACATGTGACCTTACTTAACCAGTCAAGAGCGGTGTGGGACCAAGCCCTATAGAAGCTGGCCACAATGTTTGACAAGTGACCTTACTTAACCAGTCAAGAGCGGTGTGGGACCAAGCCCTCAAGAAGAAGGCCACAATGTTGACATGTGACCTTACTTAACCAGTCAAGAGCGGCACGACGCGAAAACAGCTTTTTATTCTTCGCTAGTGTCCAGTTCTACCACTTGTAAACAACTCTTTCACAATATGTCCTCGCTTCTTGGAAAAATCAAACCTGTGTCTCTTCCCACTGTGTCCGATGTCAAACTGCTCCCACACATTTTTGCCGATTTTTTCCATAAGAAAATTCTCAAGATCCGTGACAGTTTTCCACCATTTCAAAGTACTGGTTCAAACACTGTGTCGTTTTCTGGCTCACCACTTGTAAATTTCATTCCAGTTTCTGAAGACCTTGTCCGGAAGACCATTCTTAAGACTCCCCCTAAATCATGTGAACTTGATCCCATTCCAACCAAACTTCTCTTTCAACATGTGGATCTTCTCTTGCCGACCATTACAAACATCATGAATCAGTCTATTACCACTGGAATTGTTCCCCGTGAATTTAAGACTGCCATTGTTAAGCCCTTGCTGAAAAAATCTAACCTCAACAAAAATGACCTGAAAAATTACAGACCGATTTCCAATCTTCCATTTCTTTCTAAACTGCTTGAACGTCTGATTCTAGACCAGCTTTTCTCCCATCTCTCATCCCATAACCTCCTTAGTCCTCACCAATCCGCTTACAGGCCAGGGCACAGCACAGAAACTGTTCTGCTTCGTATTCTCAATGATCTTTTGACCTCCCTGGATCAAAACAAAATTTCTATTCTCCTCCTTTTGGATCTTTCAGCTGCTTTCGATACTATTGACCATGAAATTTTGCTTTCCCGTTTGGAAAACAACTTTGGAATTAAAAATCTGCTTTACACTGGTTTCGATCTTATCTTTCAGAAAGAAAGCAAACCGTACTTGTCGACGGAAACAAATCTTCTGAGCTGCCTTTGGATTTTGGCGTGCCTCAAGGCTCTGTTCTGGGTCCTGTGCTTTTCATATTGTATACTTCTCCTCTGACCCACCTTATTGACTCACATTCCATCCGTCATGAAATGTATGCGGACGATACCCAGCTCAATCATACTGATTCTCCTTCTAACTACGATCATCTAGTTCAGTCTCTTCAGAACTGCGTTTCTGAAGTAAAATCCTGGATGTATGAAAATCGACTTAAGTTGAATGATGACAAGACTGAAGCCCTTCGTGTTTCTCCATTGCCTGCAGATCTTTCTTCTCTGCCTTCCACTATTACTGTCGGTAATACCGCTATTGCTTTTTCTGATTGCGTTCGTGACCTCGGTTTTGTCTTTGACCATAATCTCTCCATGCACCAGCACATCATCAAAACATGTCAGGCTGCATACATCGAACTTAGACGCATTAATTCTATTAGACACTACCTTACATTAGACGCAACCAAGACGTTAGTTACTGCATGCATTCTGTCTAGGTTAGATTATTGCAATTCACTCCTTGCGGGTTGCCCTCAGAAACATCTCAAACATTTGCAACAAGTTCAGAACTCTGCAGCTAAACTCATCTTCAAGGCACGTAGGTCACAGCACTGCACACCCCTGTTTCAGACACTGCACTGGCTCCCGGTTGAACAAAGAATAAAATACAAGATTTGCTGCCTTTGTTATCACATCATTTCTGGAACTGCTCCTGACTATCTCTCTGAACTCTTGACTGTCTACGTACCTTCTCGATCACTCCGCTCTTCTGTGGATGACAAGAAGTTTCGTGTGCCAAAATATAACAGAGAAACTCACGGTGGTAGAGCCTTTGCAGTTTTTGCTGTTCAGACATGGAACTTGTTGCCTCAGTCCGTCCGCCACTCTAAAACTCTACCATCTTTCAAAACAAGTTTAAAAACTTACTTCTTTAAACAGTGTTTTTCCTGATTTTGGCTAGTGGGTTGATCCTGCTTGACATTCTGGATGAAATTGTGCACAATGGGGTGTATGCCAGTGTGTGTGTGTGTGTGTGTGTGTGTGTGTGTGTGTGTGTGTGTGTGTGTGTGTGTGTGTGTGTGTGTGTGTGTGATGTGTGGCTGTGTGTGTGTGGGTGTGTGTGTGTGTGTGTGTTTGAAAATGGGGGGAGAGGGGTGGGCGGGGGGGGGGGTGAGAGGGAGAGAGATTATTTGGTGTGTCTGTGTGGTTGTTGATTTCCTGTGGATAGTTTTTGATGAGTTTGTTTGTATTGTAGCCTGTTATTTGGTTTATATATGTATGGTTTACTGATGTAAAGCGCTTTGAGGTTTCGGAAAGCGCTCTATAAATGCACTATTATTATTATTATTATTAATGTTTGATATGTGACCTTACTTAACCAGTCAAGAGCGGTGTGGGACCAAGCCCTATAGAAGCTGGCCACAATGTTTGACAAGTGACCTTACTTAACCAGTCAAGAGCGGTGTGGGACCAAGCCCTCAAGAAGAAGGCCACAATGTTTGACAAGTGACCTTACTTAACCAGTCAAGAGCGGTGTGGGACCAAGCCCTCAAGAAGCTGGTCAGACGAGTGGTGAGTTCAATTCAGTGCGAATTTTTTTTTGAAGATCTTTTTATGGGACAAGTTCCTTTCACCCTTTCATAGGGTTGAGAGAAGAGGTGGAGGTGGTAGGTGGTAGATCAAAGTTGACATGTCTGCTCGTATCTTGCTGTGCCCGGTCTATTGTGAATATGTTGACGAGCCTTCCACCTGTACTGCGTACAAGGACAAAAGTGATGGGGGTGAACGTCCGTATCTGTTTTCAGCTGGCCCGCAAGGACGCAGCCTTTTACTTATTTATTTACTTATTTATTTATTTATCTAATCATTTATTTAGGCATTCATTTAATCGGTGGGGATGTTTTTGCAGTTTTTGTTTTGTTTTCGTCACAACGGGCACTTTCCACGTAAAATTTGTATTGCTCTTCTCGGAGAAAGCACGTAGCCATAGCATGGCGCCACACATTCACAATTTTTTCTTTTTCATTTTCTGTATGCTTGGTTTTTCGTTTTCTCTTTAGCTATGAAAGTACAAGGCACAGAAAAACAGAGACAGAGAAAGATACATGAAATCATATCTATAAATACACGAGTGAATCCTTTGTAAACAACAGCTTTCTTTTACTTTGAAGACCTTTTGGATCGCCAGTGACCAGTCACTTTTTACCTTCGCGAAGACCCGTTGGTTCATCAATGACACATGTCACTTTTAGAAAAGCAGTATATCACACGAATCAAGTCAGATCTACTCGTAGTTTGTAAATCAGAGCTGTTGATAAGATATGTTTGCAGAAAAATTGCCAAATATAACTTACATTTCAAATTTATTATATTGCTGAAATTGTCACAGTCCAAATACATGGTGAACGAAGCAAGGGGAACGAAGCCATTTACTACGGGAGCAGAAGTCATAACGCACAAGGTTTTGGCGATTTTCCCTGGGCAGAACTCTGGGTCTTTGGGTTAAACAACAACAACAACAACAACAACAAAACAACAACAATAACAACAACAACAAAAAGAACATCAACAAAAACAACAACTACAAAAGAAAACAATCGTATGATCATTCAGTGCTAGCCTCATGAAATGTTTGGGTCATTGGTGACCCGGTGGACCCCTGAGGGTTAAATGAAACATAAAACATCAGACATCAAACACAACCCCATGCACCGTTCAACCATTATTCCCTTTAGAGCATGGCGCCGTTTACACACAATGTATACACATGTCAGCATTTGTACCCGGGCCAATTTTCACCCCATGGAAGAGCATTAGTGAGACACATCAATGTCGAGCATTGTCCGGGAACATTCAAAGGAGGGACACAAGACGGGCAGGATATTGAGGGGTTCTATTGTGGGGATGGGCGTGAGGCACTGCTCTTTCACTCTTGGGTGTCTGAAGTCTGTGGGAAGTTCACTAACACGTTCCCTGAAAATGGAGGAGGAAGTAAGAGAATTTCAGATAGGATAATGATAACGACACTGACGCTTTATTTTTCAACATTTAAGTTGTTAGTTAAAGCTATATTAGCGTTTTCAAATTTGCTGTTTCTAATCTACGAATATAGATATGCTTAGAAATACACCACCAAAGAAAGAAGCGAATCAATAGTAACATGCACAGTCTATTGAGAGAGAAGGGAATGATGAAGAGAAGAAGACAAAGAGAAGAGAAGGAGGATGAAGGTGAAAAGGAAGAAGGAGAAAAAAACCCCACGAAGAAGCGAAGGGATAAAAGGAGAGAAAAGGGTGCAAGCAGTATATATACATACATCATTATTTGAATCAGTTTTCCAGAGGGGGAGCAAGAAAGATATGTTGGAGGAGTTAATGATATTCCTCTGCTGTTTTTCTCACTGTTTTGGTGCTGATGTTTCTACCCCAGGTTTCTGTTCTTTTTTGGGAGAGGTTTGAGGATTTGTAAGACAACGTTATACACTGCGTATGGGAAGTATCATCTCGAACAGACAATTGGAATGGATTGGGCAAATCATCGAAGACAGCCAGACTGTCCTTCACTGGACAACAGATGCAAGACTTAAGATCCAAGAGAGGAAGGCCGATAAAAACCGGGCGACAAACGATAGATGGAGACCTCAAGGCTCTGAAACAGACCTTGGGTACTATGCAGAGGGTGGCCCAGAAGAGATAAGATGGAGAATCTTCGTTGCTGGCCAACATTGCAGAAGCATGACGCTCAGTAAGTAAGTAATCAAGTTATACTATGTAAACGCATAATGACTCTAGACATTTTAACTGCACCCATCAGCAGGTGAAATTAAATGGCATTTGGTAATGCTACCATTTCCCCCTTTTAGACCACATGGATACAAATTAATTGAACATATACTTATGTAAAAGCAATCCAAGGAACAGAGAAACAAAATCAAGCTGCCCGTGTACAATTGACAGGAAGTAAAATATTATGCTCTGACACGCAACCAGTTTAAGGGATAAAGTTGAAAAAAATCATGTCAAGCCAACTTATTCTTTTAAAGAAACACAAGATTGAGAATCGCCTGATACAGTGAGAGACTTCAAAGGAAAATGTCTATGAGGGATTTTGAAAATAAGACGGGAACAACACATTTCCAACGAAGAGGTGTCCAGACGATCTAACAATCAGCAATCAACGAGATTAAGAACAGAACATGAAAAAGGCCGGGCCATGTTTTCAGGTTGGACAAAACCAGACACTCATACACCACTAAGCCACGGATAATCACCTAGGAAAAGAAACAATGGCAAACCAACAGGTGCCTAAATTCCACACACACACACAAATAATGATGAAAAAACAAAAACGCATGGATTGAGCTATCAATGCTCGCTTAAACTTTCGTGGTTAAACCAGACTGGTTGAAGCTTCATGCTCCAGCTGGAGTGAGTGAGTGAGTGAGTGAGTGAGTGAGTGAGTGAGTGAGCGAGTGAGTGAGCGAGTGAGTGAGCTTTCTTTGGCACCGAAAGAATTCCGTTTGTACCTGCAAACTCTTTATTGATCTGTCAGAGTATTCTTATTCTTTTTTTTTTAACCTTTCTTTACAAGTAAGGAGACTGATTCTATGAACACAATGTGAACGAGGGTATGTATGCGTGTGTGAGTGAGTAAGTGTGTGAGTGAGTGAGTGTATATATATCTATATATATATATCTATATATATGTATATGTATATGCGTGTGTGTGTGTGTGTATGTGTGTGTGTGTGTGTGTGTGTGTGTGTATGTGTGCGCGCGCGCGCACAATACAAATCGAATATATGTAATGGCAAAAATTTTGCAACTCTTTATACGTGGCACCTCTTTGGATCACAGTACCGAGAAAGTTACAAATAGATAATCATTAGTAGTTCTCTTTTTAGTAATCATAAAAGAATGAAGAAAAATTCATGGAAATTTCAGGAATCGACTATGTTTTTTTCAGAGGCAAGAGATAGAACATCATTTGTGCGTGGAAACTTGTTTTTCATCTCACCATTCAAAACAACGTTTAGTATAAATCGGTTATTCTATGTTTAGAACGTTTTGTATGATTAAAAAGAGGAGGGGGAAAAAGCTGAGGGAATCGGGTAATACAATTCAGTTTGGGAAAGATGACACCAAGATCAACCCCCTCCCCCGCCTCCGCCCTTCTCTATGGAACCCAAGCTGTACACAATTCATAATAAATCTTTGGTTGATTCGTTTCTTTTCTTTAGTATCTGTTTTTTTTTTCTCCTCCTTGTTTCCCTTTTTCAATTAAGAAATGGACACCAAAACTTACCTTACGTTTGTGGATGGGATGGCCATAGCATATCTTGATTGAATGTTTTTATGAAATTTGTTCTTTGCGATTGTCTACAATACTGTCCACAAATACACGTATAAGGTAAGTGGAATGATCGTTCTGTTTAGTATGTGATCAGTCTTTGCTCTCTATTGCTATGTTAGGAGACAGTACAGGGGTAGGCTGGAATGCTTTTTCATGCTACACTGCTCTCGATATCCAAAGTTAAACACAATCGAGCGTGGTTGCCGTATAGATGATGACCAGGTATGTGCCCTGGCTCGAATGCACCACTCCATTCCATCCACCTGTAAATGGGTACCTGACCCTCTCTAGGAACGAGGAATGTAAATCAGCAAGGGAGAGGAGATAGCCACATCGCTATCATACTGCTGGCCCTGAGAAACATTGAGGTCTATCCCTGGCAGAGTTCAGGCGATAGAACAATTTTTATACATGAAACAAAAATAAGGAATACAGGGATGGGGAATATAGATGGCTCTGGGCTGTGGCCACGTGCTTTCACATGGAAATTATCTGTTGTACAAGGGAAGAAACAAATGAATACAAATATAAAGAAAACGAATAATAATAACTGGAGAAAACGGCCACTCTCCTCGCCAAATGTAGCTGATCTTGTAGATGACAAACAAAAGAAAAAGAAGTTGCATGATCGACATCAGGTTCTCCATAACACTGTGCCATGTCTTTTGTGGCGTGAAGACATCAGTTTAACATTTGATAATAGAACTGATATTGTACAACTCATTCAGGAGAGTCAAACATGCTTTCACAATGCTTTGTTTGGAACCAAGAGTGCAAGACTGATTTTATACTCTACCCTTTGCTATCCTGTTGGACAAGTTGAGCAACACAGTTTAAGATACGTTGTACTTTTTTAAGAGTTGTCATCAGAAAGCGGTGTGTAGAGAGTTACAGTATTCACAGGAAATTGAGTGTAAAGTTGTCATAGTTTTTCTTTAAAGTTGAATGCAATGCCAACATATGTATCAGAACTTACAATGCCAACATATATATCAGAACTCGGACGTGGCCGCTGTAGTCAGGTAAATGTCGGAATTCCATTCGGAAGGTCCTGGGTTCAATCCCTCTGGATATTCGCCTAGTGGGTGACAGGTACAGAGGTTTTTCCATGCAAACCTTCCAGTGCCTAACCCCCTCCGTGTACATATGCATGCATAATATCAGTTATATACGTTAAGATCTGTATGCCATGTCAGTGTCTGGTGGCTTATGAAAATATGCAAACGTCCAGCGTGCACGCCCACCAAAGGTGCAAACTGTGAAACAACACAGTGGAATGTGACCAGCACGCTTAACGGCTCGAGTTCTCCGTGCTCCACTAAAAAGTCTGATCATGTGCAACGGGCAGTAAGTCCAAATGAGTTTGGAGAATAGAGCTATAACAGAATGGTTTATGATAATAATGACCCATAATGACTCTTCCGACCCTGCAAACCTTTTATAGTACTGGGGTCTGAAAGAGCTTTTCCTTTTACAGTATTTCGGTTCTTCTAACGTGGAAAGGAGTCTTTTGTTATCCAACATATGGAACTCCATTTCAGGTTCTTTAAGAGAAAGCAAAGGTCCGTTTACATAAAAAAAAAGCCATCAAAACAAATCTCTTTCAGAGACATCCATAAAAGTACGAAGATCAATACTTACAACTTTTCTTGGTCCTCTCATGTCTCAAATGATCGCTGTGTGTGTGTGTGTTGTGTGTGTGTGTGTGTGTGTGTGTGTGTGTGTGTGTGTGTGTGTGTGTGTGTGTGTGTGTGTGTGTGTGTGTGTGCATGCGTGCGTGCGCGTGTGCAGGCGTGTGTGTGTATGTATGTTTGTGTATGTGTGCGTTGTGTGTGTTGTGTGTATGTGTATGTTGTGTGTGTATGTGTGTTTGTGTATGTGTGTGTTGTGTGGTGTGTGTTGTGTGTGTGTGTGTGTGTGTGTGTGTGTGTGTGTGTGTGTGTGTGTGTGTGTGTGCGTGCGTTTATATATTCTTTTAAACTGATTGTACTATTACATATTTTTTGATTCCATATCATTATCTGGTGTTATTCTTGATGAACTATGTTTATACTGCATTAATGTGTCTGACTATGTTCGCACTGCATAAATGTATAGACCTGTGATCCCACTCCCACCAACACCCCTTGTCTTCTCTCTCTATCTTTCTCTCTCTCTCTCTGTCTCTCTCTGTCTGTCTGTCTCTGTCTCTCTGCCTCTTTCTCTGTGTCTGTCTCTGTCTCTCTCTCTGTATGCGTGTGTGCTTTATTTTTAAGGTTACCATCAATTGCAATGTAAATTGGAACGAGCATGCTTTGACATAGTTGTTTGCACTATATAAATTGAATCATCATCATCATCATCATCATCATCATCATCATCATCATCATCATCATCATCATCATCATCATCATCATCATCATCATCATCACAACAACAACAAGAACAACAACGACGACGACAACAACAACAACAACAACAACTACTACAACTACTACTAATCATCATCATCATCATCATTCGAGTAATGCCCCTTGGTTAAAGAGAGTAACTTCCCTTCCCCTATTGAGCAGTGCTGAATCACGACCAGACAGGTGGCACTCCTGAATTTGCTTGACCTTTATATTTCCACGCCTATCCGCCCTTATCCAAACATTTCACAACCCAGCCTTTCCATACCGCTTAGGGAGTGAAGGCGGCCAGTCATGTTATACCTCACAGGTAAGTGTGCAGGTCATTCTGCTTGACATGTGATCGGTCTTTACATCATCCTGCGGGGGAACTGAGTTCCAGAGGACAAGTAGGCTGGAACGCTTTTTTGTTTGATTTTTTTACATTTACATTGATTTACACTTACGGTCATTTCAGAAGTAGTAAAAGCATACAAAACTGAACAAGCAAACTTATCCATCAGCATTTCTGATTAAGACCATGTGGGCTGTGTGGCTTAGCAGTTAAAGCACTAAACCTTGGGTGCCAGAGGCCTAGGTTCGATTCATGGATCAATCGGGGATTTTTTAAACCTACCAAAACCACCACCGTACACATTATCTTCAGTAGTGATCAAAGTGCTGGTCTTTCGGGTGAAATGATAAATAAGGTCCTGAGTGCAGCATGAAGGTCCTGAGTGCAGCACGCATTGTGTATGTTAACGATCCCACGGCAACAAAGGAGCTGTCCCTGGCAAATTCGGTAGCAAAATCCACTTTCACAGGAAAATGGAAATACACGCAAACAGGAAAAAATGGTGCTGCACTGCGGTGACGAGCCAGGGAGAGCAGCCTGAGTTGCAACAGTAAATCGATTGTGTCAACAAGAAAAGAAAGAAACAAACCGACAGACAGACAAACAAACAAACAAACACACAAACAAACAAACAGATACATACAAACATAAATTCCATGACATAACAAGTAATCAATATTTGATCACTGTAACAAGTATTTGTATCTCATACTCTAAAAAAACAGATAAACTATAAGCTGTTTTCCAAATTACAAAAAAGGTAGTCAATCAATCTGTCAATCAATGAATGAGTTCAAAATGTACATATAAAGGCACAATGGCAAATAAAACTGCAGAGTGAGTGTGCCCATTCCAATTTACGTAAGCGTCAAACAAGAATATTTCAGTAATCACGTTAAAGATTGGATGAGACGATTTCTCTACAAAGTGCCGATGAATCGAGCGATAGGCAGAAAGAGAACTAGATGATATCAACGAAAAGGTAAAAGGTAAAACAACTAAGAAGTGGGCAGGACAGAAAATCAGGCTGTGTAAAATTACCACACGCTCTGAAAATGAAGTTAGTACTGATAAGGGAAACATATATACCCTAGTGGCGTAATGTGGTAGGTGGAGTGTTGTCGATTAAGTTGTTTTTTTGTTTTTTTTACAGGAGTAGTGTAACTCTTGAGATTTGAGGAGATATGAAGACTCTTTTGAAAATCGGTTGGTTAAAGGTGAGTGACCGGTAGTGATATCAGCATTAAAGAACGTCTCTCTGTCTGTCTGTCTGTCTCTCTCTCTCTGTCTCTGTCTGTCTGTCTGTCTCTCTCTCTGTTTGTCTATCTATCTGTCTTCTGCCTCTGTCTGTCTGTCTCTCTGTCTCTCTCTGTCTCTCTCTCTTTCATTCTTTTGAGTCATAGCAAGCAAATAGAAACGCGTGAACTTTCAAAAAGAGTAATACAAATATGATGGGTATACCTAACCCTGTTCACGGTTTGTGGGAAATGAAACAGCACGGGAGATGAGATGAGCACCGCTTTCTTTATGTAGATCTTACATGTGTCTGACTTTGTCTTTCGTGCTTTTTTGTTAAGCGATTTACCAACTTAAGAAAGTCAGTATTTTGTTATTTCAATTCATTTTCATAACTTGTCTGGCATTGTATGTGTTACGGTTCACCTGTTTTTAATGTGATTATATGTATAGAATAGCAAGAACTAGCGGTAAGACCTGTCCTGCAGTCCATAATGTTCTCGTACTGTCCTTGAGTAATAACGTTTTTGAAGTTTGACCCAAAGGAAAGTTCAGTTCTCTATCATCTCACTCCCCTACGCCCTCAAGGTTATGGAACACCTCTCTCCTTTGACTTATCTAGGAAGACTTAGCAAGTTTGAACACCATATATAAGAAGGAAGAGGGGGTGGGGAAAAGAAGCACGTAATTCGGTGTTTGATCAAACACAAGGTACAGTGAATCTTACTTAAAGGGATTTTGTGCAGTAGAGAAGATTCTCAGAGGAAGGGGAGTAACTCGGCATTCAACAGCCTGTTGATTGAACAATGCTGTTTGCTTCTGAGAAGTTCAGCGGTAATTAAAACCATTCAGTCAATAAAGAGAACCCTCCTCGTCCCCACCCACAGACCCAGAAAATGCATGCAGTGAATGTGCGAATATTCGACCATTCATTTGTTTTATTTGTATTTTATCTTTTTATACTTCATGCGATTCAATTTCATATTTTATTTTATATATCTGGCGATTAAAAAGCATATGAAAAATGTTTCACAGAAACCCAGTCACTTTTCTTTTTGGTATAATCCGGTGTAGACGATTTGATCACCTCATTAAAAAAAATCTCTAAAAACTAAAAACTGGTGTGTTAACACATTCATGTGAGTTCGTGCGCCCTCACATCTTCTGCGTCACATGCATACACGCACGCACACACACACACACACACACATACACACACACACACAAAAAACAAAAAACAACAACAACAGAGAACTACTCCCACCGCCACCACCCACACCCACACACATGCACTCGGCTACAGACAAACAGCCACACACACATACACGCGTGCACACACACACATGCACGCACACACACATGCACACACACATACACACACATACACACACATACACGCACATACACACACGCACACACACATACACACACATACACACACACATACACACACACACACACAGAGCACACACACACATATACACACACATATATATATATATACACACACACAGAAACACACATACACACACACACACATTCACGCACGCACACACACACTCACACACACACACACACACACACACACACACACACACACATACACACACACACACACACACACACACACACACACTTTGTTCGATATCTAACTCCACCGCCCGCCCACCGCCTCTTTCCCTAAGCGAGCTAAAAATAGGGTGTCGCAAAATGGGGTAAAAAGCAAACAGCAGGTACACATCTCCCTGTCTGTGATCGGGTACACTTGGTCAATCCTGTTTGCACCTGAACGAAAAAGTCAAGCCATACCAATATACTTTTATTATACCCTCCTTTTCAGAACTCCTTTGAGAAACTGTGATCTTGAACTGGCTATTCCATTATCGCAACCAAAACAAAACAAAACATTTTGATGAAGTTTTCGTCAACAGCATTTTTGTCTGAGGAACCAGCAGTAATAACAGCGATTTTTGTAATGTCTTTGAATTATCTTGCAGTCTTCAAGCATTTGTATAATTTGCGGACCAGTTCTAAACTCAGTGAGTCCTTTCAGCAGTGAGATCAGTGAGAGTCCTTTCATCAGTGAGATCAGTGAGGGTCCTTTCAGCAGTGAGATCAGTGAGGGTCCTTTCATCAGTGAGATCAGTGAGGGTCCTTTCAGCAGTGAGATCAGTGAGGGTCCTTTCAGCAGTGAGATTAGTGACAGTCCTTTCAGCAGTGAGATCAGTGACAGTCCTTTCAGCAGTGAGATCAGTGAGGGTCCTTTCATCAGTGAGATCAGTGACAGTCCTTTCAGCAGTGAGATCAGTGACAGTCCTTTCAGCAGTGTAATCTGCCTAATGCCATGTCCAGATTAGTGTTGGCTACGGAGACAACTTCGGCACAATTGTGACCTTGAACTGACAACTCTGTATATGTAACCGTAACAAAATCACCAACACGTGATGTAACTTATATTCCACTATTCTAACCTTAAAAATGATCAGTCCCTATTTGTAGCTTTAGAAAGCAAGCAAGCAAGCAAGCCAACCGGCCAGCCAGCCCAGCCAGCTAGCCAGCAAGCCAGCAAGCAAGCAAACAAACAAACAAACAATCAAACAAACAAAGAAACAAACAAACAAACAAGCAATCGAACGAACGAACGAATAAACAAACGACCGAACAAACGAGTGAACAAACAAACAAACGAATGAACAAACGAATAAACAAACAGACGAACAAACAAACAATAAACAGAAACCAAAATAGCACACACACGCAAACACACTTCATCATCATCAGGTGCCCTGCCGCATGGCGTTGGGGATCATGGACTTCCATCTGCCTCTATCTCTCGTTGCCCCTAGCATCTCCCCCACCCTACCCGTCCCTAGCCACTCTGCAAGTCCGTCCAGCACTTTCTCCCTGGGTCTACTCGGTGCTCTCTTTCCCTCCAGCTTTCCCGTTGTGACCAGGTGCTCCAAATCCACCTTCCTCATAAAATGGCCTATAAATGTTGCCTGTCCTTTCCTAATCTTCCTTATGAGTGATCTACTTGTGTCTGCCTCCATCAAGACTGTCTCGTTTGTTTTCTTTGCTGTCCATGGAACCCTCAACATTCTTCTTAGAAACCACATCTCGGCTGCCTCAATCTTGTTCTGGCTTTGTTTGTTGACTGTCCACACCTCGCATCCGTACAACAGTATTGGTTCTATATAACATTCAAGAACTCTCTTCCTGATGTTAATTGATAGGCATTTGTTAGTAAGAATGCTTGTCATCTTCTTGAATGCTGTTTTGGCTTGGCCGATTCTGCCTGCTATTTCTGATGTGCATCTGCCGTCTGATGAAATGATCGTTCCCAGGTATTTGAATTTATCAACCTGTGTCAAGGTTGTGCCATTTGCTGTTATTTTGCAAGAGGGGATTTCATGTTTTTTACTGATCACCATGACTTCAGTCTTCCTGCTGTTTAGTTCCAACCCCTTACCTTTGCTTTCTATTTCTAGTATATTCACAAGGTTTTGTGGGTCTCTTTCACTTTCTGCAATTAGCACGGTGTCATTTGCATATCGAATGTTGTTTATCATTTTCCCTCCAACCTTTAATCCGGGGTCTTCTTCTAGGTTTTTCATGATGTTTTCGCTGTAAAGTGAAAACAGATCTGGTGACAAAACACAACCCTGTCTGACTCCTCTTTTGACATTTTGGAAAGAGCTTACATTGTTTTCTATTTTCATTGCAGCTGTTTGTTCCCAGTACATATTTCTGATTATTCGTAGATCTTTTCCATCAACGTTGAGTCTCTCCAGTTGGTTGATCAATTCATCATGTCTTACCCGATCGAAAGCCTTGGTGTAGTCAATAAAGCATAAATACAAATCCTTATTCATCTCATTTGACCTCTCTATGATAGTTCTTACGATGTATATGGCATTAATAGTTCCTTTCCCTTCCACAAATTCACACTGTTCTTCTGTTATTTCTCTTTTGATTCTATTCCTTGTCCTCATCATGACTATTCTTAACAGGATTTTTGTTACATGGCTCATCAAACTGATTGTGCGATGGAGTTCGCATTCTATAGCCCCTGTCTTCTTTGGAAGTGCAATGAAAATTGATTTTGACATATCTTTAAGGATTTTTCCAGTGTCGTAAATTTCATTTAGGAGGACTGTTATTTTTTCCATGCCAAATTCCTCCAGTTCTTCAATCATCTCTGTAGTAATGTTGTCTGGTCCTGGGGCTTTTCCTGGTGTCATCTTTTTCAGTGCCGCTCTAACTTCATCTTTCATTGTGGGTGGTCCTTCAAAGTTCTTTTTTATAATGTGTTCTTCGTTTCTGTCATCCTCAAAAAGGTCTTTAATGTACTCTCCCCATCTGTCTAATATTTTGTCTTTTTCCATGATAAGCGTGCCATCTTTCGATTTCAAGCAACCAGTTGATGTGCATGTATTTTTTCTGTGGACAATTTCTTCAATTCGTCTGTACATATCCTGAGGATCCGTTTTGTGTCGGTCTTCCATTTCTTTGCACTTTGATTTCAGCCAAGCTTCCTTAGCTTCATTGCACCTATTCCTGATCTCCTTGTTTTTCTTCCTGTAGATCTCCTCATTTCTCGTTGCCTTCCTCCTTTCCTCCATCAAGCCCAAAATTTCATTAGTCATCCAGTTCTTTTTTGTTTTTCTATCTGCCCTAGGGATTTCCTCACAAGCTTCATTTATCGAATTCCTCAACTTTGGCCATTGTTCCTCACTGTCACCAGCGTCTTCCAGAGCACTGAATTTGTTTTGAGCATGTACATTAAAATTTTTTACGTATCACTTCATCTGTCTGTAAGAGTCCAAGGTTTAATTTGATGTTGTTTTTGGTCTGTTTCCTTTTCCTCAATTTCAGTCTAAATCTTCCCACAACAGGATTGTGGTCACTGTTGCAGTCTGTGCCTGGTAGTGTTTTTGCTGACAGTAAAGAATTTCTAAATCTTTTGTTGATCAGGATGTAGTCAATCTGATTTTTGGTATTATCTCCTGGACTCATCCAAGTCCATTTTCTTCTATTAGGCCAAACACACTTACACATAATAATAATGATAATAATAATAATAATAATAATAATAATAATAATATAATAATAATAATAATAATAATAATAATAATAATAATAATAATAATAATAATAATAATAATAATAATAATAACAATAATAAAAATAATAATGAGAAGAAGAAGAAGAAGAAAAGAAGATTAAGAAGAAGAAGAAGAAAAAAGAAGATTAAGAAGAAGAAGAAGAAGAAGAAGAAGAAGAAGAAGAAGAAGAAGAACAACAACAACAACAACAACAACCGAGAACAAACCCTTATTATCATAGTCGGAAAATTTGACATGTTTTTAACCATACCTTGAAAAATGCCAGTCCACAAGTGTACCTTTGAAATATTATCCTGTTCGCACTTATAACCTGAAAATGTTGACTACTTCGATATACTATAGTACTGGAAAATTGACATGTCTGAATCGAATAACAGATTTCCAACGTCTAGACAGGAACACACCCGTTCTTTACATTAAATTGTGTATTCTTTCTGTCACACTTAACATTGTTGGTTTACGGCCAGTCGACCATCCTGTGTAGCCATGTATTGTTCGTATTACTTCAGCTATTGTTCCTCTTGAGCTAGATATTCTTCTTGTAATTTCAGCCATTCGTTTGTTTAGGTCGAAATTTCTTCCTGTCAGAGGAAATTAGTCTTTCCATAGAAAGGGCAAAGAATAAAACCTTTTAAACAGTCAGCGTGGTGAAGTGATTGACGCAACAGACTACTGACTGGGAGACCATGAGTTTAAATCCCCGTCAGTCCAAACAAGTTGCGGCGCCAACTGACTCCTACCCAGAGTTGAATGTGCTATGGGCTCGTTGGGAAAACTGGGACGGCGTCGAGTCTCATCCGTATTATGGATGCGTCATTGAGGGTGTTGCTCTGATTTCGTAACCAACACCGCACGTGTCTGTATTTCTCGAGCCTGGTATTCCGAAATTAAGCGTAGGGTATAGCTCTGTCACGCTGTCTTAATCCGAAATGAAAACTGTTTGTAGACCTTCATGCCTTGTTTCATGGCCACCTCATTTTCAGAGGGTCATGATGCGTTTGGAGCCGAAGTAGTGACACGAGTGAGGTGCAGAACACATGGTATCCTTCAAAAAATAAAAATGATAATGCATGACAATGTCACCAACCAACTAACCCATTAACCCACTAACTAACTAACTAACTAACTAACTAACTAACTAACTTACTAACTAACTAACTAACTAACTAACTAACTAACCAACTAATCAACCCGCCCCCTACCCGTCCACTTACTCACTCAGTTACGTATTCACTCCCTCACTCACTTACCCACTCACTCAGTCACTTATTCACTCACTCACTCACTCACTCAGTCACTTATTCACTCACTCACTCACTCATTCACTCACACACTGACCGACCGACCGACCGACCGACCGACTGACTAGCCGACTGACTGACTGACTGACAGACTGACTACTTCACCAAGTAGCTGAACTGACAATCCTTTTAGTCCAAATACTCTTTTTCCTCATCTACTTCCTCAACTAGCGTGATCATTCATGGTGTGTGTGTGTGTGTTTGGGGGTGGGGGTGGGGGGTGGGAAGGCGAAAGGGAACTGATGTAGGATGCATCAGCAGCCAAGGTCCATCATCTCTGTTTCGCGTTAGCGGACAGGTCAGTCCCTTGAGGCTTGTCAGTTGTTTGATACTTGCTAACTAGCTCTTGCGATCAGAAACATCAAGACAGATCTAATGTCAACGGTCCTGCAGGGGAAAGTTGAGGCGAGGAGAAGAAAGGGACAACCGCATACCTATTTCAAAAACATCGTTGACGTCTGTGATCTGGAGATCCAGGAGGTCGCCCACAGATGCTTTCATCGTGTTACCTGGACAAAACTTGTGATCCCGGCGAAGGAGAGAGGTGAGAGATGAGACCTAGTTCTTCTTCCCAAGCTCTGGCCCACGGCCTCAGTCTAAGGTTCCCTGAAGGATGGTCCTGGACAACTTATGTCTTTTCACCTTACCAGAGGCGGTTACTGTGGGTCCTAAGGTATTGATTGATCTTGTCCTGTACGTACTTGTGGATCTTTCGTTCAAAGTAGGATGTGTAAAGTAACTTTCACAGGCACTTGCTTTCAGACTTTCCCTGAGTATCTAGCTATTCTTCTATGTTAGGCTGACTCCTTTTGACAGAGCATGGACTCAACATATCATGTCTGGAATTTAATCCCAGCCGGCAGTATAAATGTTGGCTTCTTCGCTGGTCAAGTCATCCTGGTGATGTCTACTTTTTGATAGGTCCCACCCACATTCCCCTTGTCATCCTCGTCATTTCAAAACCCCAGCGCACAGGGATTTTGCCCGGGATCACGGAGTTTGCCCGAATAGTGCTGACAGATTTGAAAGGCGCGCATATGAAATTGTCCGAGTGCAATGAATCCCTCTTGAACAAACTCTACACTTCAAACTCCTATGAGCTCGACACATATTTTTGCTCAACGAACCACTCTTTTCGTTAGACTAAGCATTGTTGTTGGTAGACTGCACATTCCTGCTGCTCGACTTTCCATTGTTCCCACTGGGCCAGAATCAACTTTCTTTGTGCTACCCTAAACATTCAATTGGTTCAAATTCAGTTGGTTGAAATCCGCCGACAAAAACTAGAGAAGAATGAAAGAGGTTTAAACGACATTCACTGGTACCCGAGGGGTAGCGTGTATATCCTTTCAAACAACACAATCGGAGTGTCTCATCGGGCCAGAGCTGTCGTCTGGAATTTGCAATTTGTTCAAGAGGAATTCGACGCACTCGGAAAATTCCATATGTGTTCCGCCCAAATCTGTCAGCAATCATGTGGCAGACTCGTTGAGATACACAAAACCCAACGCACTGGCAAGGCTGGAAATGGGAATGGGGGAGGGAGGAGATTCACAAAGCTGATACCACCAGTGTGATTGAAGCATTGGGACGGGCACAGAATGAGCTCCTCCTCCCCCTCCTCCTCCTCCTCATCATCATCATGATATGCTTTGCTGCATGGTGTTGGCGATCATGGCCCTCCTCACGAATCTATCCCTTGTCGCTGCAAGCACATCTCTCACCCTCTCTGTCCTCAGCCCACCCTGCAAGTCCGTCCAATATTTTCTCCTTGGCTCTACCTGGTGTTCTCTTTCCCTCCAGCTTTCCTGTTGTAACCAGGTGTTCTAATTCCCCTTTCCTCATAACATGTCCTATAAATGTTGCCTGTCTTTTCCTAATCTCCTTAATTAATGACTTCTTGAGTCTGCCTACTTCAAGACTGTCTCGTTTGTTTTCTTTGCTGTCCATGGAACTCTCAACATTCTTCTTAGAAACTACAGTTCAGTTGCCTCAGTTTTCTTCTGACTTTGCGTGTTGACTGTCCACGCCTCACAACAGCACACCAGTATCGGTTCTACATAACATTCAAGAACTCTCTTCCTGATGTTCCCTGAGGATCCCTCATTATCAGCATGTGCATTTTGTTCAGACCCACTGGTGGCCATTCAAAAGGTCATTGCTGACCTTGTGCAAGCGGGCACGGACACACACATCAGAATGAGCCAGTTATGTTTTACGTTGCCAGCTGTCAGTGGCCACGACATTACATCTGGAGTCCACGGCTCTGTCAAAAAAATGTCAATCAGCCCACGTCAAACTGGACCGCCTGTGGGTCAAATCCACGATCCCCGCGTTACTAGCAAACTAACTGATCCTATGTGGCCGGGGTAGAGAAAAGAAGGAAGAAAGAAAAAGAAAGGCAGAAAGAAAGAAAAGAAAGAAAGAAAGAAAGAAAAAGGAGGAGAAAGAAGAAGAAAGATGAAGAAGAAAGAAGACAGAGAAGAAGAAAGAAAGAAAGAAAAAGAAGGAGGAGGAGCAGGACACACACACACACATACACACACATACATACACACACACACACACACACACACACACACACACACACACACACACACACACACACACACACATACCACACACATACATACACACACACACACACACACACACACACTCACACACACACACACTCACACTCACACACTCACATCCACACCCCCCCCCCACACACACACACTCACACACTCACACCCACACCCACCCACACACACACACACACACACACATTCACACACACACACACTCACCAGATTCAAACAATATCCAGCTTTCTCTCTCGTTGCACGAGAATTACACTTTAGTAGACAACTACGTCTGGAAGCAGTTCCAATTAAAACAGAAAAAGTATGATAAATGTCACATGAACTTTGAAATTAGCAAAATACTTAAGCAGCTTCATGCCAGCAGAATTATACAATCCCTTATGTATAGATGGAAACTTGATGCATTCAAAACAAAATACACCAAGAACATAGTATGTCTGTGTGGAAAGAAGATAACACATAGTCATATTCTTTCTTGCGTTAAGGTAAAACGACATATTCCAACACTATCTATGAGTACAGTTTCTGATATATTTGCCTCATCATCATTACTGTATGAATTTTTTGTTAGCCTGTCAAAAAGTCCTATAGCGAATTACCTTTAAAATGTTATTTCACTTGTTCACTGTTATGGTTAGTCAATTATTAGTTTTATTTTTTTCTTCGTTTCTTCCAGATATTTATCAATTTTGTTTGTTAGTTTGTTTAAATCGTTAATTATGGTAACATTATTTGTTAGTTTTACCTTCCCCTCTTCAAAACAGTTGTTTTCTGGATCATCTTTTCTCAAGTTCAAAATTGACAATTTTCAAATATTCTCTTCACTCCTCTTATCACCCCCCCCCCCCTTTTTTGTTTTTTTTGTTGTTTTTTGTTTTGTTTTTTTGTTTTTGTTTTTTTGTTGTCTAAAATCACTTTAGTGAATAGACATTAAATCAAAGACCACCACCACACTCACACACACACACACACACACACACACACACACACACACACACACTCGCTCACACCCACACCCACACCCACACAGTTTTTTTTAAAGGCTGACAGTTTAGTGGAAAGGGTCACAGAATAAGCTGCAAACACACCACACCTACCCGCAACATTCCTGACTCAGGTATGTAGGTAAACCGTCAGTGGTTACTCTTGTTCTTTTCCTTTGAGTTCTTTTTCAATCTGTCCTTTAGAAAAGAAAGGGGATGGGGGTGGGGGCAGCGTTGTTTCATATCGACTGGAGGGATATATGTGTATGTTTGTGGGCGTGTTTGTGCGTGGGTGTGTGTATGTGGGACATGTGTATGTGAGTGTGTGCGAGTGTATGTGCGTGTGTGTATGTGTGTGTATGTATGTGTGTGTGTGTATGTGTGTGTATATGTGTGTGTATATGTATGTGTGTTTATGTGTGTGCGTGCGTGAACGTATTTGTTTATCTCTGTATGTGTGTGTGTGCAAGTGTGTGTGTGTGTGTGTGTGTGTGTGTGTGTGTGTGTGTGTGTATGTGTGTGTGTATGTGTGTGTGTGTGTGTGTGTGTGTATGTGTGTGTATGTGTGTGTGTTGTGTGTGTGTGTGTGTGTGTGTGTGTGTGTGTGTGTGTGTGTGTGTGTGTGTGTGTGTGTGTGTGTGGATGGGTCTTTAATAAATCTGGATGATGGATATAGACCGTAGAGGATTCACAAATGCATAAGGTTGAAAGTCAGGGCACCAAGGAAACAGTCGTACGGGGAAAGGAGATGTCTAATGTCAGCACTTTTGGACGAAAGTGTGTGAACAGCACTTTCTCAGGAACATCTGACAATATCTACTACTCTTTGTTTTCTCTGTTGAGACAGTCTATCCTTGTTGTCAACGGATAGCAAGTTTCATTTCAATTGAAGCCTTTTGAAGATCACGATAACCTTGAGAATTACAAAATCTGGATTTCATATGATTTTCGTGCATAAAAAAGCAAAAAAAATCTTAGACTTGTTTGATACCTGTTTTCTTCTTCTTCTTCTTCCTCTTTCTGACTGTCTGTCTGTCTGTCTATCTATCTGTCTGTCTATCTGTCTGTCTGTCTATGTCTGTCTGTGTCTCTGTCTCTGTCTCTCTTGGCCTCTCTCTGTCTCTCTCTGTCTTTGTCTGCCTGTCTGCCTGTCTGTCTCTGTCTGTGTCTGTCTGTCTGTCTGTGTCTGTCTGTCTGTCTGTCTGTTTCTCTCTCTCTCTCTCTTTCTCCCCCCCCCCCCCCCCAAGCTTTAGCAGCAGAGGAGAGAACAAAAATATCGGTGGTGTGGAATACTTCGTAGTTCGCTTCACTTGTCTTGGATCTTGATTAGCTGGCTGTTGTTAGTTTTGGTGCCCCTCACATTTGGCCATGCCTCCTAGGCTCCGCTTCAGCGACCTTGCTCCTTGCTGGGCCGGTTAACTGCTTGTGTTCACGCTTTGGCTGAACGAGCAAACTTTGAACGTTTCTGACCCTTGACGATAAGGATTCAAGGTCGTTGTGCATTGCTAGTACAACAGCTGGATATGTACTCTACCACCACCACATCAGCCCTGCTCACTTCTTTCCTTCTATCTCTCCCCTTATATGTAAATGTACATGTCATACGTATAATCTATGTCATCATCATCATGCACCTTGCTGCATGGTGCTGGCGGTTATGACCCTTCGTACGAATCTATTCCTTGTCGCTGCAAGTATATCTCCCACCTCTCTGTCCTCAGCCACTCTGCAATATTTTCTCCTTGGGACTACCTGGTGCTCTCTTTCCCTCCAGCTTTCCTGTGTAATCTATCTGTCTATCTATCTGTCTATCTGTCTATCTATCTATCGATCGATCCGTGTATCTATCTATCTATTTATACACACACACACACACACACACACACACACACACACACACACACACACACACACACACACACACACACATTAGAATTGGATTTGAATTTGTTCAAAGAGGATTCATTGAACTCGGACCATTCCCTACTCGCTGCACCTAATTCTGCCTATGATAATCTAGCAGACTTATTCACCTTCACAAAAACTTAAAAAGTACGTACAGATAACATCATGAAATACTAAAAGGGGAGAAAAGTTTAGGAACGCGAAGCTGATTTTACCAGAATTATTGGTGCATTAGGATGGGCAGCGAATAGACCAATTTTTATGTTACGGGTTAGGATTGCGATTCATATAGTACTTTACACACTACAGATAAACTTCATTTTCTGAAGAAATAACCCACTTCTGTTCTGTTTGAAACCCACACAGCTGTACTAGTGGGTGCTCCACCTTGTGCCCTCGAAGATAAAAATAGGGCCTAATAGCTAGTCTATATAACCTTCAATTTGCTTCTATTTTCATGCTTATGTTTCATCTTGTTCAACCAAAAATCTCAAAGAAGCAAACTGTTCTTTTCAAGTCATTTTCTTCATTTCAGTGATGATCCGGTCATTTCTCTCAACCAGAAATTAAGTGTACAGTATTAAGGCGTACTACTTGTATATCTGAAAAATTGTTAACATTGAATCATTGGACAAAGATGTGTAATATATGAGGAGGCATATTTCATGTGGCATGAAACATGGAAAGTTTTCAAAATAGGTGTTGTTCTGTTTGCATTTGACCAGTTGTTTTGATACAGGTATTATTCGACTTCAGTTCAGGTGAACACCACACTGTGCCTGCATTGTCCGTTGAATGTTAGAGATCGTATTGCGTTGGCTGCGTCCCCTTACTTTCGTGGTTGTCGTCGTTGCCTGGGTGGATTTGATACATTAATTTGAGTGAGGTCCCGTGTGTGTGTGTGTGTGTGTGTGTGTGTGTGTGTGTGTGTTGTGGTGTCGTTTGTGCGTACTGTATGTGTATGTGTGTATGTGTATATGTGTTGTGTGTTGTGTAATGTGTGTGTGTGTAATGTGTGTGTGTGTGTAATGTGTGTGTGTGTGTATGTGTATGTGTATGTGTATGTGTATGTGTATGTGTATGTGTATGTGTGTGTGCGTGTGTGTGTGTGTGTGTGTGTGTGTGTGTGTGTGTGTGTGTGTGTGTCCTACCCAATTGAAAGTCACCATCTAACAACCCTTGAAGTCAGGGACAATACATGTCGCAGTGTACTGCACTTCACCACTGCTACTACAGTTTGGAGTTTGGAGTTGCTTCAAGAGAGATTCACGTTTTCGGACGGTTCCACATACGCTTCACCCAAATCTGCAATTTGTGGCAGACTGTCTCATCGCAAAACCATAATATGTACCGGGGGGTGGGTCTTGAATAGGAAACAGGGTATGAGAGAGACCTATGAAACAGGCGGATACCACCAGAATGATGGAAACATTAATTAAGGTGGGCATAAACCGGGTTGGTGTTGTGAAGTTGAATGCTGGGACTGAACTAGAGATACCCAGCAAGATCTTGAGTCCACGGCTGTATGAAAAAAAAAGAAACCCAGTCCAGCCAATGATACAATGCCACTGCTACCGCTTCATGGCGCCCGATACATCAAAAAATGGTAGAGGGGGGTGGGGGTGGAAACTAATACGAGTCCAATTTTGACCCATCTCAGAAAGTCAGCGAGGCATACAAGGCCATAAAATCTGTGACCAGTGGTGCATTGCTTCTCTTCCCTCTCACTCCCCTCCCCTCCCCTCCCCCAGTCCTAATTACAGACTCTCTTGATCTGTGTGACCTCCAGTTAGTCCGAACATCTTCACCAGTAGTTTGATCCAAAGCTGCTTAAAACCCTCAGTAAACCAATGACACTTCTATAGAGAAAGACTCCATTTGACGTTAATCATGTAGCTTGGATGTGGTGGAGACAAACCTCTCGCATTCCAATCTGACTGCACAGATTCCAACATGACACAATAAAACCTCAGTCAAGTCGAGTAAGCTGTATTATCTTTCAATGAGGAATTGCACGGAGTGGTCATCATTTATACGCACACTGGGAAAAATCACTCACTCATTCACTCACACAAGCAAGTAAAGCAAGCAAGCAAGCAAGCAAGCAAGCAATAATCAAATTCATTGGCGACAAATTTATGACACTAAAACATTAATCAAAAACATAAAGGATTAAGAACATTTACAAAGACTATTTCTTTAAATGCGTAATCATGGGGCGACCGTCTCCTACCCAACGCGTCCCCAGGTGGCGGATTGGGGAATGACCCCCAGATATGAGGGCCAGCTGCGAATACCCAATGTGCAGCCGTGGATCAAACAGCATCAGTATTCTAGGGGAGGCTGGGGTATAGGGTGGTACCTATACTTCTATAAAGTGGTCTGCAATGAATACTATCAGGTGAGCACAGGCCCCTGACTCCAACCATTGAAATCCTGGAAGCAGGGGACAGATGAATTAGGAGGCGAATGCGGAGTACTGCACAACAATCGACTTCAAATTCACGGTCGTGTGCAGAGGATTTCCAAAGAAACAATGGCCAGGACACCTGCACAGTATGTGCACTGTGCACGAGGAAGGTAATGACAACCCACCTCCAGTATTTTTGCCAAAAAGTGCACATGATGACACTTAGAAAAAAATCATAGTTCTATGTCTTCTGAGATCCCCAAAGGAAGAACAGAACTCTTTGGCTACTAGGGAGAGAGGATCCAAGGATAGAAAGACAGCTATGATGATGATACGTATGTATCTGACGGCAGCTGTCGGAAGCACACTTGTAGAGACTTTACAAAAAGAAAAAGGAAGGCTCATCAACATCAGAACCTGGAATGTGCAAACATCGCTAGAAATGGGAAAGCTTCATGCCCCGTCGCCAGAGCTTGGAAGAGCAGGTATGAACACCACGGGACCAGATGGAACGGTGAGGGAAAGTTCATCATTGGCGAGCATACCACCATTTACAGCGGGACAACAAAAAAAGAGGCCTATACAGGGTTGCTATCATACTGGATAAAAAACATGCTGCAGCACTGAAAGGCTATAACACAATCAATGACTGATTGATAACCGTTAAACGGAACACAAAGCCAGTTGCCTTAAACATCATCCAGGCATATGCCCCCACATCCACCAGCTCAGATGAAGAGATAAAACAATTCTATAATGACTTATAAATTGCAAAGGGTAAAACACCGAAAAGAGAAGTTGGCATAAGAATGGGAGACATGAACGTCAAAGTGGGCGAAGGTGAGGACAGAGTGTATGGAATAGGACCTTATGGGCTGGGAAAACGCAATGAAAGAGGAGATATGTAAGCATCTTTCTGCCGGGCCAACAAATTGGACATCACTAACACCCTCTTTAAACAGCCCTATCGCAGACGATATACCTGAAACTAAAAACAAACAAACAACAACAAAAAATAACGACAACAAAAAATTAAAAATCAGAAATCAGATAGATTACATCATGATAGACAGGACATGGAGAACCACTGTCCTAAGCTCGAAAATAAAACCAGGAGCTGATTGTGACAGCAATCACCTCCTAGTCGCAACAAAAATTCGACTCAAAGCTTTTAAACAAAACAAAGCCAAGCAGGCCCCCAAGTTTGTTTATAGAGAAATTGAAAAATCAAGACATTGCATCTGATTTTGAGATCGAAGTCAGCAATCGTTTCGAGGCTTGGATCCAGGAGTGGTCATCAAACGACCAGTATCCAGAAGAAATTTGGGCAGATATGAAGAAGACCTACACTGAAGTAGCAGAAGAAAAGTTAGTCAGGAAAAAAGAAAACCAACTAAGTCCTACATTAGCGAGGAAGTTATGGATCTAGTCCAACAGAAAAGTCAAGCTCGCAGATCTAGAAGAAAAGAAAACTACAAAGAACTCAAAAGAGAAATCAAAAACAAAATTAGAAGAGACAAGAACAAATGGCTGGAGGAAGAATGTGCAAAAATAAATTAGTATAATAAATGCAGAAGATTCGGATTTATTCCAACAGATAAAGAAAGTTCAAACCACTAAATTCCAGCCCAGAAATGAATGCATCAACTACAAGGAAGGCACCACACTGACTGAACCAGAGCATATTATGAACAGATGGAATGAACATGGACCATCACTTTTTAGCGATAATAAACCTCAAGACACTGTATGCCCTGACCTGAACTGTCCCAAATCAGAACCAGAACCACTTTTAAGTGAAATTGAAGCAGCCATCAAGCAGTTAAAAACAAGAAAATCCGCAGAAATTGATAACATTCCAGGAGAACTGTTAAAACATGGTGGAAAAGAAGGTCTAAAGGCAATGCACCCTTTTTGCTGTAAAATGTGGAATACTCGTCAGTGGTCAACAGATTGGAAACTTCAAGAATTCGTGATACTTCACAAGAGTGGCAATGTCAAAGATTGCAACAACTACACAACCATTGCCATGCCAGTAAGATCCTGCTCAGAATTATTCTCAACAGATTGAAGCCCAAGATAGTAGAAAAAATATCTGACCTACCAGGCAGGCTACGGATCCAACAGAGGCACAACTGACATGCTCTTTGTGCTACAAATACTCAGAGAAAAAAAAAAGCACTGAAAAAGAAGCTTTTTTGTCACCTTCATAGGCTATAGTAACGCATTTGTCAGCGTCATTCATCTCCACCTGTTCAACAAAATGGTCAAAATGGACTTTCCCAAACACATCATTAACTGCCTCATTATATAAAGACCAAAAGGCTACAGTTAGATGGAACAATCAGAAATGTGAATTCTTCAACATCCACAGGGGACTTAAACAAGGTTGTATCCTCTCACTACATCTCTGTAACACCCACACGGAGCAAGTCATGAGAGATGCTGATATAGAAGGCATGGGCATAAAGATGGGAGGAAAAAGTCTTACAAACTTGCGCTATGCCGATGATACTGCGCTGCTAGCAGACAACATTACCAGCATAAAAAGAATTCTATGCAGGGTAGATGCAGCAGGCAATAAGGTTGGTCTAAACTTGAACGCCAAGAAAACAAAAATGCTACATATCAAAAGGCAAAGACACTGAAAACAATCATGACATCTTTATCAATTAACAAAATTCCTTTAGAAAACGTTTAGAATTTCAAATATTTTTGCTCTGTAAAAACTGATGGGGAAACCTGCTCCAAAGACATCAAAGTAAGAATTCGAATGGCAAAGCAAAAATGGTCCAGCTCAATAACATCTGGAAAGACAGAGGCATAGCATACCAAATGGCCCGAAAGTTAGACTTTTAAAATGTTTGATCTGGCCAGCCATGATTTATGACTGCTAAGCCTCGACTCTGAGAAAAACTGATTGCAGAAGAAATGAGGCAGCAGAGATGTGGTTTTATCAGTCTATTACGTGTCAAATGGACAGATAGAAGAACTAATGAAAGTGTCCTGGAAGAACTTGAGACAACAAGAAAACTACTAGCAGACATCAACAAGAGAAAACTAAAATACATTGGCCATGTGTCACGCAACAAGAACACGGACCTCGTGGCAACCATCTTTCAAGGAAAAACTGGCGAAAAGGAAGAAAGGCAGACCTCCAATCTCATACATCGAGAACATAACCAACATCAGTGGCTTAAGTATTCAAGGACTTGTCCACAAAAGTCAAGTCAGAGCGGCCTGGAGGGAGATGGTGATGTCTTGCTGTGCAGCGGCCAACAGGTGAGACCCAATTATCGTTCTCCCTAACAGCGATAATCCTTAGGGGGAAAAACAAGAGAGGATGACCCAGAAACACTAGCGACAAACAACAGAAGGAGAACATGAGCCCTGGAAAATATTTGGACTACCATACAGAAGCTGGGTCAACACAAACTACAGTGGAGTATCTTCTTTGTTCCCCTGTATGCCAGTAAACATAATGGGCTTTAAGTCAGTAAATCTGTAGAAGAGATTGGCACAGCCATCAAAATGTTGGTCCCGACAAAAGTCAAGGTCTCCACCACCTCACTACCCAACTCCCGTACACTTCCCCCTCGCAGGCTGGTTGGTTCTTGTGGAAAAAACCTTGAACTTGCATAGTTGCAAAATTTAGTTGCATACAACTTTAAAGAAGACACAGACTGAAGTGCAGCATCCGAGAATCTCTACAACGATCTTCACAAACACAACGGTAACCAAACCTCACCAAACGGACATAACTCAGTTCCTGGTCACCAATAACAACGGCGAAGTTTACATTAAAAAAAAAGAAGATTAAAACAGAGCACAAAAGAGGTTTGAAGTAAAGCTCTCATTTCAGTCTGTAACATCCAGATAGGAGTTAGCTATGGTCACATAAATGAAATAGTGTTTACCAAGCAAAAGTCTTTTGCCTGTCTCATTGTTATTTTGATGTGTAAAGGTATTACTCTGATATAATTATTTCAAAATCGATGCTGCAGCTATCAGTAGTGTCATATGCCAGAAGTTTGCCGTGTTGCCAAGACAGTCACACGCGTGGTGAAAAACATAAATGAGACGGTGAGAATGATACTGTTTTCCGATTGTAAAAGTTGTTACTTAAATGCCATTTTTCTAGCTTGCCATTGACAATTTGCATAAATCTGTCTAGAACTGAAAATACGAGGGGAAGAAATCAATAAATCAATAATATGAGATATAGTATCTTAGAAATTGAAAGAACAGGAAACAGGAAAATAAATTAAATACACATATCAATACATCCGAGCACTTAATCTCAGGACATACCCCCGGCGTTGACCACTCCGTCCAATTTATCGCACAGGGGATGTAAAAAACACATCTGAATAAAAACTTAAGTATACCTCATCGTCATCATCATCATCAGGTGTTTTGCCACATGGCGTTGGCGATCATGGCCTTCCATTTGTTTCTATCTCTTGTTGCCTCAAGCACCTCTTCCACCCTCTTTATCTTCAGCCACTCAACAAGTCCGTCTAATATTTTCTCCCTGGGTCTACCTGGTGCTCTCTTTCCCTCCTGTTTTCCCGTTGTGACCAGGTACTCCAATTACTTTTTCTTCATAATATGGACTATAAATGTTGCCTGTGTTTTCCTAATCTTCCTTATGAATGATCTTTTTGTGTCTGCCTCCATCAAGACTCTCTCGTTTGTTTCTTTGCTGTCCACGGAACTCTCAACATTCTTCTTAGAAACCATGTCTCAGCTGCCTCAATCTTGTTCTGGCTTTGCTTGTTGACTGTCCACGCCTCACAACCGTATAACAGTATTGGTTCTATATAACATTCAAGAACTCTCTTCCTGATGTTAATTGATAGGCATTTGTTGGTAAGAATGCTTGTCATCTTCTTGAATGCTATTTTGGCTTGGCCGATTCTGCTGGCTATTTCTGATGTGCATCTGCCGTCTGGTGAGATGATTGTTCCCAGGTATTTAAACTTGACCTGTCTCAAGGTTGTGCCGTTTGCTGTTATTTTGCATGAAGAGGACGACTTCAGTCTTCCTGCTGTTTAGTTCCAACCCCTTACCTTTGTTTTCTATTTCTAGTGTATTCACAAGGTTTTGTAGGCCCCTTTCATTTTCTGCAGTTAGCACGGTGTCATCTGCGTATCGAATGTTGTTTATCATTTTTCCTCCAACCTGTAATCCAGGGTCTTCCTCTAGGTTTCTCATGATGTTTTCGCTGTAAAGTGAAAACATATCTGGTGACAAAACACAACCTTGTCTGACTCCTCTTTTGATAGTTTGGAAAGAGCTTATATCGTTTTCTATTCTCATTGCAGCTGTTTGTTCCCAATACATATTTCTGATTATTAGTAGATCTTTTCCATCAATACTGAGTCTTTCTAGTTGGTTGATCAATTATTCTTGTCTTACCCCATCAAAAGCCTTTGTATAATCAATAAAACATAAATATAAATCCTTATTCATCTCGATCGAAAGCCTTGGTCTAATCAACAAAGCATGAATACAAATCTTATTCATCCAGATTGACCTCTCTATGATAGTTCTTACGACGTATATGGCATTAATAGTTCCTTTCCCTTCCACAAGTCCACACTGCTCACCTGCTATTTCTCTTTTGATTCTATTCCTTGTCCTCATCATGATTATTCTTAATAGGATTTTTGTCACATGACTCATCAAACTGATTGTGCGATGGCGTTCGCATTCTATAGCCCCTGTCTTCTTTGGAAGTGCAATGAAATTTGATTTTGACATATCTTTGGGGATTTTTCCAGTGTCATAAATTTCATTTAGGAGGGCTGTTATTTTTTCAATACCAAATTCCTCCAGGGCTTCAATCATTTCTGTAGTAATGTTGTCTGGTCCTAGGGCATTTTCTGGTTTCATCTTTTTCAGTGCTGCTCTAACTTCATCTTTCATTACGAGTGGTCCTTCAACGTTATTTCTTATAATGTGTTCTTCGTTTCTGTCATCTTCAAAAAGGTCTTTAATGTGCTCTCCCCATCTGTCTAGTATTTTGTCTTTTTCCATGATAAACGTACCATCTTTCGAATTTAAGCAACCAGTTGATGTGCATGTATTTTTCCTATGGACAATTTCTTCAATTCGTCTGTACATACCCTGAGGATCCGTTTTGTGTCGGTCTTCTATTTCTTCGCATTTTGTTTTTAGCCAAGCTTCCTTAGCTTCATTGCACCTATGCCTGATTTCTTTGTTTATCTTCCTGTATATCTCCTCGTCTATCTTTGCCTTCCTCTGTTCTTCCATCAAGCCTAAAATTTCTTTTGTCATCCTGTTCTTTTTTGTTTTTCTATCTGCCTTAAGGATTTCCTCACAAGCTTCCTTTATCGAATTTCTCAACTTTGTCCATTGTTCCTCACTGTCACTAACGTCTTCCTGAGCACTGAATTTGTTTTGAACATGTACATTAAATTTATTACTTATCACTTCATCTGTCTTTAAGAGTCCAAGATTTAGTTTGATATTGCTTTTGGTCTGTTTCCTTTTCCTTAATTTCAGCCAAAACTTCCCACTACAGGATTGTGGTCACTGTTGCAGTCTGCGCCTGGTAGTGTTTTTACTGATAGTAAATAATTTCTAAATCTTTTATTAATCGGGATGTAGTCAATCTGATTTTTGGTATTATCTCCTGGACTCATCCAAGTCCATTTTCTTCTGTTAGGCTGCTCAAACCAGGTGTTTCCTACTATGAACTCATTCATCTGTGCCCATTCTACAAGTTTCCCTCCCCTTTCATGAGGTCCAACTATGTCCTCCACCCTATCTTGTCCCAGTTTAGCACTAAAATCTCCCATTATTACTGTAACTTCTTGTGATTTACATTGGCCATCTCTAATACTTCGTAGAAGTTGCCGATGCCTTCCTGAGTACTTGCGGATGTTGGTGCATACATCTGAATGATGTTGATATCAAATGGCTTGCCTCCCAATTGGAGCAGCAAAACTGTCGGACACTTCCCAGTATCCCTTAACTGCTTTTGATTTGTCCCTGTCCATAACGATGCCTACTCCTCTTTCATGTGAGTTTCCACTAGAGTATATTACTGTATGCTCTCCTAATGTTATCATGCCTGCCCCCTTCCATCTCACTTCCCCTAGTCCTAAAATACTAATGTTAAGCCTTTCCATGTCCATTTTGATTCCATTTTAATAATGTCTAATTTACCTTTGTGCAACAATGTGCTAATGTTCCGTGTTGCGATTTGGGTATTTTTGAGGTTGGTCGCAGTAGCTTGTTGACGGTCTGGTGTCATCTGCGCCGTATGACAGTCCCTACTGGACAAAGGTGCTACATAGGAGCACCTATTTATGTCGTTATCTTCATTTTTCTTCTTTTGTCAGTCCATGATTTTGCTGGGGAGAATACGATAGTGGTTTCCCGTTGCCTTCCATCGGTTTGTATACGGTCTCTCCGCTAGCCTTTGTCGTTCCCCGACAACCTACAAGGCAGTTGGGTGATTTTTTTTAGGGTTACCTCCCTTAGCCTTATTCTCTCCCGAGATGTCCAGAAGGCAGTGGAGCTATTTACCCATAGCTTGGGGATCTGGTTTGTGGGCACCAGGGCATATCCACACGCCGTTGGGCCTGCGTGCCGCACGTCTGGGGACCAGACCTCCTCCGAGTCCCTCGAGATTTAGCCTGAGTCCGTGAGGTTCTCAGTTACCGCATGTCGCCACGAGGAGGCCTAACGTAGCGCTTGCTGATGGAGAGGCTATGTACTGACAGGAAGAGACTTACGCATTCCGCTCTTCTTTTCGCATAGCTGCAAGCAGCAATGCTAGCCAAGGGTGCAGGCTGAAAGTGAGAGGTGACAAGCACGCAGTCACTAGTCGACACACTGGACGCATCACATCTGCCTTTGACACACTTTGACACCCATATATACATATGAAAAACTTACAGACATATGTGGATAGCAATCAACAAACAGCCCACGAACACACACACAGTTTGCTTGTTCTATAGTTGTCTGTTTCTTTTCTTCACATGTCCTTTATTTCTGTTCCAGGAAAAGCCCAAATACTTTCCATTCCACGCTGTAGAAGTCTGTGCAGTGTAAGATGATACCAATGTTGGTCTGATTAATGATAGCTCTTGTTTTTCCTTTCGTAGAGGATTTCCGGCCACTTCCTCTATCTATTCCTTTTTGGGTAAGACGTTCGATGGTACGATGACTCACATTTTGTTCACGAAGATATGATTTGAAATGTCTAAGGACCTCAGACTTTCCCAGATGGAGATTTTTTGTTGTAGTGGCTTTGCCTGCAAGTTTATCAGCCCGTTCATTTCCCTTAACACCAGCGTGTCCAGGGCAGTAGATCCACGTGAGATTTTTTGGATTGATACTGTTCATTGCTTTATGCCATTCTGGGGTTCCTACTCCATTTTGCACTTTTTGAAGTAGATTCATTGAGTCTGTCAGGATAAAGACTTGGCTTTCTTTCATGTCGTCATCCAGTGAGGTTAACCATTGTTGTGCATGTGCGACTGCCCCCAAAACCATCGTTAGACTGGAGGTTGTAATATCATATATAACGTTTTCTTCATGTTTGGTGTTTCCGTTCTGTTTGACAGAGAAGCCTTATCCAGATTTGTTATTGGTGACTGAGCCATCCGTGTATAAAATTATATCTTTGGGGTTGCAGCTTAGTTGCTCCATGAGTAGCTGAATTCCTGTATTTGTTTTCCCTTCTGGCCATTCGCAACAGTGTCTCCGTAGATTTTTGGGTATGATAGTTTTGTACAGATTGTTGCAACGGTTTGGATGTTTTTCCTTCCTTTGCCCCTTTGAGTTCTGTCAGTTGACACACATGCTGAATGGAATCTTCTGCCTGTCTTATCCATGATTTTCCACGTTGGATCTGTAGCCTCTTGCTGTTCTGACTATCTGGTGGAGTGGGTTTTCTGGGTTCTCCAATACCTGAAATATGCCTTTACTTGTTCTTATTTTGTGTCTCGACCATATTGAAGGAAAGTTGAGCAGGTATCGCATAGTCTCCGTGGGTGTGTCTTTTGTGGTTCCGAGGACGCTCTCATTGCTTCATTTTGTATTCTTTCTAGTTTTAGCACGTTTGTCTGTGACAACGTAGTGAGGCTCAGTCATAATCAATAACACTCAGTATTGCAGCTTGGTATAGTTGAAAGAGATGACGTTCAATGCCTTTAGCTGCCATTGCTTTTAGGATTGAAATGCCTTTTTTTTACATTTGAGTGTAGTGGTTTCCACATGTTTTCTGAAGGTTAACATTCTATCAAAACTGATGCCAAGGTAACGTAAGTTGTTTGTTAGCTTGATATTTGTCCCTCTGAATGTAACTGATGGACATTGTTCTCTCGCTGCTTTGTTGTCAAGGTTGCAGAACAGTACCTGTGCTTTGGTGGGGTTGATTGCCGATCTAGTTCTGATCAAAATTGTTTAACTGTTCTTGGACTGCTTTGTTTCTTTCTGATGCATTCTTACCTGTCTTCTAGATGAGTCCATCATCGGCAAAAGTGAGGATACAGGCTAGTCCGTTGTTATTTAGGTCAGCAAGCCCTTTTGTATATATATTGTAGAGAACAAGGGAAAGTGGTGATCCTTGAGGGAATCCCATGGAGAGTTTTTGTGGTGATGAACACCAGTCTCCAAGTCGTAGGACTATCATTCGTTCTTGGAGTGTAGCAGCAATCCATCGTGTGACTGTCATGCTGACACCATATCACTGAAGTAGTTCCATGAGTAATGTGAATTGTACTTTATTGTATGAATCCTCTAGGTCAATGGCTTCAGCTAGGGTTTACTCTTTGTTCTGAAAACTTTCGTAGACTTCGTGAGCAAAGGCAGCTGTGTTTTCCCGTGTACTTTTTCCTGTTCTAAAGCCTCCTTGATTAGATGGGAATATTTTCCTGTCTTTTAGGTCTCTAGCTATTTTCTTTGCTGTTACGTTTTCCATCAGTTTCCCAATTATGTTTTGCATAGTCAGGATGCGATATCAATTTAGTCTGCGATTATCTTTACCCGGTTTGGTAGGGGGCTTTTAGGAAGCTGTGTGTCCAGTCCTCAGGTACCTGACCTTTCTCAAAACTGTCTTGATAGAGGGTGTACAATTCAGTTTTGTCGTGTTCAGACAGCGTTTCGATGTCAAAGTATCGAATCTTGTCTGGACCAGGCTTTGTGTCTTCTCTGCACCGTGCAAGTGCTTCATGCATTTCTTGTTCAGTTATTTCATCATCTAGTCCAGTCTGTGCCAGTTTTTTGTTTAGGTCCACAATGAATTTTCTTTTCTCTTCAAGATTTTTCTGATCACTCTGTTGTATGAAACGCTTTAGTAGGGCTTGTCCTTTCTCTTCGTTTGTTTTTAACATGGTTCCATCTGTGTTGGTGGTATCTGGTATCATGGTGTTTGTGGATTTTCCCATCAATGTGTTTATAGAACTGCCAAAAGTGTGACTGTCTTGTATCAGCACTGAGTCTTTCACATAATTGTGTCCATTTATTGTCTTTTGCTTCCTGGGCTATGGTTTTGAGCCACTCTGTTTTTTCATCCATGTTTCATTTATACTTGTCCATTTTTCTAATGCTCTCGATGTCTGAGTGATGTCTTTTTCTGTGTTTTTACCAGGTTTTTACAGTAGTTCGTTTTTCTTTCCAGGTAGTCTCTGTGTCATTGTTCCACCAGGGAGGTTGTTTTCTAGATACTGGGATGTTACCTGTTTTCTGCTTCGCTTTTATAGTTCTCAGTTTAGAAACAGTATCAGATTGTATACTGTCATATTGAAACAGGTTTCTTGGTTGATATACAGAGTTTCTAGGTGATATATTTCCTTATACTGAAAACCACTGGAAGGTGGTCGCTGCCATGTGTGTTCAGTGTCTCTGCACTCACTAGAGTGTTAATTTAGGAGAGATGAGTGCTATATCGATGGTGCTGTCATTGTCTCCTTGTCTTGCACCCATATGGGCTGGTGATGTTGTTGTGAGTGGGCTGAACTTGATGTCGCACAGCATCTCTTCCAGAGCATGTCCCTGGTCGTTAGTTCCGTTCTGATCCCACATTCCAGATCTTGCATTGAGATCACCACATACCACCGTAATGTCTCCTAGTTCATCTTCAATTTCTTTTACGAAAGTTCAACGTGGTTTTTGAGGTACAGGATCCTGGGTGCACGTAAGCGTTGATGAGTACATGTTCTTCTGTTTTTCGTTTGAAGTTTGAAGGCGTATACCTAGCAGTTTACATGAATTTGTACACTATCGTTCTAGATCAAATATGGACACTTTGTATTTTAGGTTCTTTTTGATAAGTATAGCCAATCCTCTGCCATCATGTTTTTGAATTATCGCAAAGTCTGTTGGTTTTCCTTGGTGCGTTCTAGTTTCTTGTAGACACAGTATATCAAAGTTGTATGCTAATTTCTGAATGATTGATGCCCTTTTTCTTGCACTGGCGCAGTTCCAGGTATATATTCTGGAATATTTCTTGGAGAGCCATTCAGATTTTGTCATCTTTCTGGTTACTTTGCACGTTTCATCATTCTTTCTCTTCTTCCTTCTTTTGTCCTTGCTCCAGTAGCATATATAGTCCCAGTCGTCTGGAAATGCTAGGAATTTATTCTTTTCTGTCACTCTTTGTTTCTGCCTTGAATACATGAATAATAAAAACAAATGAATAGTAAAAAATAATACATAAATAAACAAATAATAAATTGAACAGATAGCTAGCTAACTAACTAACTAACTAAAACAATTGAAATAAAACTACACAGACTTTAATTTTTTTTAAAAGATAAGAGAGTAAAGTATCATACTATTAAAACAAAACACCATACACTTAGTCAACGCCAATGTGCATTATTCAGACAATAAATCTGATGGCAGTTCTGGAGAACAAAATCTGTCATTTTCATTAAAGGGAAGAGATTAAAATAACAACAATAACACCATCAGGACATACACAGCAATAACAATAGACAGGTCAATCTCAGAAAGAAAAAAAGCCGAAGAAATACGCTTTAAAACTGACTGAGACTGAAAAACTGTGTGACTCAATCTGTGTGAGAACAGAGTAAGTGGGATGTAATGAAAAAGGGACGTCCCCAAATTACTACAAGCAAAACATGTAGTAAAAATGGGACATTTAAAAAATTACGTAAGGTATATTTTGTACTCAATAGAACATCATTTTGAGCTTATTTTGTGATTTTAAGCCAATTTTATTTTCGTGTATTTTTGGGATGTCCCCTTTTACACACACGTCCCCTTTTTACTGCCGTGCAAGTCGAATTGTCCCCTAACAACTACACAGGCACGTTCACACACACACACACACACACATACACACACACACACACACACACACACAACACACACACACATACACACACACACACACACACACACTCGCACGCACGCACGCACGCACACACACACACATACACACACAATTGCATGAACTAGCATAAATCACATATCCCCTCACACACACATGACGTGCGGGGCTCCCCCGAACCCAAGAGTGAGAGAGAGAGAGAGAGAGAGAGAGAGAGAGAGAGAGAGAGAGAGAGAGAGAGAGAGGAGAGAGAGAGGTACCCGGGAGAACTGAATCCAGAACCTTGGAATTATAAAAGTCAACTGTTTACCCAATTGACTTCCGCAAGTCATGTCAGTGTCCAGTGGTTTATGGAAGCATGTAATATCTCAGCATGCACCCCCACTGAAAATGCAGATTATGCAAGAACATTGTGGTGTTTGCTTTAATTTACAACAAGAAATGGTACTTTTATTTCCGCTCCGGGCGACCTGCACTGACATCACATTTACAGAAGAGAGAAGGACAAATATTCATAAACGAATAAATAGATAAAAATGAAATAAAACAAACAAACAACAGAAACAAAAAAGTTGCCCTTTTGGCCTGGTATCGGTGGAAGTACATGGCTGTACAAATCAGTGACCAGTGGTCCGTTGCCCCACAAGATTTGTTGACCGCTCGTCCGTAACAGATTGCTGAAGGCTGTGGTAAGGGCCACTACATAACAATAGGGACAAGGGCTGCACAATGGGGTAGGATTTGCTGAACAGTAAGAGCTAGGGGGTGGGGGTGGAGAGTCTGTTGTGCTCTGTTAATGGACAATAGCACCACCTATACGGTCAGTGGGAATGCCTGGGACATAGAGGATTTGTCTGCTTCGTCATCTATTTCTTCCCCGACACGGTGTCACGACTTACGTGCGCAGTAGTTCGGTGGGTAAAAGTCAGATTCCAATGGCGGGGTCCTGGGTTCAATCCGCTAGGATACTAAGGCCTGGTGGGTAAAGGTTGGGGATTTTTCCGATCACTCAGGTTATCAAGTGTGCAGACATATCTGTGCTTAAACCTTTTTCGTGTGTATGTGCATGTGACACTGACATGTCTTACATGATCTTTAACCCTTTGACTCCCTCACCCTATCAACCAACTGCAAAAATTAACCCTTTGACTCCCTCACCCTATCCACCAGCTTCCTGCAGGAAGCTGGTGGATAGGGTGAGAAAGTCAAAGGGTTGATTTTTTTGCTTTCATAGCACGGTTGACAATGCAGGATGCTGATGGATAGGGTGCGAAAGTCAAAGGGTTAATATGCATGACATGTCAGTGTCCGGTGGCTCATGGAAACATGAAAATATCCAGCATGCACCCCCATAGAAGATAAGGGTTGGGTAACACCACATGGGAGCGTGGTCAGCTCGTCTAAATAAGTTTGGAGAATAGCGCTACACAACAACAACAACAACAACAACAACACTACTACTACTACTAATAATAACAACAACAATAATGATGTTGATGACGAATTGGTGATGATGACGACGATGATGTAATTACAATGATATAATTACATCATAAAAATAATGATAATAATTCAGCAATAAAAGTAATGATGATAATGACAACAATGATAATAAATGATAGTAATAATGACAACAACAACAACAGCAACAACAACAACATCATCACAACAACAGCAACAACAACAACATCATCAATAACAATAACAACAATGATAATGATGATGAAGACAATAATAATACCATTAATAGTGATGATGATGATGATGATGATGATGATGATGAAGATGATGATGATGATGATGATGATGATGATGATATCTGGAGTCCTGTTTAGTGCAAGTAGATTACCCACTTTCCAATCAGACTGATCACATTCCACTCTGGCGGGGGCTAGTTTGTGCAAGCAGCCTATTATCCATCCATCTTTTGGGCCAGCGAAGGTTAAGCTGAGACAGAGAAGAGATTGGAACCACCTGATAATGCTAGCCCCAGTAAAAGTTAAGATCTCTATCCCCTCACTACCCCAGGACTTCTGGAGTTTGAAGCAACCTGCACCTTCACCTTTCTACAATTTCATGAGACAAATGAATTGATAAAGAAACACATACATAAATGAAACAAGAAAAATAAATGAATAAACAACATATTAATTGAAAATAAAGAAAAAAGAATACTGAAAGTCATAAAAATATCCCAGGACATTGAAGTGTCCGCCGCATCTGTAGTACAGTGAGAGAGAAAGAGAGAGAGAGAGAGAGAGAGAGAGAGAGAGAGAGAGAGAGAGAGAGAGAGAGAGATAATGTG
>CM060306.1:59786124-59803624 GCA_030674185.1 Monoplex corrugatus | reverse complement strand
AGTGGGGAAGGGGATAATAGATGTCGAGATGATGAGATGAATATATGCGTTGTGTGAGGATCATCCTCATGTGCTTGTGCTGAGAAAAGGCAGCAAGAGAGAGAGAGAGAGCGAGAGAGGAGAGAGAGAGAGAGAGAGAGAGAGAGAGAGAGAGAGAGAGAGAGAGTGTGTGAGAAAGAGAGAGAAAGAGAAAAGAGAGAGAGAGAGAGAGAGAGAGAGAGAGAGAGAGAGAGAGAGAGAGAGAGAGAGAGAGAGGAGAGAGAGAGAATCAAACTCATGCCGACGAAAAAGCCTGCTGGAAAAGATTGTCCAATATCCCGAAGGTCATAAAGAGGTGAGGCAGAAGAGAGATCTCACCTTTTCTCCTGGTCAGCATTATGAGGGTTGGTACCCATCTCCTCTCCCTTGCTGCCCCGCCTGATCAAGCTCAGATACCATCACAGATGGTTGGACTGTGACCTCGCGCACAACATTTTTCTCGGGCCTGGTGCGAACCCTTGAAAGCCCGTAGAATAAATTGGAAAGCGAGAACTTTAAATCTACACCAACCACGTTTTTTTTTCTAAGCCAACCAGCATTTTACCTGTACGCCAACAAGGCTTTTACCTCTACGCCAACCAAGTTCTTACCTGTACGCCAACAAGGTTTTTACCAGTACGCCAACCAAGTTTTTACCCGTACGCCAACCAAGTTCTTATCTGTATGCCAACCAAGTTTTTAACCTGTACGCCAACCAAGTTCTTATCTGTATGCCAACCAAGTTTTTACCTGTACGCCAACCAAGTTCTTATCTGTACGCCAACCAAGGTTTTACCTCGACGCCAACCAAGTTTTTACCTCGACGCCATCAACTTTTTACCCGTACGCCAACAACGTTTTTCTCTACGCCAACCAGCTTTTTACCTCTTCGCCAACCAGTTTTTTACCTGTACACCGACCAACTGTTTAACTTACGCCAACCAGCTTTCACCTGTACGCCAACCAACTTTCCTGTAGGCCAAGCAAGGTTTGACCTGTACGCCAACTGTATTTTTCGTGTACACCAACCAGCTTTTACCTGTACACCAACCAACTTTTTTTCACTACGCCAACCAAGTTTTTTTAATCTCTACGCCAACCCCCTTTTTACCTGTACACCAACCACTGTTTACCTCTACGCAAACTAGTTTTTTTTAATCTCTACGCCAACCAGCTTTTTATCTGTACGCAAACCAAGCTTTTACCTGTACACCAACCCGCTTTTGACCTCTACGCAAACTAGGTTTTTATCTCTACGCCAACCAGCTTTTTACCTGTACACCAACCAGCTCGTTACCTGTACGTCAACTAGCTTTTATCTGTACGCCATCCAACTTTTTATCTGTAGGCCAACCAAGGTTTTACCTGTACGCCAACCAGCCTTTTTACCTGTACGCCAACCAAATTTTTACCTATATGCAAACCAACCTTTTATCTGTACACTAACCAAGATTTTACCTCTACGCCAATCTTTTACTTCTATGCCAACCAAACCTTTTATCTCTATGCCGTCTAACTCTTTTAAGCTGTTAAAGTTCCATGGAACAAGTGTTGGCTGGTTTCACGAACGGACAAGGAGCGAAAGCCAAGTTATGCAACATAGACTGTCATTCACGTATTAGGCCCTACCATCACAACACACACTATACGGTAGGCCTATTATGCATCAGTCCATTCATTCTACATGAAGTAAGGATCAAAGTTCAGACTTATTCTTTTAAAAATGTTTTTTGTAGGAATATGTACTAGATGGTGTGGGAAACTTGATCACAAAAGTCCAGAAGAATCACTTTTGTTTAAGACCTAATTATTGACGTCAACTTTTCCAAGACGTTTTGGAAACCGTTCACGTTAGAGTGGATTTCTGAACACCACATAGCTCGCATAAACACTTGTTTTGTTGCATGTCAGATTAAAGCTCTTTTCGTGAAAAGCTTTAAAAACATACCAAAATCTGATTTATGCATTTCAAACACAAAAGAAAGTAAACAACAATAACAACATACCCGTTGAAGTTGTTACATTTTGGAGTCTGACATCCAGCTCAAGACCTTAGTTGATACAACTGACTCCACGATATTCTCCACAAGCTGTGATACATGTCAAGCAATGTTGTTTGCTGCCACGTCTTGTTGATGTAGAATTCGTTTTGCAGTTGCAGTGGATAAAGTTCAGTAAATCATTTAGACTTTGCGGAAGGTCTGTAGCAACAGGAAAAAGTTGGTCTTGCTAAAATTCCCAGCCCCAATCCTCTGGAAAAAGTTCTGCTTCCTTTCCTCGGCTACCCCCCTCCCCCTGTACCTAATAGTACACTCTGTAAGGGTGGCACCAAACAGTTGATGAGGTGGAAGGCAGAACTGTGGCTTGGACCTGTGTGGTGCTTGACGAAAGTTTTTGTTGATATTTGGCAAGACGAAGTTTTCTTCAAGGTGTTTCCCCCACCTCTTTCTTTCATTGTAGATGTACAGGGCAACAAAAAGTCTATTGGTCAACTACGGCCACAGGCGTGTGTTGACATGTTTCAGCAACAAAGAGATGTGCAAGCCTGAGAAAGTCTGAATCACTTTTCACTGTTTTGATACAATGCCAATAGGTTGGGATGTGGTATCACATCAACAGAAAGTATGGGGTAACAGGATACTCTTGTATTCATTGCAACCGACATGTGTTTGGGAGCTTTTGATGTCAAGTATCTTAGTTTAATTTTTTTCCAGCATCCTGAAGTGAGAAATACATCTTGCATGGTAGGTTGAGCAAAACAACTAGGTCCTTGTCTTCGCCAATCACCTCAGTTATAAAGACTTCAAAAAACTGAATTGATTCCTGAACAATAAGACTGTCAGCATCATCCTGCTCTTGACAGGTTGGAATATCCTGGGCTTCAAAGGCACCGTTGAGGAGCAGCAGAAACTATTGCTAGTTCTCTATATTTGATGGGAAGTGTCTCTTTTTCTCACAAAGGAGCATGTCTACAGTGAAAACAACATTCGTTCCCATGATGCCTTTGCCTTGGCGCAGAAACGTTATATATCCTTTGTTCCGGGCCAATTACAATTACTGCCAAAGACTTTTTTGGCATCTCTTTGTTTTCTTGAAACAAAATCAACACACATCTCCACCAGACCATCTGCAACGTCATGTAAACGATGGAACAGAAAAGCACCACCAGGAGTGCACTTGGCGTTTTCAATTGGCGGAGGAGAAGCATTTATGTTCTTTTCTGAAGACTAAATGAAGTCTGCAAGAATGTGTTTATTTCTAGGAAATCCACAAGCATCCAAAAGAAATGTTGGAAGGCTCGTCAGTTCATTTCTAAATATTTTTTATGGCGAGCCATGTCATCTCTGGCAACTGTTAAGAGTCTTTGGAAAAGAAACTGTGGGCCCACCCGTATATGTTCTCATCCTATTTTGACGTCTAATTTTTGTTGACATCGTGATTGCCTGATTACTCTTCTTGAAACTTACATCTAACATTCATGCTTTTGAGAATGCTTTGGCTTATAGCATTAGCATTATCTACGATGTGTCAATGGTTTAGTTTATCAAATGGCAGCTTGCATTCGCCCTCAGCTCCTCTTTCTATTTCTCTCTCTCTCTCCCTCTCTCTCTCTCGCTCTGTCTGTCTGTCTGTCTGTCTTTCTCTCTGTGTGTGTGTGTGTCTCTCTCTCTCCTTTAAACAGACAACTGTGTCATATGTTGCTAATACATTAATGACAGAATCAGGTTGTTGCTGATGTGCGTGTTTTGTCTTGTAGAATGTGGGGAATTTGTTCTACTGCTTTCATGTCTCTAAAATTACACGCAAGAAGAAAGGAAGGTTAGCCAGTACATATATACATCCGTTATCATAGATATCCATGACTGGACAAAGTCTCTCTAAAAGCAGACTAGAAGTTGGCATCAATGATATGATATATCATTATACGATACACTTTATTTTCAATACAGACAATAAATGAACATCCAATTAATTATGGAACTTCAACATTACACATGTACATCTGTTACGATTGTACGTGACTAGACAAAGTCTGTCTATGAACAGACATACGTTGGTATGAATGATACACATGATACACTTTATGAAACAAAGAGAATCAAATGAACACTAAATGTATTGAGAAGCTTCAACTAGTATGAATGATTCATATAATACATTATTTTAAACAAATACAATGAACACGAAACAAATTGTAAAGCTTTACAATCATAAGCACACATCTTGACTTGCCTAAGTCCTACCATTATTCTAGTGAAACACAAACTGAGAATAAAAGAAGAAATCTGTATACACATCTGGGGCCAGAGGTCTCTGACCACGGGAAGACACCCAAAGAGAAACTCACACTCAAGTTCTCAGCTCTCTACTACCCTGTGTCTGTACTTGCTATCAAGTAAATGTTTCTTGACTCTGTACTTCCTTGCACAAAGAACTTGGCATCTGTAAGAAGAAGAAAAATACGAAAATAAAAATCAGAACGCGTATTTAATATAACAAGACAAGACAGGCGCAAATTTTCGGTTAAGTGGCCTTTGTCAAGCGTAAACGTAAGACAACTAATAACAAATAAACATCAAACACAAAACTAGTGGAAAAACAACCAAACTTCCCTGCTGTTGAACGCAGGCGGTCACACTTGTTTTGGACTAGAATCTACAAGTGGCTACAACTTGCTGTTGTTGGGTAGGTGTTTGTAGGCAGAAAGACAACGCTTTGGATTTACCAACCAATGAGGGGAGTATGCACAATAAACCATTGTGATGTACATAGGCCGACACAACGTGAGAGTGAGTGAGGGAGGTAAACGAATAAAGGGGGTGGGGTGGGGTGGGGAGGTCACAGACTGTGAGAAAAAGAGTGAGAGTGGTGGAAACCGTGGAACGCACCAGAAAGCACCTGTCATCCCTGCACACGGACAGGGACATGTGAGAATGATGAAGTGAGATAAACAAACAGAAAATGGGGAGGGGATGGATTGTGATAGAGAAAGTTTAAAAAAAGATGGAAGGAGGGAGGCATGTGAGGACAGGAAATCTTGATGGAGGTAAGAGTGGGGGAAGAAGGATATGAATACAGGTATTAAACCCTGACCATTTATGTACACAGGTAAGAATTACGTCGACCCATGTACATCGACCACAGGTTATTGTTTGTGGGAGCCGTAATGTACCTACTCAATAGTCTGCTGTTAACGTAACTGTTGCGTAATACCAATAGGGAAGCGTGATCATTCAAGTCCACTTGCTTTTCTGTGACACCTCTTTCAGCCAGTGAACTACTTTCGACATCTCAGTGGCATAAGCAGGCTCCTTCTCTCCTGTCTTGAGATTGACCCAGCGTCACACAGCAAATCAGTGTCAAAGACAATTCTGTAGTGACAGATACTTTGGTAAGTCAATAGGTGAAGTTTTTCATTTGACCTGATAGGCCGTCAGGTGACGAGGCACTGGCGACCTAAACTTTGGTCAGGGCCACCATAATGAGGGCAATGCCATCAAGTACAATAACTTAAACTTCTTTATCTCCACCCCCCCCCAAAAAAAAAAAAAAAAAAGAAAAAAGAAGGCAAACAAAAACCGTGTGTGTTTGTGACGAGGCTTTCAAGTTTTGCAATAGAAAGCAAATTACACAAAAGTTAATCTTGATCTTGCACACTTTTCTGTTAAGTGGCATTTTATAAGCCCATGTTTACTGAAAATTAACTTTCGGTTACAACGTTTTCTTTACCTTTCACTCTTCATTAACATTAAACTTTTATTAATGGCGTCTGCATACTTGTGTTTTTTTTAGGACTGACTTTTGAAAGCATATTTCACTTTTTTTTGTTCTACATTTCATATACCATGGAGCTTGTGTGTTCTAATAACATGGCAATTTTTTGTAATAATTATGTCTTAACTGATGTCATTGAATTGTTTTTAATAACAGAAATTTTGCAAAATGATTTGGATCTTGGCTGTATGTGTCACGACTGAGTCTAAACTGTGGTTGGTATAAATATACTGACTTTGTGTCCGTAGAGAATGGAAAAAAAAACAAAGAAAAAAAAATCAGAAGGAGGTGCTAGCAGTTTAAGGAAGGGGGCACATGCTGCCACTTGATTTTGTTACTGCTGATGAATAAAAAAAAAATCCTTACAGGAGAAAGGTGTCTTGCTTAATATTCAGTAATGAGATGAGACGCCATCACAGTGGTATTTTGGACATTCACGTTAGGTATGTGGTGTAACTCGTAAAAATCATCTGAGCAATGTTACGCCATCACAGTGGTATTTTGGACATTCACGTTAGGTATGTGGTGTAACTCGTAAAAGTCATCTGAGCAATGTTACGCCATCACAGTGGTATTTTGGACATTCACGTTAGGTATGTGGTGTAACTCGTAAACGTCATCTGAGCAATGTTACGCCATCATGTGTAAAGTGAAACTAAAACACAAAATGTAATATGATACAATTATTTATCTGGGTAGCAGTCCAGGAAAAAAAAGGGAGATTGTTCGTATTTCTTGACCATTCTCATTCTCTATCTCTCCCCCCTTGCTCTCTAGCTCTTTCTTTGACCAAATGCTTGAAGCTTGCCTTGTTAGAATATCTATGTTATTTGATATACAATTCATGTGTAGTGTAATGCTAACCTTTGGGCGATGGCTAAACGTGAAAAAGTATATACATTGATTGTTTCGTACCTTCGTAAATATAATTTGTTCTTGTTCATGTTCTGTCTGTCTGTCTGTCTGTCTATCTCTGTGTCTCTGTCTGTGTCGTGTCTGTCTGTTCTTTTCTTTCCTTTCTTTCCTTTAAAAATGCTATGTAACTGCAATGTCTAGCTGGCTATACAGCTTTGAAAAGCGATATCTGTAGGCACATCTCGTAGATGCCAGGAAGGACGAAATTCACTGTTCGCTCGTTCTACCCGACAGGTTTTAAATAAAACCTGATCTTTCACAGATTCCTTGACAGGTGCTGTAGTCAAGTGGGTAAGACGTTGAACATCCAATAGGCAAGTCTAAATTTCCATTCTGCCGTAGTATCTCTCTCACTCTGTCTGTCTGTCTGTCTGTCTGTCTGTCTGTCTCTCTTTCTTCTCTTTTTCTCCCTCCGCCCCCTATTTTCTGTTAGCGTTTTTATATCCTACAGGTCAAATAAACCTGTTCTTCCACATGTTCGTGTGTCCTGTGTGTACTCAGTTTATCATTCATAAAGAGATCCAGTGCATCAAAAGGAAAATGTCACCTTCCCTATGGTTAAGGTAAAAAGGCGAAGGTTGTTCCCTAACCCTGAGGTCAAAAGGAAATGAGATGGTGAAGACCTCAACCTTGATCATTACTAGCATTATGAAGTGATGCCTATCTCCTATCCATTGCAGCTTGACCTTCCCCAACTCTGAATAGAACCAGGTACTTATTCACAGCTTGATGATCTGAAGACCACAGTTTTGTCGTTGTTGTTGGTGCTGTTGTTGTTTTTGTTGTGCCATCATCTGCATCACTGCTGTCTTCACTACCCACTGCCAGTCATGTGTGCTGTCCAACAGACGTCCACACCCACCAAAACTGTGATCACCCCTTGAACAGGGAATGAAGATCCACACAATCTGGGACAGTTTCTCACAATCCCTTGATGACGGGAATGGGAATGATAGTGATGATGTTATGGAGTGCCATTTTGGACTGAGACTGCGTGATAGGGCTGTACTCTAGATTCACTTTCAGAAAATATCCTGATGAAGTTAGACCCCAGAGATACAGACATCTGCGGTATTCGTCAGGAAATTTGAACAACAGCCTCAGTGAGGCCATCCACAACCAGAGTCTTTGGTACAGTCTTGCCGACAAGCCCGTAGCACGCTCAGCTCCGAGTAGGAGCTGGTCAGAGCCGAAAAATGTCACACTTTTTTGTTTTAGGCTGACAGGAATTTGAATCTTTGACCTCCCAGTCATTGTTGACTGGGCCCATACGGGCATAGTTATTATTGCATCTGATTGGAAGTTGTGCATACCTATGCCAGTCACACTAGAAGGCCAGCTGTCCACCTTGATGCCGATCATTCCTCGTCTGTAGCTGTACATGTTTGGTAAACTCCGGTTCACACCTGCAGCAAGAGACGTGATTTGTGTTTCCCTTTGGGTCAAGAGATACAGACTAAGTCACACCTTACTCCCCCGCGCACCACGTCTATTTTGTTTCATTTTCACTGAACTGATTAAGGCAAAGGCTGAGTACAAAGAGTGTCCTGGAGGATCAAAGCACCTGTTTAGGATACGATTTCTCCAAATTCGATTCCTGATCGGGAGTTTTTTCTCCCTACCTTCATTAGACCTTTAGTTGTAGTCTGGGTGCGAGCCTTTCGAATGAGACGATACACTGACGTACTGTGTGCATCATGTATTTAGCGCACGTAAAACTATCGTACGCCAACAAAGGAGCTGTCCTTGGCAAAATTCTGTAGAAAAAATAGCTTTCATTGTAAACAAAAAATGCATACATACAATAAAAATATAGGTGGCGCTATGCTATGGCTTTCCATAGGTCCATCAGCCCGTATTTCATGCACAAAAATTTAGTCATGAAAAAAAAGAAAAAAAGAATTCGTTTCTATATCAAAGGAAGGCGCAATAGACGCAGTATATAGGGCCAAAATGTAGACCCTAATTATTATATACACGGCCGTAGAATGGGCCAGCCAAAAATAATTGTGCTCGAAATATGACGAACTGCTTTTCAGATAGCGCTTCTTTCATCCAGATCACTGGACTGACCATTTGAGGTGTAGCCATGCTGAAACACACATGAAGAAATACGGGCAAATAATACGGGGAAGGGGGGAGGGGGTCCTTCTCTCTCCACGACTGCATCATATCCACCGAACCGTTTTACGCGTCACTTATTTTCTTGTTGTTGTTGTTTGACTATGTGTATTTATTTATTTATTTATTTATCTATTTATCGATTTATTTATTTATTTATTTACTTATTTACTTACTTACTATTATTTATCTATTTTTATGCTCAACAAATTCAAAGCTCAATGTTTAAAACTTCACATTTTCAATCAACGCACACGGGCATGTGTGTGCGTGTGTATGTATGTGTGTGTAAGTGTGTGTGTGTGCGCGAACACGCACCGCGTGTGGGCGCGCGCGCGTGCGTGTGTGTGTATGTGTGTGTATGTATACCTGTGTGTGTTTGGTGTGTGTATATGTGTTTGTGTTTCTCGCTGTATCCTCATCTCTCTCTCTTCTCTCTCTCTCTCTCTCTCTCTCTCTCTCTCTTCTCTCTCTCTCTCTCTCTCTCTCTCTCTCTCTCTCTCTCTCTCTCTCTCTCTCTGTGTAAGCGTCTGTGTGTATTTCTGTCTCTGTCTTTGTCTCTGTCTGTCTGTCTGTCTGTCTGTCTGTCTGTCTCTATCTCTCTCTCTTTGTGAGTGTGTGTTTGTATCTGTGTGTGTCTGTATGCGTCTGCGTGTGTCTGTATGTGTCTGTGTGTGCTTGTATGTGTTTGCGTGTATCTGTATGTGTCTCTGTGTGTTTGTATGTGTCTGCGTGTGTCTGTATGTGTCTGTGTGTGCTTGTATGTGTTTGCGTGTATCTGTATGTGTCTCTGTGTGTCTGCATGTGTCTGCGTGTGTCTGTATGTGTCTGTGTGTGCTTGTATGTGTCTGTATGTGTATGTGTGTGTCCCTGTGTGTGTGTGTGTGTTGTGTGTGTGTGTGTGTGTGTATGTGTGTGTGTTGTGTGTGTGTGTGTATGTGTGTGTGTGTGTGTGTGTGTGTGTGTGTGTGTGTGTGTGTGTGTGTGTGTGTTACGAGACAACAAAAGAATGACTCTAGAACGTACCGTACACTGTGTCCAGCTAATAAGTTGCCTTTTGCGCTTGCACTGATTATGGCACCGATATTTGCGACACTGGTAAATAGATCAGTTATGGCAGGCTAAATATTTCTTCTATCCAGTTATGCATTGACAAACAAGATTATCTCCTTTCTGCTGTACTGACAAGAAAATTTGTTATTGTCAGTCGCTTTTTTGTCATCGTTATATGCTTTTAAGCGATTGACTTATTGTTGTTTTATTTTCGATTTCTGTTCTTTGTCGTTTTTGTTTTTGTTATTGGCGTTTTGTTTACTTTCTTTTTTTCTGTTTGTTTTCTGTTTAATAACGTCTTTTTCAATATTTTTCAATGTAATGGACTTTTTCTTTTCTTTTTTTTTTCTTTCATTCTTCATGCACTTTCCTTTTTTTCCTACTTTTTCTTTTTTTCTTTTTTTTCTTTCATTCTTCATGCACTTTCCTTTTTTTCCTACTTTTTCTTTTTTTCCCCTCTTCTTTTCTTTCTTTTCAGCTTTCATAGTGCTTTTGTGATGGGCTGAGTTTTAAATAATACAATACAATACAATACAATACAATACGCACACATTTCCAAATTTGTGTCAATGAATAAGTATCGTTTGACATGGTGTTGTATTGTACTGTATTGTGTTGGATTGTATTGTATTGTATTGCATTGCATTGTATTGCATTGTAAACAAGGAACATCTGTTTGACGATTCTGTTTCCTTTTCTTCCTTCTTTCCTTATTTTTCTCCTACCCCCCCCCCCCCCTCTCTCTCTCGCTCTCTCTCTCTCTCTCTGTCTTTATTTTCTCTTTTGTTTTCGTCTTTTTTGTTTTTCTGTTTTAATCACACACACACACACACACACAACACACACACACACACACACACACACACACACACACACACACACACACACACATACACACTCGCACACACATACACACGCACACACTCCACACTTACACACGTACACACATACGCACACACACACATACTCCGTACACTCACACACACACACACACACGTGCGCGCGCGCGCACACACACACACATGCACAAACACACACATGCACACACACAAGCACGACGCACGTGCGCTCTTATGCAACACACATACAACACACACACACACACACACACACACACACACACATTCACACCCAGTACAGTGACACAACCCTCAGGAAATATGAAATTACTTCTCTCTTCCTCGTTCTCCGCCTTTTTTTCTCTTTTTTCTGCTCTTTTTGTAAGTTCTTCTGGGTTTTCATTCAGCTTATTTCTATGTATACATTCTGTATGTATGCCTCTGGCACACACATGGAAGAAACCAGTTTGCTGACACCTTACGCCGCACAACTCATCACCCACAACATGGACTTGTGTAACTGTAGACTCACAGTAAAGATGAAGGTCGTCCCATGAGCTTGATGGGAATGGTGGGACAGTGAGGTGGTAGCGACCTTACCATTTTGTTGGGGTCTGCAATGTGAACGTGGTGCCCGTGCCCATCTCCTCTCCGCACAAGTTGTACTTTCCCCAGTCCTAAACGAGGTCAGTTGTCCCATCTTGTCGCTGGGTGGAGCTGGAGCAGCATGTACATATACAGTTTTTCTCAAGCTAGAACCAAGCCAGTACAATCAAGTGAAGGGTGGGAGCTCGACATTTAAGCCTTTGACTCCCGCACCCTGTCCACCAGCATCTTGCACTGTCAACCACGCTGGGAAAGCAAAAACTTAACCCTTTGACTCCCTCACCCTATCCACCAGCTTCCCACAGGAAGCTGGTGGATAGGGTGCGGGAATCAAAGGGTTAAGTTTTTGCAGTTGGTGGATAGGGTGCAGGAATCAAAGGGTTAAGTTTTTGCAGCTGGTGGATAGGGTGCGGGAATCAAAGGGTTAAGCCAACCTGGCCTCTGTAGATATAATCTTGTTTATGTACTTACTGCCCATTACGCTGACAGCAACGAAGATCCGCCATTGCTGCTCTGAACCAGCGTCTGTATGGTATCCCAGGTTCTTTTCTGTTTTCCTTCTACTTGTTCGTCGCCATATGTTCTTGGGGCCTCCCCTTGTGTCTCCCTCCTTTTGTCCAGAGCGACGCAGTCTGGGTGATATGATCCATTCTCTCTTTGCATAATGTGTTCAGTCCATCGCCATGATCGTTTTGTGGTGATAGTATTCATACTGTCAACACGCAAAGTCAGAACACAATTGAGGCAACTGAAATGTGGTTTCTAAGAAGAATTTTGAGAGTTCAATGGACAGCAAAGAAAACAAACGAAACAGTCTTGAAGGAGGCAGGCACAAGAAGATCATTAATAAAAAAGATTAGGAAAAGACAAGCAACATTTATGGGCCATTTTATGAAGAAGGGCGAATTAGAGCACATGGTTATAACAGTAAAGCTGAAAGGAAAGAGAACAGCAGGTAGACCCAGGGAGAAAAGGTTGGACGGACTTGCAGGGTGGCTGAGGACAGAGAGGTTAGGGGATGCACTTGCAGTGACAAGGGACAGATTCGTGTGGAGGGCCATGATTGCTAACGCCGTGCGGCAGAACACATGACGATGACGATGAGTATGTTCATACTCTCTTGGTTGCCTCGGGTGAGCAGTTGTTGGTTGGAAATGGTGTTGGACCAGAAAATTTGATTGATTGTTTGGGAAGTTGATAGCTGGTAAGGTCGTTCTGTGTCAGCCTCCTGCAATACTGGGTAACAGGGTAAATGTGTCCCATTATTGGGATGCCGTCGGAGAGAGAGCCAACAGAGCACGCTACTGGTCAGTATTGTAATAGCTGTACACATTCTTCCACATCACCGCTTTACCTTTACCAACAATGCACAAGGATGATGAGTTTATTGACGGCTGGGTAGGCTGAAAGCTGACTACGTAGGTTTGTTTGTGAAATAGCGTGTTTCTACGTGTGTGTGCACATGTGTGTGAATGTGTGTGTGTACGTGTGTGTGTGTATGTGTGTGTGTAAGTGTACAATGTGTGTGAGTGTGTGTGTGTGTGTGTGTGTGTGTGTGTGTGTGTGTGTGTGTGTGTGTGTGTGTGTGTGTGTGGAGAGAGAGACAGACAGACAGACGGACAGACAGAGACAAACATACAGAGAGAGAGAGAGAGAGAGAGAGAGAGAGAGAGAAAGAAAGAAAGAAAGAGAGAGAGAGAGAGAGAGAGAGAGAGAGAGAGAGAGAGAGAGAGAGAGAGAGAGAGAGAGAGACTTATGCCACGAACGAGGTTGTGCCAGGCCAGAAGACAGGCGTTCTCCTTTTACGCAGTCCAAGACATGGCATTATATACCACCCTTAAAACACCAACATGACTCACGGATTTGGCGGTCTAATAATAATTACAAGTCACTTAAGTACATTCACACGACTTGTACACTCATTGTGGCATTATAATATGTCATCTTTGGGGGGAGAAAAGAAAAGAAAAAAGAGAGAAAAAAAAAGAGAAAAAAAAAAAAAAAAAGGGAACGGGACCAACGCACAGAGCCAGTCAGCAGAATGAGTCAGTCAGATTTCTCACGGCGCAATTACCCGTCTTGCTGCCCTTGACTGAAGACTACACATAAATGGTTTCTGTCACTAAATAATCATTAACGTAGTAAATTACAGATGTTCCCTAAATTGAAGATCTGCTTAGGGTACAGGAACAGCTCCCGCCTTCTGGAACAATCACAGCCAACAACATAAAAACTGACCTATTTCCAATATATCTGAATGTTCAACTGTCCTAATGGTGTCAGCTTAGTCTTTCGCAGCTACTCCCATCTCCCCGTCCTCACGATTTCCTTTTCAAGACTTTGCCTGCGCATGGAGTTTTGCGCAAGTTCAATGAGTTTGCCAGATGATCATAGATAGATTTGGATGGAGCACATATGGACTTGTCTGAGCGTGATGAATACATCTTGAACAAACTCCAACTGAAATTCCGACTTCCTTGCTCCAATCCGATTGCATGGGTCTTGGTGTGGAAAAGCTCGTGAGTGCGACCTCCATTCCATGCTTTTAGTGGGTATCTGACCCCGTTTAGGGTTAAGGGAAAGTAACGAAGTGAGGGAGAAAAGATGGCTGCAAGCCCTCAATCATAATGTTGGCCATTAGAAAAGTTGGGATCTCTACCATGTCACACCTACGACCTTAGGGTTATGAAACGGCCTTCACCTTTTTGCCCGAATGCAAGCTACAGGACTTTTCCTAGCGGTATAACTTGCACTGATTGGAGTCACTGGATCTGACATGACTGCCCATCCCATTTCTTTCAGCGGTTTCCCCATTTTCTCCCCCCCCCCCCTCCTTTCTCTCTGTCTCTCTCTGTCTCTGTCTCTGACTCTGTCTCTGTCTGTCTGTCTGTCTCTTTCTCTCTCTCTCTCTGCCTCTATCTGTCTGTTGCCCTATCTGGCTCTCTCTGTCTCTCTCAATCCCCCCCGTCTCAATCCCCCCTTCCCTCTGTCTGTCTGTCTCTTTATCTCTGTCTTCCTATCTGTCTCTCTTTTCCTCTGCCTCTCTTCCTATGTCTGTCTCTGTGCCTCTTTGATTATCTGCCCAGAATTGTTCGTTATTCATAACAGTATTTGTGTGTTTGTCATTGAACGTAAGTTCATGCCTATGTGTACATGTCCGAGCGAGCGTCACTTTACATGAATGCTTACATGGTGCATGATTGAGCGTCATTGCATGCATGGGTGCGTGCGTGTGTGTATATGTGTGTGTGCATGTATGTGTATGCGCGCGCGCGTGTGTGTCTGTGTGTGCGTGCGTGCACGTGCGTGCGTTTGAGTGTGTGTGTGGTGTGTTTAATGAATGAGATTCTTTCCCATTTTAAGGCATTATCACAAAATAAATATGTTTTCACCAGTTTCAACCCCTCCCATCCTCACCCTCTCTGTTATTGTGCCAGTGGCTGTTGGCCTAAGCCATTGAAGTCCTGGAGTCTCAAATATGATCGCCTGTGAAGATATAAACGTTTAGGCTTATACAGTCAACAACTATTTAGTCTTTTCTTCTCGAGATTCTCGAATGTGGGGTCGACGACCACGGTAGTCAAATGGGTAAAACATCAGACTGCCAACTGGAAGGCCGGTGTTCCATCCCGTCTGGCTACCCCCTGCCTGATATTAGATAAAGGATGGAGATTTTGTCCATCTCCCAGGTCATCAAGCTGGCAGACCTGTTTGTGCCTCAGTCCCCTTTGTGTGTAAACGCACGCACAATGTCAGATACGCACTTTAACCCTTTGACTCCCGCACCCTATCCAACAACCACAAAAACTTAACTCTTTGACATCCTATCCATCAGCTTTCCGCCGGAAACTGGTGGATAGGGTGAGAGAGTTAAAGAGTTAAGATTTTGCTTTGTTAGCATGGTTTACAATGCGGAATGTTGGTAGCTAGACAGGATGCGGGAGTCAAAGGGTTAAATATTCTGTAAGTCGTATCAGTATGTGGTGGTTTATGGAAACACGAAAACAGCCATCATGCACACTCATCCCATGCAAAGTATGTAGACTGTGCAGCAACATACTGCCAGCGCAATGTGGGCAAAACAACACGCACACACACATCCGAAAAAAAAATGGAACGTTAACCAAAACGAAAACCCAAATTGAAATAAATACGCAAACAAATAAACATACATACATACATGCATACATACATACATACATACATACATACATACAAACATACATATATAGAAACATACATTCATACGTACATACACATACATACATACATACATACATATATACATACATATATACATACATACATTCATACATACATACAAACACACATACATACATACACACACATACATACATAACATGCATACACATGTACATACGTACATAGATACATAGAGACACACACACATGCATACATGCATACATACATACATACATACATACATACATACATACATACACACGTACATACACACGTACATACATACATAAAGAATCATTTTAAAGATACAAAATTAACATGAATAAATAAATAAATGAAGTAATAAATAAATAAGTAAATAAACAAAACAAAGGTGGTGTCTGGTCAGCGTTGATTGCAGCTTCCGCAGCAGGAACTGTCACTGTGTAGCGATCGCTATACTGAAGTTGATAGTTTCAACATTGTAAATCTGTTTTTAACATTTCAACATCTGATAGTAACTGAAACCTTTTTAAAAAAAAAAATTTTTGATAACTTTCTAGCTTTCTGGCTACGATATTGTATGTGGAAATGAGGAAGACGGGGAAGTGTGTGCATTGTGAGGGGAGGGGGGGGAGGGAGGGGGTACGTATTTTTAGACAATATTTATCAGTTAGTGCTGCTGTGATCAATTAAAGTCCTAACAATCGCGCGTGACCGGCTATTAGAATGGCACTTTCCTAGGTGGTCAGCTCGCCCACTCTCTGTCTGTCTGTCGGTCTGTCTGTCTGTCTCTCTCTCTCTCATATATCAACAGGCGCGTGCAAACACACACACACACACACACACACACACACACACACACCACACATACATACACACACACACACAAACATAAACACGCGCGCGTGGGCACACGCACATACACACACTGCACACACATACACTGCACACACAAACAAAAACTGTCTGTCTGTCTGTCTGTCTGTCTTTCTTTCTCTCTCTCTCACACGTACAAATACACACACACACGGTAGCATGCACGCACGCACACACACACGCCTCACACACACACGCCTCACACACACACACACACACACACACACACACACACACACACACACACACACACCTCACGCACACACACACACACACACACACACACACACACACACACACACACACACACACATAAATGCGCGCAGACACTCGCACACGCACACATGTACGCAGACGCACGTGCGCACACACACACACACACACACACACACACACAACAGACACACACACACATTCTCTCTCTCTCTCTCTCGCTCTCTTCTCTCTTTTTGTCGGGTGTCATAACATACCGGGTAGACAGGCCGGACAAACGACTACTGCCCAGTAGAACCGGTTAGGCCAGAGCAGGAGAGAGAGAGCAGTTAGGTAATCGCTTGTAGGTGTGCTCTCTCAGGTTTAGTAAGAGGAAAGGGCGATTTGGGCAACTTTCTCTTGAACTCGAATGAGGGTTTACTTGTGAGAGGGAGTGGGCTTGGACTTGGCTCGGCTTCTTAAAAATAAGGCAGAGAAAGGGGTCGGCCTGAACCATGAAAATGATCAACAAGAAAGATTGTTATGTTGTCAACAAAATGAAAACAGAAATGAGTTTTAACTGTCACAAATACAAGTAACGTTTTGCGAAATCGTGGTGGGGTGGGGTAAAGAAGAGGGGCAATATTTGTTGTTGTTGTTGTTGTCGTTGTTGTTGTTGTCGTTGTTGTCGTTGTTGTTGTCGTTGTTGTTGTTGTTGTTGTTCGTTGTTGTTGTTGTTGTCGTTGTTGTTGTTGTCGTTGTTGTCGTTGTTGTTGTCGTTGTTGTTGTTGTTGTCGTTGTTGTTGTCGTTGTTGTCGTTGTTGTTGTCGTTGTTGTTGTCGTTGTTGTTGTTGTTGTTGTTGTTGTTGTCGTTGTTGTTGTTGTTGTTGTTATTGTCGCTGTTGTTGTTGTTGTCGTTG
>CM060306.1:59768624-59781124 GCA_030674185.1 Monoplex corrugatus | reverse complement strand
GTCGTATCGTATTGCATCGTGTCGTTCGCACGTCACATCGCATCGCATCGCATTGTATCGTATAGCATCGCATAGCATAGCATAGCAATTCATTGCATCGCATCACATCGCATCCTGTAGCATCGCATCGCTTCGCATAGCATCACATCGCATCGCATTGCATCGCGTCGTACAGCATCACATCGCATCAGACCACGTCAGATCACATCAGATAATATAATATCTTTCTGCATCGTATCATATCATATCGCATCACATAGTATCATATTATATTATATCGTATCCTTTCGTATAATGTCATCTCACGGTATGTTATGTCATGTCATGTCATGTAACGCCATGTCATGCTGACATGTAGTGTCATGTTGCATTGCGTTGTGTCATATATTGTTTTGTGTTGCGAAACTTTTCATGACATTGTGTTGCATTGTATTGTTTCGTATCGTAACTATCGAATCGAATAGCATTGTATCGTATTGTATTGTATTGTTTCGTATCGTACCAGATCGTATCGTATCGTATCGAATCGAATCGAATCGCATTGTATCGTATTGTATCGTATTGCACCGCCTCGTTTTGTGTCGTACTGTATAATATAGTGTGGTATTGCATCATATCGTATCGTATCGTCGTATCGTATCGTATCGTATATCGTATCGTATCGTATCGTGCTGTGTACAGTCTGCTACAAACTGAACATTCGTATTCCTTTCTTTTCTTGTAAAAGACATATTGTTCATAATAAAAGCAAATGAGCATTGGGCATACATTCAGAACAACGAGAAGATGCGTTCAACCGTTCAAGTGGACACTGTTGATACTGATATGAAAAGAGCATTTGATGAAAACTTTCTAAATAGCAGTCAAACCGAAAAAAAAAGACACAGACAGAAAGAAAAAAGATAGACAGGTCCGGTGAGTCATTTCTTGCTCACAATTTCAGAGGGAGAAAGAGAAGAGAGAGAGAGAGAGAGAGAGAGAGACAGAGCAAAAGACGACAGACAGACAGACAGACAGACTGACAGACAGGCAGGCAGGCAGGCAGACAGGCAGACAGGACAGACAGGCAGACAGACAGACAGACATGCAGGCAGGCAGGCAGGCAAACAGGCAGGCAGACAGACAGGCAGACAGGCAGGCAGACAGGCAAGCAGACAGACAGACAGACAGGCAGGCAGACAGACAGGCAGACAGACCGACAGACAGACAAGCAGACAGAGACAGACAGAGACAGAGATAAGAGAGACGGAGAGACAGAGACGTAAAGAGAGAGACGGAGAGAGACATACCGAGAAAAAATGCGTGAGAGAGTGAGAGAATGAGAGAGTAGATGTGTGTTCGTGTGATTGTGTATGTATGTGCGCGTGCACACATGCGTGTGTGTTTGTGTGTGCATGTGTGTGTGTGTGTGTGTTACAAATCATACTTTCGTAACTCTCTACCCCACCCAAGCCACCCTTGCAAGTCTTTCTCGCAAGCAAGGCTTGTCCACCAACGACTGCACACACACACACACACACACACACACACACACACACACACACACACACACACACACACCACACACACAAAACACACACACACACACACACTCGCAGTCACACACAGTCACAGTCACACGCACGTACACACCTGAGCTCACCTGAGAACGTTCCAATGGTAGCACAAAAGCCGGGCAGGTCAACCAAGCGTGATGGGATTTTGACATAAAAGCCAGTGCCGGTTGAAAGGGCGTTGGAATGGTCACGAGGCCGGTGGGGAAGCAGCTAGCAGAAGTGAGGTCCCTTTCAGGCTCTTTACTTGACCAATTTTGCGGTAGCAGCCAGCCCACAATCCCTGCAGCATAGAATACCAGCAGGGCTGAGTGTACTTCCAGTCCACCCCGGGTACGACGTGGTCCTTTCTTCTGTTGGGTGTGGTCTTCTGTTTTGGTGGATGAGCTGTGTTCGGTGCTGAGAGATTTTGGATTCGTTGGAGTTCCTGGCATCGCTCTTGGGAGGTAAAAGCAAGAACCTTTTTTTTTTTGTGGTGACATTTTTTTTAGCATGTTGATTGGCGGAGGGGGAAGGATGAAAAGAAAGAAATGAGATGTATCGCACATATTTCACAACTAAAAGAGATAACGCTTCTCTCTTCAGAGATGAGAAAAAAAGGTTTGATTTTTTTCATTCTTTTTTCTTTTCCATCTTGCTTTATTTCTCTCCGGCTCTTTCAGCCTCTCCCTTCATCCGCCTATCTCTCTCTCTCTCTCTGTCTCCCTCTTTATATTTGTATTTTCAGTTTTGATTTTCCTGTTAAAAAGGAAGAGACAAGATCGCTCTTTCCCCGAAAAAAATCTTTAGACGGAGTTACATGACAATGGGGAACATCTTTGCATAAGATCAAGCGGTAGAACATAATGTGACATGCTCTCCTCTCTCTCTCTCTCTCTCTCTCTCTCTCTCTCTCTCTCTCTCTCTCTCTCTCTCCTCTCTCTCTTTCTCTCTCTCTCTCTCTTATATCTGAGGAGAGGCAGAGAGAAAAGGTCAATTCTAATTGGCATTACATGAAAATTCAAAACAATACAATACAAAAGTGTTATTGCAGTGTTGTAGATGGATCTGATCATTGGTATGTGGACACAGCGGAGGGCGTGGCCTGGTGGGTAAAGCACTCACCCTGATTGCAAGAAACCAGTATTCAACTTCCCGTCACACAGTTTTTTTTTCTCTCCCCTCCTCCTCTCTCCCGCTTCCTCCACTAGACCTTGAGTGGTAGTCTGGATGCTAGTCTTTTAAAAGAGGTGATAAACCGAACTCTTGTATGCTGCAATACACATGGCGTACGTTAAAGATCTCATGTCAACAAAGCAGTCATCCCTTAGCAAAAATCTGCCCCAAAACTCACTTTCAAAAGACAATAAAAATACACGCATACAGGGGGAAAAGGTAGCGCCAAACTAAGGAGACACGCTTTCCCAAGGGACAGCAGCCTGCATTTTACATTGAAAAAGTCCACTGTAATTTTAAAAAACAAACAAACAAACAAACAAACAAAACAAACAAACAAAAAACACAGAATTTCTGATCCAAGTTAGCAATGATTAGAAGTCGAACATTGTGGTGGTAATATAACTGAAATTTTCGTCTAATATCACTCATAGTGAAAAGACGTTAAATCAAAGAACGAACGATAACTGAAATTGCAGCTTTATAATAATTATAACTGATGCTGATACTAGTCAAAGAGTACGTTGCCTATTAGAAAAAGAAAATACATTGCTTTATTCCAAGCATGCTGACATGAATTAAGTCTCTTTGAATTACATGTTGTTTATTGTGAAAGTGTGAATAGATGCGATCTTTTCAAAAACCAAAATTACACAAGACATACCTCCAAGTAGACTAGGGGAGAGTAAGCTTACATTACTGTGTTTGACTATCATGGTCAAATGTCACATTTAATCAATAAGCTCTTTTCACTTAGGCAAGACGCTCATTGAGAATGGCCTCAAGACTAAGCGATTAGTGCTTTCAACAGAGGGCTCAATGTATGGTTTGCAAAGCTCGCAGGATCAGACCACGAACAACAGAGCTCTTCTGTTGTGACTCAGTAGTTAAGTAGTCTTCTCTGGTGGGTGGTCTTAAAGCTCTCGTGGACTCCCAGATACTAAGAGTGCAAGTGAATGAAATTGGATTTAATATGTGTTGAGGAATCAAAGTAAAAGGCGTTGGGATATTGTTATTAAAAGAGTGCGGTAGAACATGAGTAAGAAAAACAAAACAAAACAAACAACCCCCCAAAACAACAACAACAACAACAAACCACCACCACCAACAACAAAATAAAAAAAAACCCAGGTCTAAGTTTTGAATGTGTTCCCTTGTCCGCAAAGTCGTGTTACCTGACCAGTTTGACTAAAACAACTTACATGTCAAGAGATATTGTTTTCATAAATTACCCAAAAGTTAACAAGAAACACCCGAGGATGCGGATGAGATCAGAGAACTGTGTCTTGCCACTGTCCGGACAATCACTTGCCAAACTCGATAGCCATTTCATCAAGCAAAGGGGAAGGAGGGGGGGTCCATGGATTGCATGGCCCATTCGGACCCATCATCAGTTACCTTGTTGACAAAACAAATGGCAAGGTGGGGAGATGACAAACCCTGGGACAAAGCCACACAACGTGCACCAGCCAGGTCCAGCCCAGCCTCCGGACCAAGAGAGAAAGGAAGAGCCCTCTCTCGCCCCACTCTGGACCCTCATCTCTCTCTCTCTCTCTCTCTCTCTCTCTCTCTCTCTCTCTCTCTCTCTCTCTCTCTCTCTCTCCCCTTCTCTCTCTCCCCCCTCTCTCTCTCGGGCACAATGTTATAACACACCACGATTATTCATGATTTCTATCTGTCACACAGCATAAGTTAAGTGGCAAAGCGCAAACGGAATCGCCTGCACAGTGGGACGCCGTCTTAGTTAAAAACTGAAAGTAAAACAGTGTGTGTGTGTGTGTGTGTGTGTGTGTGTGCGTGTGTGTGTGTGTGTGTGTGTGTGTGTGTGTGTGTGTGTGTGTGTGTGTGTGTGTGTGTGTGTGTGTGTGTGTGTGTGTGTGTGTGTGTGTGTGTGTGTGTGTGTGTGCGAGAGCTTAGTATATTCACAGTCAAGCCGCATGAGAGCACATTATGACATTGGCACTTGAACACAGGCTGATAGAAAGATAGAAAGTAGATGAATTCGAAGAAGGTTGATAGTTACATATAAATCCAAAACAGTTACACATATTGCGAACTAAAGATTGAAGAATCTTCATCCAGTTTGTCATATATATTGGCTATCCACATTTAACTGATACATGCAGTGATTTAAATGTTTCTCACACCTGACCATTTACACAGGCGAAAGACTTTCCTATATTTTCAAAAAATACAAATGTTTAGTTTGTTCAGTTGTTTGTTTTAGGAGAGGACAGACCAAGGTCGAGGTGAGAAAAGATACAACCAACAACTAGTTTGGTTTTAGCGGAGCGTCGATACCGTTTGGAAATAAACCAGACCGCTAGTTCATCTCCCTCTGGTATTTCCATGCACAAGCCGATAGAAAAAAAGTAAAACTGAAGTAGATGATAATAATAATAATAATAAATGGTTATTTATGAGCGCTTTCCACTTGCACAAAGCGCTTTACAACAACAATAAAAGTAAAACAAACACACGAACTCACAGACACACACCAACACACACACAAACACGCACAGACACAAAACACACAAACCACACACACACGCACGCACGCACGCACACAAACACACACGCGCACGCATTTACACCCAAAAACACGCACATCAAAAATACAGAGCGGCAGGAAGAGGGTCTACAAGAAATGTTGCTGGAAGAGAAAAGTCTTCAGACTAGTTTTAAAGGAGGGAAATGAAGGGCTGTGACGGAGATTGTGAGGCAAGGAGTTCCACATCTGCACAGCAGATGATGAAAAAGCTCGACCACCATGCCTCTCTCGTTTATATTTTGGAACGCGGAATGTTCTATCATCGGTAGCAGAGCGAAGAGATCTGGGTGGTACATAGATCGTAAAGATGTCAGAAAGGTATTTAGGCGCAGTGCCAATTATGACTTGGTAGCAGAGACAAGAAGCTTTGTATTTGATTCTTTGTTCAATAGGTAACCAGTGTAACTCTCGTAGAAGGGGTGTACAATGTGCCGATCTTTTTGCTTTGCACACTATTTTGGCTGCTGAGTTCTGTACTTGTTGTAGTGGTCTGATCAGGGTATGTGGAGAACCGACAAGAAGAGAATTGCAATAGTCTAGTCTAGATAGTACACAAGAACTGACAAGTGTTTTTGTTGCATCAACTGTGAGGTAGCGACGTATAGAGCTGATGCGTCTATGATTGATATGATTGAGCGTCAGTCATAAAGGCTCTTCCTCGACTGCTTCTGACAAGACCAAAATACTTGTGCAAATTTGCTCTCAATCGACATTTCCCCCGCAGTCCCCAGTTTGATCCTCAGCCTGTTGGGTGGGTCAGAGTTTGCTTGCCAAGGACATATCCAAACATGGTGAGAATTGAGTGTAGAGTGTACTGTGGTGAACTACAGTCCTGACAGGTTCTGATCTGGACACGTAGACTAACACTTTTTCTGTCGTAGTGTATGAAATGGCTTGGTCAACACCTGGGTCACTTGTCTTGTCTAGTCGTCTGTTTTCAACGAGTCCTAACCTGTTTGCTGCCCAGTGTGACCGTGCCAGTTGTACTGGTGGTGTCAGGTTTAGCACTCATTCAGTTGGTCATGTCTGACGTAATAGTCCTTCTTCTAGTAGTCGATTCAAATCCGCTGTTGTGGTATTGGTCCGGTTTTTGGTACAGCAAGTTTGTTTTCCAACCTGGAGAACCAACAGACTTGTTCTGTAATTCAGTGTATGGAATCTAAGAACCATTCGTCCTATTTCTCAACTCCATGTCAACATCATACCCCGCACTAAGGTTGCGTAAGCTGTTGAAATTTTAAGTCGTAAAAGACTTGGGTGGAACAGACGTGAACAAAGTTCAGTTTACAAATTTTAGTAGGGTCCAACGTCCAATGTGAAAACTTATCAAGAAGATGGGGGGAGCCTTAAAGATTTAATGTTCATGCGCATAGCTAAGTTTTCTCTCAAAGGGTTTCGATTCAAAAAGCACTTTCCCCTTTTCACTCTGCGTACTTATATGTCATGGCAAATCTCAGTTCACAATCACTGTGTCGATTTGACAGTCCATCACTGTGCTCACTTCATGTCAAATTGTATTTCGTATGGTGCTTTCCTAAGGTCACAGTAACCTGGAGAAAAACAAAGTCTGAATCTTGTGTAATCATTTTTGTATAAAAGGGGAGGTTGTTAGAATGGCCAGGCCATCTTGGTTTTTTCATATTTTCATTTGGACATGTTCATATTTCATATTACATATTCCTAATTTTTACAAGGTCAACCTTTTGTTTTATCCTTTTCCAGAACGCAGCTGTTCTTATTTCGTGTGTGTATGTACGTACATATCTCTATATCTATATTCCCTTCAAACTACAAACAAACAAACGCAACAGATGCTTATCACAATTATAGTTTTGAAAACAACAAAAAGGAAATCAAGGGCATTTTATGAAATTCCAGCGCGCAATCCTATTTTTTCGGTGGTACCGCACATGTAGATTCATATGGATTGTATGGATGTATTAGATTTCTGGACAGATGGCAGGTTATGGTGTTGCTTGTCCGTCTCATTTGTGTATTAATTTATGGAAACACGACTTGATATTTTATGCGTTTATTTTATTTATTTCAGTTATCCCCGAAGAGAGAGAGAGAGAGAGAGAGAGAGAGAGAGAGTGTGTGTGTGTGTGTGTGTGTGTGTGAGAGAGAGAGAGAGAGAGAGAGAGAGAGAGAGAGAGAATCAGTGAGAGAGTCAGTGAGAGAGAGAGAGAGACAGACAGACAAACAGACAGACAAACAGACAGAGAGAGAGAGAAAGAGACAGACAGACAGACAGACAGACAGACAGAGACAGAGACAGAGAGAAAGAGAGTTTTCTCGTCAGCACTATCCAAACACGCATGAATGTAACCCAAAGCAAACCTAGCACCAAATATGCAAATGAGCCCCACCCGACCTCCACGTGGGGACTGGACCAACCACAGGAAGGAGCCGGCAACCCGGGGTGGGGCAGTGTCAACTGGTTGAACAAGTTTTCCCTCCAGGTTTCTGCTCTGTCCACGAGAGTAGTTGTAATAAGAACCCCCACCCGTATCCTCACCCCGACCCCACCCGAGCCACGCTGCTCTGGGAGAGAATGCCGGTATGGAGACCGGGTGACATTCCTTTCTTGCGTTCCTTTCATGGCTGACTGACTGATTGAAACAAGTGGGCAAGAAAAGCTGGACTTCGCACCGGCCGGCCGGTGTCAGAGTGGGGGTGGGGTCGGGGATGGGGAGTACGCGTGAGGATGTGGGTGGGGCTAGGATAGAGTTTGAGTGTGTGTGTGCGTGTGTGCGTGTGTGTGTGTGTGTTTCTGTCTATTCTTTCTTTCGTTATTTTTTGTTGTTGTCACACTCGGTGGTTTTAGATTATCAATGGATAAACTAACAAATCCACGAATCATAAATGTATAGTCTGCCCATATCTCCACAGCTATAGCGTTTTATTCCTCCTCCTCTTCCTCATCTAATCCCGTAACCAGTGTGGACGTTGAGGGACAAACTGGTGGCTTTCATCACTATACGGGATTCTCCATTTCTGACCAGAGGAATGCAGCAACAAGCAGTTCAGACATGCTGAAATTTATCATCATCATGTACCCTGCTACATGAGTCGGCGATCATGGCCCTTCCATACGAATCTATCCTTTGTCGTTGCAAAGTATATCTCCCATCTTCTCTGTCCTCCTCTACTCTGCAAGTCTGTGTGGTATTTTCTCCCTGGCGCTATCTGGTGCTCTTTTTCCCGTCCAGCTTTCCTGTTGTGCTGAACGTTCTTAATAATAATAAAGTAAAGGATATAAATGTCCAAATAACTAAGAATCTTACAACATGCCCACGTGCAGGTCATTGTAGATTATTTTGTGTCTTCTGTTTGTAAATCATTCTTCAGTAGCTGGATGTAATATATTGGATTCAATGCAATTGATTGTTGAAGGTACATGTTTTATTTGAATCTTTTTCATCCGTTGACTCTTTCATCTGTCTTTCTTCGGCGACGTACACACACAAAACACACACACACACACACACACACACACACACACACACACACACACAACACACACACACGTACTTGCACGCACACAGGTACGCAGGCACACAGCACGCACACACGCACGCACGCATACATTTTATTACGTGTACGTAGTTTTATGTATTCATGTTCAAACGCCATGCTTCACTTACCTTTGGTCTATTTCGTTTCAAACGTCACTTTTTGGTAATAGCAGATTGTCTGTCGTTTTAAGTGGCATCACGTTTGACAAAGATTATCTGTGGAATAGTATCGCTTTATTTTTGTTTTGTTTTGTTTTTGTTTTCTGTCGTTTTGTTTTGTTTTGTTTGGCATGTCTTTCCCTTTTTAGTGGCTTCCTGGCTCAGTCATTAGAACGCTATCCTCAGAAAGCAGGAGTTGTGCGTTTAACTCTTGGGCAGCCCACATATACTATCGCCAGCTTTTTTTTTTAATGTAGAGCCAGGGACACAAGATCTGATATCTCAAGTTCAATCCCAGCCCGCAGCTTAAACAAAACTGGCCTGTTCAATGCCGATCTTAATGTTTCATCATTCTACTGGTGTCACCTTAGTGTTTCATTGGTCCCTCTATCCCCCTTCCCCATTTCAACACCTTGCAAGCATATAAGATTTTGCACAGGCTCAGGCAAATGTGGATGGGATGGAGTGCATAAGGAATTGCCCTATGGTGATAAATTCCAGTTCTCAGATAAGTGATACAAATAAAACAAATAATAAATAACTGTTTGAAAAGGGCTCTGTGTGTGTGTGTGTGTGTTGTGTTGTGGTGTGTGTGTGTGTGTGTGTGTGTGTGTTGTGTGTGGTGTGGTTGTTGTGTGTGTGTGTGTGTGATGTGAGTGTGTGTGTCTGCGTGTGTGTGTGTGTGTGTGTGTGTTGTGTGTGTGTGTGTGTGTGTGTGTGTGTGTGCGGCGCGGCGTGCGCGCAAGCTTTGTGTTGTGTTGTCTTGTCTTGTCTCATCTTGTCTTGGTTATCTTGTGTTGTGTGCGTGTGTTTGTGTGCGTGTGTGTGCGCGCTTACGTGTGTGTGTGCGTATGTGTGTGCGCGCACATGTGTGTGTGTGAGTGCGCGTGCAAACGCATTAGTTTGTGTGCGGGAGTGGGAGGGAGGTATATGTATGTGTGAATGAAACAAGTGCCTATGTATCTTCCGCGTACGTGCATGCGTGAACTTGTGTATTTCTGCGTGTGCCGTGCATACACATGCACGGGGTACTGTCGCACACCCATGGGGTTACCCAGGCACAACTCTAGCGCCATGTGGTGCATGCATGTCCTGGTCACGTAGTCACAACACAGGTACACACTTGTCCCAGTACACAACGTCCGTGTGTCGTAATAACTGACAAACACTGTCAGCCATTGTGCCAGGGACAACGTTAAGTAGGGCTACCCTGAACACTGAATAAAGTCGAGGAGGGGAGGGGAGGGGAGAGAAAGGGTTCTAGGGAGAAAGAGAGAGAGAGAGAGAGAGAGAAAAGAGAGAGGAGAGAGAGAGAGAGAGAGAAGAAGAAGAACAACCACAACCACAACACAAATAGAACAACAAGAACAAGAACAAGAAACAGAATTTGAATGGAATGGAATCTTTATTTAATGTCTGTTCACAATAGTGATTTTACACACACACACACACACAACACACAACACCACACACACACACACACACACACACACACACACAACACACACACACACACACACACACACACACACCACTGGGAGAGGGAGAAAAAAAAGAGGGTGGTGGACGGGAAAACAGAAGAAGAAGAAGAAAAAGGAGAAGAAGAAGAAACAGAAAGAAGAAGAAGAAAGAAGAAAAAGAGAAAGAAGAAGAAGAAAGAAGAAAACAAAAGAAAAGAAAAAGAAGAAGAAGAAGAAGAAGAGGTCTTTTTCATTTAATTTTCAAGACAGTGGCAAAACTAAACAACTGACTTTTTTTACGTCCAGTCCTCACCAGTGGAGGGTCTCACGAACATACTATAATACCTAAAGGGGTCTGCACATATGAATTGTAACAACATAAAGACTGCTAAATCACTGAAAAATCGTTAGTACTGAGAGAGAGAGACATACATGGCAAAGAAAAGAAAGAAAGAAAGAAAGACAAAGAGGCAGAAAGAGACAGAGAGAGTGAAATAAAATCAGATCAAATGATATGAAACTTTTCTTTCCAACAATGTACATGTAGATATTATCACATAGGCTATTTACGTATCTGCTTTTATCAGTCTACCTGTGTTAACAGACAACTGTGCTAACTCATACGCATTTTTGTTTATCTATGTACATGGATTTTTTTTTCTCGAAATATTTGTGTGTAGGTATGTGTGTGTGCGTGCGTGCGTGCGTGCGTGTGTGTGTGTGTGTTTGGTGTGTGTGTGCTGTGTGTGTTGTGCGTGCGTGCGTGTGCGTGTGTGTGTGTGTGTGCGTGTGTGTGTGTGTGTGTGTGTGTGTGTGTGTGTATGTGTGTGTGTGGTGTGTGATGTTCTTGCCGAGGATTCTGTTAAACATGCTTAGTGCTTGCTGCACATCATGAATGCGATTTGTTGTCTCACCCCAAAGAATGCACAGCAAAACTGCATTCATTGCAAACATGCTGAAATAAGCCAGTTTTTATTCGGAATCATACCCTAAAAATAAGTTATTACTGTTGTAGATGGTACTCTGAGGTCACTTCACACACACACACACACACACACACAACACACACACACACACACACAAACACACACACACACATACAGAGAGAGAGAGAGGGAGAGAAAAAGAGAGAGGGAGAAAGAGAGAGTAGAGATAGAGAAAAGAAGAGAGAGAGAGAGAGAAAGAGTGAGAGAGAGAAACAGACAGAGACAGAGAGCTATATTTGATTTGAGCCAGATTAGAAAACAAGCGAGAGAACACAACACTTTCTTCCACATGTGATTAACCGTAACCAGATTAGTTAACGTACAGAAAGGATTATCTCACGATTAGCCTAATTCGCTCCCACCAAACAGGAGTGGTTTTAGGGTGGAGCCCTCTAAATAAGTACAATGGAAAACGTGCACTTAAGGCTGACGCGAAATCTATACAACTATGTTCGCTCAGAGATCAGTGATCGTTCATTAACGAATTTAATGTCCACGGTTCGTCCGTACAGACACACAAACACTGATGTAAGCATACACACGCACATGCACACATATGTATGCACGCTCGCACACACACACACGCACGCAGGCACGCACGCACCCCACACCACACACACACACACACACACACACACACACACACACACACACACACACACACACACACACATTACTTTACGAAAATAACAAAATGCTCGTTACAAATCGTGTAACCCAGAACAGCCAGTCATTAAGCAGGATAAGAACTTATTGCCCTTAAACATCATTTGGCATATTGACCCTGATCCAAATACACATCGGCTTGTCCTGCGCATTCATTTCAGCGTGTGTTGTATTGTGAAAAAAATGATCTGATTTCTGGCGTTCCCTTACTTTCTGTATGCGGGTTAGTTGGCTGTTTTTGAAAGGGCTGTAAACTCCGGTCCTACAGTCGCCAGTCCCCCAGTCACAATTGAATTCAATCGTGGTCTTCTTCGACAACGAAGGACGGATAACAACAAACTCAAGATCTCTCGTCTCGAATTCAGTCTCACCCCGAAAAAAATACTGCCCATCTGAATGCTGCAATCATTCTTGTGGTGTCAACTTCTTGTTTTATGTCCCGTTTTCCTCCC
>CM060306.1:59761124-59763624 GCA_030674185.1 Monoplex corrugatus | reverse complement strand
TGACGATGATGACAATGAATGTGATGGTGATGATGATGATGTTGATGACGACGACGATGACAGTGATGAAATTGATGAAATTGATGATAATGATGATAACAATAATGATAGTAAATGATTCACCATCTAGATAACCTTCCAGCACCCAGATGTACGTATTGTTGATCAGTCTTAGTGTAGGCCTAGGTGCTCGTGTGTGCGTGTACATGCCTGTGCTATTTTTCGTAATGCCACTCATTTTGCATTTTGTGTTTGTCAAGGGCCTTTCTCCTCTCCCGGACGATGACCTGAATATGGTGAACTTTGTACTGCGCTGTACTCCAGTGGGGGCGGGATCTATTGTAAGTATGGCTTGGATCTATCATTGATTTATCATTACTTGTCTAGTTTACATTATGTGTGTGTTTAACCTCCCAGGCAAAACCTACTGATGATGATGATGATCATGATGATGATGATGATGATGATGACGATGATGTTGATGATGATAATGATGATCATGACAAATAGCACGGTCAGTAGAAAGCGAACTTCTTGACATTATAATCATTTCTACACGAGAAAAGCAATGTCAACTGAAACACTTAGATTTTCGTAATATCAAATTTATTACGTAATTCTTAGTACTTTTACACAATGCTGAGACTGGGGCAACATAATGCTGAGACTGGGGCAACATAACGCTGAGACTGGGGCAACATAACACTGAGACTGGGGCAACATAACGCTTAGACTGGGGCAACATAATGCTGAGACTGGGGCAACATAACACTGAGACTGGGGCAACATAACACTGAGACTGGGGCAACATAACGCTTAGACTGGGGCAACATAATGCTGAGACTGGGGCAACATAATGCTGATACTGGGGCAACATAACACTGAGACTGGGGCAACATAATGCTGAGACTGGGGCAACATAATGCTCAGACTGGGGCAACATAACACTGAGACTGGGGCAACATAACGCTTAGACTGGGGCAACATAATGCTGAGACTGGGGCAACATAATGCTGAGACTGGGGCAACATAATGCTGAGACTGGGGCAACATAACACTTAGACTGGGACAACATAACACTGAGACTGGGGCAACATAATGCTGAGACTGGGGCAACATAACACTTAGACTGGGGCAACATAACACTTAGACTGGGGCAACATAACGCTGAGACTGGGGCAACATAACACTGAGACTGGGGCAACATAACACTTAGACCGGGGCAACATAACACTTAGACTGGGGCAACATAACGCTGAGACTGGGGCAACATAACGCTGAGACTGGGGCATCATAACACTTAGACTGGGGCAACATAACGCTTAGACTGGAGCAACATAATGCTGAGACTGGGGCAACATAACACTTAGACTGGGACAACATAACATTGAGACTGGGGCAACATAATGCTGAGACTGGGGCAACATAACACTTAGACTGGGGCAACATAATGCTGAGACTAGGGCAACATAACGCTTACTCTGGGACAACATAATGCTGAGACTGGGGCAACATAACACTGAGACTGGGGCAACATAACACTGAGACTGGGGCAACATAATGCTGAGAATGGGGCAACATAACGCTTAGACTGGGGCAACATAACGCTTAGACTGGGGCAACATAATGCTGAGACTGGGGCAACATAACGCTGAGACTGGGGCAACATAACATTGAGACTTAGGCAACATAACGCTGAGACTGGGGCAACATAATGCTGAGACTGGGGCAACATAATGCTCAGACTGGGGCAACATAATGCTCAGACTGGGGCAACATAATGCTCAGACTGGGGCAACATAATGTCAGACTGGGGCACAAAATGCTCAGAGGCAACACAATGCTGAGACTGGGGCAACATAATGCTCAGACTGGGGCAACATAACACTGAGACTGGGACAACATAACACTGAGATTGGGGCAACATAACGCTGAGACTGGGGCAACATAACACTTAGACTGAGGCAACATAACACTGAGACTGGGACAACATAACACTGAGATTGGGGCAACATAACGCTGAGACTGGGGCAACATAACACTTAGACTGGGGCAACATAATGCTGAGACTGGGGCAACATCATGCTGAGACAGGGACAATATAAAATGACACGTACTTCATTCTCATTGGAAGTGTGACATGATCGACTTATTCAGTAGGATGTTTGTATTGTTGCGTATAACAGAGAGCGAGACAGTGAGAGAGAGAGGGGGGGGGGGTGGGAGGGAGAGAGCAGAGAGCAGAGAGAGAGAGAGAGAGAGAGAGAGAGAGAAAACAGAGAGAGAGGGAGAGAGAGAGAGAGAGAGAAACAGAGAGAGAGGGACAGAGAGAGAGAGAGAGAGAGAGAGGGAGAGAGGGAGAGAGGGAGAGAGAGAAACAGAGACAGACAAAGAGCAAAGGCTTGTGACTAAACTAAAGTGTACATGATGTACAGACAACCACCTACAACCTCAGGGTCCACCTGAACGACGTCAACGACAACTCGCCACAGTTCACTGC
>CM060306.1:59748624-59756124 GCA_030674185.1 Monoplex corrugatus | reverse complement strand
ACTGCACTAAGTGCTAAAAATTGGTTGTTCACTGCACTAAGTGCTGAAAATTGATTGTTCACTGCACTAAGTGCTAAAAATTGGTTGTTCGAAGTATTAAGTGCTGAAAATTGGTTGTTCACTGCACTAAGTGCTAAAAAATTGGTTGTTCACTGCACTAAGTGCTGAAAATTGGTTGTTCACTGCACTAAGTGCTGAAAATTGGTTGTTCATTGCACTAAGTGCTGAAAATTGGTTGTTCGGAGCACTAAGTGCTGAAAGTTGTTTGTTCGGAATACTAAGTGCTGAAAGTTGGTTGTTCGGAGTACTAAGTGCTGAAAGTTGGTTGTTCACTGCACTAAGTGCTGAAAATTGGTTGTTCACTGCACTAAGTGCTGAAAATTGGTTGTTCGGAGTACTAAGTGCTGAAAGTTGGTTGTTCGGAGTACTAAGTGCTGAAAGTTGGTTGTTCGGAGTACTAAGTGCTGAAAGTTGGTTGTTCGGAGTACTAAGTGCTGAAAGTTGGTTGTTCGGAGTACTAAGTGCTGAAAGTTGGTTGTTCACTGCACTAAGTGCTGAAAGTTGGTTGTTCACTGCACTAAGTGCTGAAAGTTGGTTGTTCGGAGTACTAAGTGCTGAAAGTTGGTTGTTCGGAGTACTATAATAAATAATAATAATAAAGAGCATTTATATAGCGCCTAATCTGATGAAAACAAGAGCCCTAAGCGCTTACAGGTATCACGCAGACACAACCAAACACACACACACACACACACACACACACACACACACACACACACACACACACACACACACACACACACACACACACACACACACACACACCAGCCGACATTCAAGGCTCAAAAGACAACAAGGGGGGATTTGGGGAAGTTAGGTGGTAGAGTCTTTATAAGTATCATGAGAGGGACTGGAAGAGATGGGTTTTCAGAGAGGACTTGAAAGAAGTGAGAGTTGCAGAGTGGCGAACAGAGACAGGGAGCTGATTCCAGATTACAGGGGCCTGATAGGAAAAGGAGCGTTGACCATAGGTTTTAGTGCGACAGGATGGTATGCGGAAGGTACGAGTATCAGCCGAGGAACGAAGTTGACGAGAGGGGGTGTACAGATGGAGGAGGTCAGAGATGTAAGGGGGTGCAAGACCGTTGAGAGACTTAAAACATAACAAAGCAATCTTGTAGCGAATTCTCTTTTCAACAGGTAACCAGTGAAGAGATTTGAGAAGAGGAGTGACATGAGAGGAACGAGATTTTCTGAAGATGAGCCTAGCAGCATTGTTTTGAACTTTTTGAAGCTTTTGAATGAGAGAGAAAGGACAGCCCGAGAGGAGGGAGTTGCAGTAGTCGAGACGAGAGAGAACAAAGGCACAGAGGAGAGTTTTGGTGGCTTCAACTAAGTGCTGAAAGTTGGTTGTTCGGAGTACTAAGTGCTGAAAGTTGGTTGTTCACTGCACTAAGTGCTGAAAGTTGGTTGTTCACTGCACTAAGTGCTGAAAATTGGTTGTTCGGAGTACTAAGTGCTGAAAGTTGGTTGTTCGGAGTACTAAGTGCTGAAAGTTGGCTGTTCACAAAACTAAGTGCTGAAAATTGGTTGTTGATACACTAAGGGTTGAAAGTTGGTCGTTCACTGCACTAAGTGCTGAAAATTGGTTGTTCACAAGCACTTATAGTCTGGACTTCGGTCTCAGTTTCTCTGTCCATTTTCCATCTTTGGTAAATAAGCTTCCCAAATAGTTATATTTACTAACCAACTAAAAGCGAAAAAAACCCAACTGTAACAAATGAATTGCAGATCCCAAAAAAGTGCGACTGCCCACGTTCAAGCAAACAGGAACCGAAAAGAAACATGAAAATAGAATCAGAACCAGACAACACAGGCACACATTTTTGGCCAACTGGCCCATGTCAAGCGTAAACGTCAGATCACAAACGAATAAACACCAACACAAAAGTTAGGAGAACAAAAACTATAACTTCCCTGCAGCTTCGTCCAGTGGAGAAAAGGACCTAAATATATTGCATTCTGTCTACAGCTTTCGTGACAGTCAAGAAACAACTGGATTATGAGGACCTCACCAGCTCGGGACAGACCTTCTACATTCTCAACATTTCCGCCTCCGATAATTCTTTCCCGGAATCGGGTCGCCGGGTTGTCTATACCACTCTGACTCTCGAAATCACTGACGGTGACGACCAGGGACCTGCATTCGAGTACGAGACGTGCACGAGATTCAACAACGTTTGCTTCAATCCCCGTTTTACTACCACCATCCAGTCGGGTCAAATTGTGAGTACGATGTTGTGGGTTTGTGTGTTTGTTTAGGGGGGGGGGGGGGGGGGAGGAAGGCGCAAAACCGAATAGAGTGGAGTGGGGGAACAGATAAATGATGGAGTGAAAAGGGAGGAAAGGGAGGAGAGGAGTGTAATGTTTGTTTAAATTACGTAAAATTCTCTCATCATACAGTCGAGTGTTATTATCAGTAGATACTGTATACTTATTTGTGTGTGTGTTGGAGGGGAGGGGTAAGGTTAAGAATGGAGCAGGAAGGAAAGTATGTGTGTGTGTGCGTGTGTGTGTATGTGTGTGTGTGCGTGCGTGCGTGTGTGTGCGTGTGCGTGTGTGCGCACGTGTGTGTGTGTGTGCGGTGTGTGTGTGTGTGTGTGTGTGTGTGTGTGTGTGTGTGTGTGTGTGTGTGTGTGTGTTTAGTTGTCTCTCTTTGGTTGGTCCATAAATAGATTGTGTGTTTTGCAAGTGACTCTGTACGTTGTTGAAATCTGTCTGTCAGCCTGTTTACCCGTACATACGACACACGTGCACGACGACTTGAGATTCATCAACAGCAGACAATGAATGAACAAAAACTTTCACCTGCCTTGTCATATTTTTGTTTTCTTTAAAACTTTTACAATCTATTTCAAAGAAGTAATACAGGTATATAAAAAACAAAACAACAAAGCGAATATGCAATCACGCCTTAAGAAAAAAGAAAATCCAGTTCATGCAAAACATCCACATCCTACAAAATATGTATGTACACATCAATATGAAGGTAGTTAACATTGGCAAATACATAAAATGAAGAGAAAAAAACAAACAAATAAGCAAAGAAACAATAGCGAATTTGTTAGCATGTACGAATAAATTGTTAAGAAAAAATATATGTCATTCGTACATACATACATTGACAAAATGTACGTAATGAACTCGACAAACAGCATCGAGAGTCGGTTGTTATGGATCTTAAATATGACAACCATTTCAAAAGTGTGTGAAGTTCCACGTAGTTTTGTACTGTATTCTTCTGTGTGATACTTCGTGCAAAGACATCTTTCAAAACATGTTATGTTTGGTAGAGTCTTTTCAAAATTTGCATCTATAAATGTACATATTTGCGAGAAGGATGATTAAAATCAAATACCGAATCTGTGTACTTACTTTTACTGATACCAAATAATATTATGTTTATAGTAAATTCAATATTTGCACAGGCGATACAGTCCGATTTCAAGAATTTGTTTAACGTTCCCCAGAATCGTTTCGTATGAAAACAAATTGAAAATATATGATCATTTTCTTTTGTTTCCAAATTAATGTCTCAGCAAAAGTTGTTTGCAAGTCGCTTTTTTCAGTACATTAGTTCCACGCATAATATGTATCTGTAGAAAGTTCAGTTTGACTTTTATTTATGAATTTCCATCAATACTTTTTTGCGTGATATATCTGTTCCAATTTTTTTCTGACGGCCTAGCACAAGAATTGTGAAACGTGTCATCTTTAGTCATCATTTCAAATACATTGCGATTTCATTTAGTCCTCTTCTCCCACTGGACGAAGCAGCAGGGAAGTTTCAGTCTTTTTCTCCTGACTTTGTATTTGGTGTTTGTTTGTGATCTTACATTCACGCTTGACAAAGGCCAGTTGGCCGAAAATTTGCGCCTGTCTTGTCTTGTATTATAAAAACGCGTTCTGATTCTATTTTCGTGTTTTTTCTGGTTCCTGTTTGCTTGAACGTGGGCAGTCACACTTGTTTTGGACATCATTTTGCTCTTGCAGACTGCCGGTGAGCTGATCATCTTCCCGTACCCAGCTTTTGCCCCCACACAACGTACCACCACCATTCGTGCTAGAGATCTGGATACAATTGATTCTCCCATTCGCTTTGTCGTCCAGGAAAGTAAGTATTTTCATGGTGTTTCCACGTGTGTGCATATACGTCTGTGTATGTGTGTGTGGTGTATGTATGTGAGTGTGTGTGTGTGTGTGTGTGTGTGCGTGTGTGTGCGTGTGTGCGTGTGTGCGTGTGTGTATGTGTGTGTATATGCGTGTATGTGTGTGTGTTTGTATGTGTGTGTGTATGTGTGTGTGTGTTTGTGAGTGTGTGTGTCTGCGTGTATGTATGTATGAATGTATGTATCTGTATGTGTATGTGTGGGTGTGGGTGTGCGTGCGTGCGTGCATGTGTGTGTGTGCGTGCGTGTGTGCGCGTGTGTGTGTGAGTGAGTGTATTTGTGTATGTACGCATGCAAAACATTGACTGAGACAAAAAAGAAGAAGCTCAGATCAAAAACAGCAAGCTGCTACTAAACATACCCCCAGTGATTTTCTGGAACGTAAAACAAACTTTTCCTTTCCTTCTTTTTTAATTGAATGTTTCGCTTTTTGTTCATGAGGTGTAACTTGAAAGAGTAATGTTACGTGGCAACTTGATGTGCTAAAACTGTAGGAATATACGGACGCGTGAAGGTGCTGGCGTGCATGCCAGCATTCACAGACATCTCCTCTCTCAAACGTTCTCTTTATCTTCCTCTTCCTAATCCTCTTCCTCCTCGTGTTCCTCCTCTTTTCTCTCCCTCTCACAATGTATTGTGGCCTAAGTCCGTAGTACAGTAAAACATTCTGATTTCTGAGTTCTGTTCTGTCTACCTCCTCTCTTCTACAGATATTTTGCTATTATGTGCGTACACTCGTAAGAATTTAGGAATAAGCAAATACACAAAGAAATAAACATAAATTGACAAATAAAATCGAGGGTGGATAGGTGGAAGAAAGCGTTTTAAACTTTAAAACTTACGATTAACGGACACATTGTGGTGTGATCTGCAGCTATCCCTGCCGGCTATGAACAGGCGTTCACTGTGTTCTCTGAGCCACCTACGGTGGGTTCGGGTTCGGATCTGTACAGAGCCATGCTGTATCAAAATTCTACCATCAATCGCCGGACATTGCAGACTGACCTCCGCATCTTTATCCGGGTATGGTGTGTGTGTAGTGTGTGTGTGTGTGTGTGTGTGTGTGTGTGTGTGTGTGTGTGTGTGATGGTGGTGTGTGTGTGTGTGTGGGTGTTATGTAAGTGTGTGTGAGTGTATGTGTGTGTGTGTGTGTGTGTGTGTGTGTGTGTGTGTGTGTGTGTGTGTGTGTGTGTGTGTGTGTTGCACGCTTCTTCTTTGAATATCATCGTTGCATTCGTCATCGTTTTCGTTATCTTTATTATCATCATCGTCTCCATTGTTTATGATTATCGTAATCATGATTTTTTTTTTCACTGCTCCTTTGTCGTTGTCATCATCATCTTCATTATCATTATTACTGTCATCATCTTAATCATGATCATGGTTAAGCCGCTACCACCACCACCGCCACCACCACCACCACCACCATCATCATCATCATCATCATCATCATCATTCTTCTTCTTCTTCTTCTCTTCTCTTCTTTTTCCTCCGTTTCGTCATTACTATCATCATCATCATTGTCGTCGTCGTCATCATCATCGTCCTCCTGCTCCTTGTCCTGTTCATCACTATGAATGTGTGGCGTATCTGACAAAGCCCTAGCTTTAGGAAGCGAGAGATCTGAGAAGTCAGAAATTCTATCTACACACACACACCTGTTCAGGTTTTCTCCCCATCCTCCTCCACTAAATCTTGAGTTCTTGGTTTGGTTGCTAATCTTTCTAATGAGACGGTAAACCAAGGTTCCATGTGTATGCTGGTTACACTTATGCACGTAAAAGATCCCACGACAACAAAAGAGTTGTTTCTTGAAAACCACTGTAGAAAGCGCCGCCTTCATAAGGAAACAAACATACACGCATACATAAAAGATAAAACTGGGTGGCGCAGCAGAGAGAACACCCGCATTGCGAAGCGAAAATTCTATCATGAACAAACCAACAAACCAAACAAACAAACAAACAAAACAAACAAACAAACAAACAAACAAACAAATAAACAATCTAATGAAATCCTATCCAATCCAATTGTTTCCTTCATACTCCTCCTTCTGATCATTGCCCACATCGTCATCATCCTCTTCATCACTTCACTGTTTTGATGCCATGTTCTTTGTCTGTCAGGCCATCGAGGAATCCGTTCAGCAGCGCTACGAGAGAGCTCTGATCACAGCCACAATCCTGCCCAGCAACGAGTTCGACCCTATCATCACCAGCAGCATCAATTCCTTCGTTGGCTACATCGCTGAGAACTCACCCCGCGGCACCCTTATCACTGACTTTTCCGGCACGCAGTTCATCCGCATCCAGATTATTGACAGTGATGTGGTATGTGCTCTGGCTAGAAAACAAAGTACATGTTTTATTCCTGTTTGAAAACTGAATGGCGTGCAGAATATGAGTTTGAAAATAATGCACTTTGAAATAAGCGTTTTTGAGGAAAATAATGCACGTTTTTGAGGAAAATCACGTTTGAGAATTGCACTTTTTGAGGAAAAAATGCACGTATTGAGAAAATATCACGTTTTGAGGAAAATAAAGACGTTTTTGATGGAAATAATGCACGTTTTTGAGAAAATAACACGTTTGAGTGAAATTACAGTTGATAATTAGATATCTTTATCATTTCTCTACGTTTTGAGAAACGTAAGTGTTAAGTTATATCTCTCTCTCTCTCTCTTCTTACTCTCCCTCTCTCTCTCTCTCCTCTTCCTTTATATATACAGATATAGATATAGATAGGTACATAAACATCTTGGAACAGGGATTGGAACAGGGAAAGAAACAAATACCCTGAAAATATACCAAAAATTGAGTAAAACAATTTAGAGCTTTCTCTGACTGTGGATTTCTATTATATAAGTGTGCTCATTATCATACAATCCTCATCATTATGGTCATTCTTCTTCTTCTTACTGTCATTATTATCATTATATATATCATTATCTTTATCATCATCATCGTCGTTATTATTATTATTATTGATTTGATTTTCCAACTGAATAATAACATGTCTATACTGCCTTTTTTTTTTCCAGTTGAGCACTGACCCCGACCCGTTGTACAGCTTCAACGTTCCGGACACACCGCTGTTCACAGTGACGTCAGAAAACTTTATCGCCTTGAACTCTGACGTACTGGACTACGAAACTAGTCCCGTCATCATTTTCGGGGTATGTTGTCACAGATCGCTTTTCCCTTTTCGTGAACGAAGAGTTCGTGAAATGCTTCCGGTTTTTGTTTGTTTGTTTTTTGTTTGGTTGATCGCT
>CM060306.1:59726124-59733624 GCA_030674185.1 Monoplex corrugatus | reverse complement strand
ACCACCACCACCAACAACAACAACACCCCACACAATCACTCCAGCTCCCAAACCATCACCACCACCACCACCACCATCACCACCAACAACAACAACACCCCACACAACCACTCCAGCTCCCAAACCACCACCACCACCACCACCACAACAACAACACACCCCACACAACAACTCCAGCTCCCAAACACCACCAACCAACACAACAACACACCCCACACAACCACTCCAGCTCCCAACACCACCACCACCACCACCACCAACAACAACAACACCCCACACAACCACTCCAGCTCCCAAACCACACCGCCACTACCAACACCGCCACCACACACACCACCACCACTACACCACCACCACACACCACTGCCACCACCACCACTACCACCACCACCACTACCACCACCACGCTGTCTACAGGCCGCAACCTCGGCCTCCACCCATAGGCACACTATTACGATCCCAGCCTCATATCTGTGTGAACTTAACAGGCAGAGGACCCTGACTCTGTGAAGAACGTGGTCTACCAGCTTGTGGGTGCCGATGCTTCAGCCTTCACCATTACCAGCGGGGGTCAGATCTTCACGAGCGGATCCCTAGACTATGAGACCCGCAGTTTCTACGAGTTTTTCGTCACCACTACTGATGGCTTTAACGACGTCACACCATCTGCCAGTGCTACCGTCAGGGTCAATGTGGTGGTAAGCTCCATTGTTTCACAGTTGTTTGGTTGGAAGCCTAAGTTTATTCAGAGATTGTTCCCTGTGTGTTTATAACGATACATGTGTACAGTGTTTGTTAGCAAACCAGCGTTTATTCAGAAATTGTTCCCTGTATGTTTATAACAATACATACATACAGTGTTTGTTTGTCAGCAAACCATTTTTTTTCAAAAATTGTGCAATATTTGTTTATACTTAATTTGAATACATAGTTTTCAGTTACAAAATTGCGCTTATCCACAAATTGTCCATATTTATTATGACAATATGTGAATGTAGAGCTTGTTAGCAAACTATGTTTGTTCAGAAATTGTACCATTTCTATTTACAAAAATAGACAAATATAGAGCTCCGTTATTGGCAAATCGTTCAGTCAAAAATTGTTATATTTCTATTTATAACAGTATATAAATTCAGAGCTGTTTTCTTTTATTTATTTCTTTTTTAAAAGGAAGTCTACGTTGTTGTTGTTTTTAATAGAAATTGTGCCATATCTATTCCCGATGATACAAAAATAAAGAGCTTGTTTGTTATTTTCCTCTCTTTGTTTATGTACGTTTATGGAGCTAGCACGTGCGTGCATGTGAGTATGTGTGTGTGGTGTGTGTGGTGTGTGTGAGTTTGTGTGTGTGAGTGTGTGCGTGTGTGTGTGTGTGTGTGTTTGTGTGTGTGTGTGCGCGGCGTGCGTGTGTGTGTGTGTGTGTTCAAAGCTCGTAGAAAAAGTATTTTTATAACGTATTCATTTCACTTAAATATTCACGACAACAACATCAGATAACTTTTTAAAAAGTCATTACAAATGTCTTAAAAATAAGATAAACAAATATAAAATGAATGATACCTGTAACAACCTGTTTCTTGAAACAAAAGACACAACTTCACTCATGTTCTCAACACAGGATATCAACGATTTTGCGCCTACGATTACATTGACCGAATCAGAAGTGACACGACAAGAGACTACGTCTATTGGCAACCTTCTGTCCACCGCTGTTGCTACTGATAATGATCCCTCGGTGAGTCTCTCTCTCTCCCTCCTCCTCCCTCTGTCTGTCTGTCTGTCTGTTTGTTTGTCTCTCTCTGTCTCTGTCTGTCTCTGTTTGTCTCTCTCTCCCCTCTCTCTGGCGCTGTCTGTCTGTCTGTCTGTTTCTCTCTCTCTCTCTTTCTCTCTCTGTGTTTCTCTCTCTCTCATTTGTTTGTGTCATAAATAAGATTTGATCAATTTCTTGTTCTATATTTTGCTCTGTATCTCTGTCTCTGTCTCTCTCTGTGTATCTCTGCCTCTGTCTCTTTGTATGTCTCCTGCCCCCCCCCCCCTCTCTTTCTCTTTGCGCACATTACCATCCCCAATAACCATTGTCATTGCCCATGTCGATATCGATGTCATGTCACTCTCTCTCTCTCTCTTCATCTCTCTCTCTCTTCATCTCTCTCTCTCTCTCTCTCTCTCTCTCGTGGTAATTTTTACAGAAAAGCTGAAAGTCATAAGTAAACAAAAACGTGCGCATCCAGATTAACAAAAAAACAACAACAAAAATCCCAACAACAACAATCAAAAAATAAACAAACACTCACACACACAAAACGTGTGGCACCATTCTATGGCGACGCACTTTTGCTAGGGAGAGCAACCTGCACTCTGCGCAGGGTAAAAATTCAGTTGTTACTTCCCCCACCCCACCCCACCCCATCATGACCAAAACAAAACAAATCATCATCATCATGATGTGCCCTGCCACATGGCGTTGGTGATCATGACCCTTCATATGCATCTATCCCTTGTTGCCGCAAGCACATCTTCCACCCTCTCTGTCTGCAGCCATTCTGCAAGTCCGTCCAACATTTTTTCCCCTGGGTCTACCTGGTGCTCTCTTTCCCACCAGCTTTAACAAAACTAAAGAAACATAAATAACTAGAAAGATAACAGCCAATAAATTCCCCAATCTGATCCAATGTTGTGGTGTACATGCAACTTCCAATTTTTACCGAAAAAAAAACAAACAAACCAACCTACAGATTCTTTAATTACCATTGTTTCATCTGCATTTGCAGAATACGGCCAACAGCCGAGTGTCTTACAGTATCGTTACCGTGAACCCAGTGTCAGGCCTCAACCTGTTTTACATCAACCCCATCAATGGAGGAATTTACCTGGGCCAGCCACTTTCGTCCGATAGCTCAGGAACCACTTCTTATCAGGTACGTGGATTGATGGTAATGCTGGTGTGCTGTGATGTGGTGTGTGTGTGTGTGTGTGTGTGTGTGTGGTGTGTGTGTGTGTGTGTGTGTGTGTGTGTGTGTGTGTGTGTGTGTGTGTGTGTGTGTGTTGTGTGTGTGTGTGTGTGTGAGTGTGGTGTGTGTGATGGGGTGTGTGTGTGTGTGTGTGTGTGTGTGTGTGTGGGTGTGTGTGTGTGTGTTGTAATAAAATGTTCATGTCATTTTTATGTTGTTTGTTCTGACTTTTTCATAATTACGTACACAGTTCTGAGAGACACTTAAACGCGGAAGGGTTAAATTAGGGTTAATCGTTATCTTCATGATGATGACGACGATGACAGTCAATTATCATCAGAAGCAACAGCAGCAACAGTAGCAGCAGCAGCAGCAGCAGCGGTAGTAGTAGTAGTAGCCGTAGTAGTATAGTAAAAAACACCACTTCTATGCTGATGAAAACACCACTTCTATGCTGATGACACCCAACTTCTAGACAGTGACTACCAGACAATATACAGCGCCTCTTGACTCGCACCACTGAGTGTTACTCAGACATTAAGAACTGGATGACGTTCAACAAACTTCAGCTTAATGATGACAAGACAGAAGCTATCCTCATTGGCACCCGTCAGAAACTTTCTCAGCTGCCTCCTCTTTCTCTCCCATTATGTAACACATCAGTCCCAATTTCTGATTCAGCTAAAAACCTTGGTGTCTGCATTGACTCTACCCTCTCCATGAACAACTTTGTTTCTCAAACTGCCAGATCTTGCTACTATCACCTCCATCGTATAAGCCTGATCAGGAAGTATCTCTCTGTCGAAACAACTGCAAAACTCGTTCTCTCCTTCATAATGTCTCGCATTGACTATTGCAATTCACTCCTGTCTGGTCTTCCTGTCTCCACCATTCACATCCTACAGCGCATTCAAAACAATGCTGCACGCCTTGGACTCAAAAAGAAAAAAGCTGACTACATATCTCCTCTCCTGGCACAACTTCACTGGCTCCCTGTATCAAAGTGCATACAGTACAAACTAGACACCATGTGCTACAAAAGCCTCAATAATGCAGCCCCCGATTACCTGTCAAGCCTACTTGAGATCTATGTTCCCTCACGTACCCTCCGCTCTGCCTCCGATCCTCTGACTTTTCGCTTTCCACGCACTAAGCTCAATACCTATGGTCCACGAGCCTTCTCTGTTTCTGGTCCACTTTCCTGGAACAAACTTCCTCTCTCAGTCCGTCAGCAACCTACTTTTGTCTCCTTCAAGTCCGCTCTCAAAACTCACCTTTTCTCCTCTGCATAAAATCCTGACCTCACTCAATCCCCTCTGCAGCCTGTCTCCACTCGGAGGGGAGTCACATTGTAATATATAATTGTATATAATATGCTCTCTATAATTTTCCATTGCTTTTATTCTTTCTCCCCATTTATAGCCGTGTGCGTGTGCGTGTGCGTGTGCGTGTGCGTGTGTGTGTGTGTGTGTGTGTGTGTGCGTGCGTGCGTGCGTGTGTGTGCGTGCGTGCGTGTGTGTCTGTTTTAGCGCTTAGATTTGATTTTATCAAAATTTTGCGCTATATAAAATATTGTATATTATTATTATAGTAGCAATAATGGCAGCAGCAACAGCAATAGTAGTGGTAGTTGTAGTAGTAGTAGTAGTAGTATCATGATAATTATTATCATCATTTTATTATCATCAATATTTTTATCTTTTGGTTTAGTCACTGTCCTTAAATTTTGCATATATTGCGTTATACGTATGCTTATGGTGCTGGCCTTAACAGACCTGTGCACGGTTGACTTTACAACAATACAAATTGGACATTTCTTTGCATAAAATGCTTTATACGTACGTTTATGGTGTTTGGCCTTATCAGACCTGTGCACGGTTGACTTTACAACAATACAAATTAGTCATTTCTTTGCAGGTGACAGTTCAGGCCACGGATTTCGGCACACCTGCCCTGTCTGGAAACGCTGTGCTGAGAGTCAACGTGCTGCGTAACACCCAGTCTCCTATCTTCCTGGTTCTCAGTTATTCCGCTTCTCGTCGAACAAATTTGAGCGTCGCAGCAGCGTTCTGCGTGTTTTCGGCTGAGGATGAGACACACAGGTGAGATTACCAAGCCTAATCTGACATTGTGACCTACCTTTGATGGTACTAGCATCAGAGTTCCATGATTTTGATCAGTTTCATTATTACTGGGCAGTAATTGATTTTATCAGTTTCATTGTTACTGGAGAGTAATTGATTTTATCAGTTTCACTGTTACTGGAGAGTAATTGATTTTATCAGTTTCACTGTTACTGGAGAGTAATTGATTTTATCAGTTTCACTGTTACTGGAGAGAAATCGATTTTACCAGTTTCACTGTTACTGGAGAGTAATTGATTTTATCAGTTTCACTGTTACTGGAGAGAAATCGATTTTACCAGTTTCACTGTTACTGGACATAACTTCATTTTATCGGTTTCACTCTTACTGGATAGAAATTTGTTTTATCAGTTTCACTGTTGCTGGAGAAAAATGATTTTATCAATTGCATAGTAATTGAACAGTAAATGATTTTATCAGTTTGACTGTTGCTGGACAGTAATTGATTTTATCAGTTTCACTGTTGCTGGAGAGTAATTGATTTTATCAGTTACACAGTTACTGGAGAGAATATTTTATTAGTTGCATTGTTACTGGAGAGAAATGATTTTATTAGTTACACTGTTGCTGGAGAGAAATGATTTTATTAGTTACACAGTTACTGGAGAGAAACGATTTCATCAGTTTCACTGTTACTGGAGAGAAATAATTTTATCAGTTTCGCTGTTGCTGGAGAGAAATGATTTTATCAGTTACAGAGTTACTGGAGAGAAATAATTTTTCTCAGTTTCACTGTTACTGGAGAGAAATGATTTTTTCTCAGTTTCACAGTTATTGTTGCGTAATTGCCGGTAGGTATTCCCGGCCCCTTAACAAGGCAATCCCTGGCAATCATCTTCCTTTTATTCACAGTTATAATCAAGGAATGAGTTTCCAGACTGTCAGTCAGTTTTAGTATATTTGCAAGCCTATCATAGAGTTAATTCTCGCTTTTTGAGTTAGATACAATTGATACCATAAAAGTCGAGTATTAGCTTTTCAGACTGAGAATGTCAGTATTGTTCTTTTAGCCGCTCAGATTAATTAACAGCATTCTAGCACAACAACGAAGACTTTATTATGGCTGCACAACCCATTCCCTGGTTTGAGTGGATGATAAGAATTGATTAGTGATGATGAAATTGTCATATATATAAAATAAATATAAAATAAGTTTGAATTAAAAAGAAAATAAACATGCTCATGCAAGCTACGCTTCCTTGCACACACGTATGTCAGTACAGTAGACCTAGAAAACCTATGAATAAATACACAATAGCTAGTTGTGTTGTGATTCAGACCTCTAATTGTTCATTGATTAAGTATATGTATATGTATGGGTTTTTTATGAAGTAAGATGCACAGATTCACCTGTCATTTATATATTACCACGATTATTCCAGTGATAGGCTGATACAATATCAATATAACATATAGACTAGATAAAACATAGGCTAGAGGACCTGGCCAGCTCATGGGTTTATGTGCAGGCTTAAGGCTTGTGCCATGATCACCATACACATGGCACCTATGAGAAATTGAAACTAAAACTGAAATTGAAACTGAATAAATGACCATAATTAACGTTGTCTTATTTGGTCTTCACTGGGAAAGTCTTTTCAAAAGTTCGGACATTCTTCAAAATGTTCAAGACAAAGAATGCTGATTGATCAATTCTACATAACCAACATACTCAGCGCATTGTGACTGATGCAGACAATTTTTCCATGTGTTTATTGATGTATGGCATAAATGATTTGAAAAGGGTAAATATTCACGCTTTTTAAAAACTTTTTTCCCCTTCTCAACAAAAGATATTGTGTAAAGCATCATGTTACATGAAACGGTCGATGGGAGCGACAGTCAAGCAGTTAAGATATGGGACTTCAATTTGAAAGGTCTGGGTTTGAATTTGCTTAGGCACCACCTGGTGGGTGAAGGGTGTAGATTAAAGGGTATTCAAAGGGTAGAGATTCTTCTGACCTCTCAAGCCAACACGTGTTAAGACGGGCAAATACCTGATCTCCGTTCGTGTGTACACGCACGCAGGACATGAAATACGCACGTTGAAGACCCTTTAAGCAAAGTCATTATTGGGAAGCTTATGGAAACAGCATGCACATCCCGGAAAATGGATTATGACCAAAGACCGTATTCCATTGAAGTCTTTGTTTTAAGTGCCTTAATGGCGGGGAAAGGAAACGGCCATATACATAAAATACATACAAGTCCGTTCAGTACAACGTACATGGGAGTTGTAACCCACGAACGCGAAAAGAAGAAGGGAGAAAAAAGAAACCCATAATCAATACATAAACAAACAAACAAACAAATAGATAGCTAGATAGATAGTTAGCTAGCTAGCTAGCTCGATAGATAGATGGACAGATGGATGGATAGATAGATAGATAGATAGATGATAGATA
>CM060306.1:59716124-59718624 GCA_030674185.1 Monoplex corrugatus | reverse complement strand
CCAATGACAAACCAACATCCAATAACAAACCAACATCCAGTACAAAACCAACATCCATAACAAACAACATCCAATGACAAACCAACATCCAGTAACAAACCAACATCAGTACAATACCAACATCCAATAACAACCAACATCAGTAACAAACCAACTCAGTACAAACCCCAACATCCAATGACAAACCAACATCCAGTAACAAATCCAAAAACAATCCAGTAAGCAAAACACAACATTCCACAGTAACAAACCAACATCCAATAACAAACCAACATCCAGTAACAAACCAACATCCAGTAACAAACCAACATCCAGTAACAAACCAACATCCAAGTAACAAACCAACATCCAGTAACAACAACATCCAAACAAACACATCCAATGACAAACCAACATCCAGTAACAACCAACATCCAGTAAAACCAACATCCAATGACAAACCAACATCCAGTAACAAACCAACATCCAGTAGCAAACCAACATCCAGTAACAAACCAACATCCAATGTACAAACCAACATCCAGTAACAAACCAACATCCAGTAACAAACCAACATCCAATGACAAACCAACATCCAGTAACAAACCAACATCCAATGACAAACCAACATCCAATGACAAACCAACATCCAGTAACCAAACCAACATTCAATGACAAACCAACATCCAATGACAAACCAAGTCCGTACAAACCAACATCCAATGACAAACCAACATCCAATGACAAACCAACATCCAATGACAAACCAACGTCCAATGACAAACCAACATCCAATGACAAACCAACATCCAATGACAAACCAACATCCAATGACAAACCAACATCCAATGACAAACCAACATCCAATGACAAACCAACGTCAAGTACCAAAAACATCCAATGACAAACCAACATACAATGACAACCAACACCCAATAACAAACCAACATCTAATGACAAACCAACATCCAGTAACAAACCAACATCCAATGACAAACCAATATCCATTAACAAAGTAATATCCATTAACAAAGTAATATCCAATGACAAATCTTCACCCAAAAGTTATACAAAGTCCACAAACAAACCAACAACAAATTAAAACTTCATAACTACTGTAACTCATCAAACAGCTGATAACAAAATTACATATAACATCCAATAACACATCAACACATCAGCAAACCCAGTCAACCAAACAGTCACACATACAAATCAACCAATTAAATGATAAACAGATCGGCAGCTATTCGACTCACGAACCAGCAAATCATCAACTGATTCATTGTTTTCTTTTTATCGCTGCCTTCACTGAATGCCAATCACTTGACCTAAAATCGAACCAGTCAACCAACCAACTTATCAGCCAGTCAACCAAGCAGTCAAACAACCAGTCCACCAACTAACCAACCAATATTGTATCAGTTATAACTTGTAGAGATATTCTTTCCGTCTTCAGCCGCAGTTCAAGCAGATCTTCTACTCAGTACCAAACCGTCGACCTAAATATGCACCATGTATCCAACAAACCATTTCCAATCATCTAAACAACCAATCATCTAAACAACCAACCAACCAATCAACCTATCAGTCAATTAATCGATCTATTCTTTTTCTGTCCATAGCCCCAGTTCAACCAGATCAGCTATTCGGTGATTGGAGATGACACGGCTCCCTCCTATTTTGACGTCAATTCCATCACCGGCCAATTATCCACCAGTGCCTCCCTCACCACTGAGAACGTCAACGAGTACAAGGTATGCTTTATGTGTATGAATTTATTAATAACAAACAGTTTTCTATGGGATCAGGGACACCCATTTCATACCTGAAATAGGCAAGGCAGAAAAGATGAAAAATTGGAAATAAGTCTAGCAGGAGTTTCCAACTGCTTATGGTTAAATATTTATCAAACCTGAAACAGGGAGCAAACCAAAAGACTCTCTCTTCTCTCTCTCTCTCTCTCTCTCTCTCTTCTCTCTCTCTCTCTCTTTCTTTCTTTCTCTCTCTTAAATAATATATATATATATATTATATGTAAACTTAATGGACAAATGAGTGAATCTGGAATGAAAACTAAAGTAGAACAATTTAGTAGCAACCATTCCAGCCACAACACTATAAGAAGTGATAATAACAGTACTATTATTACTGCTACCACCACCACTACTACTACTACTACTACTGATGATAATAATAATAGTAATAATTATAATGCGATGATGATAATCATGACTATTATTATTACTGATATGAATAATCATTATGATAATGACAATTTTTGACTCCAATAATGATACGAGTTTTAATAGAAATTGTGGCAGTAGTATTGATAAAACAGAAAAGAATACAGGCATACGTGTACACACACACACACATACACACACTCACACACACACACACACACATACACACACACACACACAAACACACACACACACAAACACACACACACACACACACACACACAAACACACACACACACACACACACACACACACACACACCATTAGAGCATACA
>CM060306.1:59701124-59711124 GCA_030674185.1 Monoplex corrugatus | reverse complement strand
ACACACATTGACACACACTCGCATACGCACGTAAAAAGAGAAATACAGACAACTGTATTACTACTATCTCACACGTTATAAAGGAGGTTTTCTACGTCATGGAATTTCACTATGCGTTGTAAATGATCACAGAATGCAGAGATTCAGAAAACATAATATGCGGTTTAAACGGTTTAAATCTGAAAGGAAAGGAACATTATATTTTTCTAAAAGTTTAGCTCACAACACAGGTCAACTGACATATCTACCATTACTAATCTGTTCGTATTAAAACAAGAGACAGAACATTACGAAAGAACTTTTAAACAAAATAGACCAATGAAATAAGATATTTGACGTGAATATATAAAAGTGTGCACACATATTGGAATATCTATACGTTTGTGGGAGGGTGTGGTTGTGTGAAAATTTCTAAAATCAGTTAAGCAGTTTATCATTTTAAATTGATCACTAAATTTTTATCTTATTCAGTTATTCTCTCGCAGGTAGGGTTTGTGTTCATAAGACCGAAAATAAGTTATGACATCAGTATTTGTTTATTTAGATATTTTTGTTTATCAATTATTTACTGACTTACTTAGGTTTTTTTAAAATTTATCTATTAGTCTTGTCTCATACTCCTCATTTTGATGCACAGCTTCTGGTACAAGCGGCGGACAATGGCTACCCGGCCAAGACGGACTTGGCTGTGGTGACGGTGTTGGTCAACCGAAATCTGAACGCTCCTGTCTTCGCCCCATCCGTCTATAACGTTACCATTCTGGACAACCGCAACCTGGGTGACGTCATCGTCTCCGTCAGCGCCACAGACTCTGATTTCATTGTAAGTTGATAGTTTGATCATGTAGGTTTGTTTTTTTATTTGTTTATTTTTAAAGTTTTCGTAGTTTTTCGTTGATTGCTTAACGCACTCCTGCACCCTATCCACCAACTCCCAAAACTTAATCCTTTGATTCCCTTACTCTGTCAGCTTCCTGCAGGAAATTGGTGGATAGGGGGAGGGAGTCAAAGGATTAATTGACTGAGGTCCGGTTGGCGTAAAGGGAGAGCACTCGCCTTTCAATCTCCCGGCATAAGATTGTACGGGTGCAGCCTCCAGCGCACCCAGCTGTGAATGGGTACCTGACTTTGTTAAAATTTAGGGAAAGGTAAAGCAGCGAGGGAGAGGAGATGGCACTGCGCTTGTAATGCTGACCCTGAGAAACGTTAAGGTCCGTACCACTTCTCTCCCCTACGACCCCAGAGTTATGGGACAGCCTGTATCTTTAATTAACCTTTAACTGATCACTCAAATTCTGTATGTCTCTCTCTCTGTCTGTCTGTCTGTCTGTCTGTCTCTGTCTCTCTCTCTCTCTCTCTCTCTCTCTCTCTCGTCTTCTCTTTCTTTCTGCAGTGATATAGGGGCAAAGACTAGTTGTGAGACAGTCAGTGGAACCTAGTACTACTATCCTTGAGCAATAAAGTGTTTTCAAATTTTAGTTTCTTTCGGCCTGTCTGTTGCCTGTCTGTCTGTCTGTCTGTCTGTCTATCTGTCTGTCTGTCTCTGTCTCTTTGTCCTCTCTCTATGTCTTCTCTCTCTCTTCTCTCTCTCTCTCTGTTCTCTCTCTGTCTCTCTCTCTCTCTGTTCTCTCTCTCTCTGTTCTCTCTCTCTCTCATTCTCTCTCTCTCTCTCTCTCTCTCTCTCTCTCTCTCTCTCTCTCTCTTTCTCTAGCTCAGTCGCTCGCTTCCCTTTCCCCCTTCTTCGCTGTGTTTGCTTGATTAATTCTTTTTTTGTTTATTCTCTTAATTTGTTGTGTACGATCTGAATTGTTTGTTAACAACAATCATGGTGGCACTTTAAAGTCTTCTTCTTCTTTTTCTTCTTCTTCTTCTTTAGTTAATGCAGGTTTTCAATTATTTGATCATTTAGGTTATGTATTTATTTATCTGTGGATTTATTCGTTTTGTTTGTTTACATGTATATTAATGTATTATTTATTGTACGTGTACAGTCCCCTAACAACGAGATCCGGTATAGCGGCATCAGCACTGCCCGTGCTCTGGACCTGTTTTTCGTCAACAGTGTGACGGGTGACGTGTCCGTCAGACGACCTCTGACCGATGACTCGGGTATCGGCAACAACCAGTATACGGTCAGTGATGTGACTGACTGTCTTACCTTGATTGACAAGGACAGAAAGAAAGATTGTGAAATACTGTCTTTTTTTTTTTTTATAGATATACATGTGTCATATAATTCTATATATTTAATTATTTATTAAACGAAATAATAAAAGTTCGAGGAAGCTAGTTTAGCAATATTTTTAGATGCATGTAAATGCAGCAAACACAGTAACACAGACTTTCAAAAAACAAACAAACAAACAAACCAGCCCTGAATGAAAAAGTGCCAGATTTTGTCGCATGATTAATGTGTATTTAGCACCCTTAAAGGCACATATGGTAAATCAGAACAGAGAGCTGCATGAAATAAAAACAAAATGTTAGTTGCACGTTTGCGTTACCACTACTATCATCACAGTTTAAAATAAAGTGAAATTTTATATGAATGTAAATTAGTATTCCTGTCGTAACCTTTGATGCTCATGCTTGTGGATAAGATATTGTTGCTCTAGGTTGAAGTATGTATTCACCTGTTTGGAAATGGCCCATAATATGAATAAAAGTGAAGAATAGGAAATATTTACCATTTAGAATGAAATTCATTCTTAAACGCTTGAAGGAGCTCTATATTTTCTTTTCTCTCTAGAAACATACGTTTAACCGGCAGAGATTCACCGTCAGGGTTCTTTGTTGGGTGCCACCGCTGTGACTGATGATGAAAGCTTTTCGTCATTTGTCACTAAACTGACATACTATCAAATATGCGCTTGAAAGATGTCATAAGCCATGGCAGTGTCCGGTGGCTTATGGACACAGAAACAAGCCAGTTTACAGGCCCACCAAAGACACAGACTGTGCTATGGAGTGTGGTCAACTCGCCTGACTACTTGAATTTTCCCTGCTCCGCTAAAAAGTCTGGTTATGTATGATGTACGTTGAGTCCAAATGAATTAGGAGAACGGCCTTATACAAGAATGATATACAATAATAATTATTATATCATCTTTGCAGTATATAGCAATACTGAACGCCTAGACTATACTTTTTGCTTTTTCTTTGTTTCGTTGTTTAAATTAGCTCGAAAATATTTCAGTTTGATGAAGATGTACTTTGCTCTAAGTGTCAGAAGGACTTTTTTTTTCGAATTATAATATTTGATTCATGTATTGTTGACCGATAGGGGGAGGGAGGGGAAACAACAACAGGAATACCAACGACAACACATCAGGATGGTCAAGCCATTTTAGTAATCTCCATTTAAATCAGAAATCGTCACCAAAAATCCAGATTTTACATCAGACAGAAAAAAAGTTGACGTGAAATGAGTACTATGGCAGACGCACACACAAACACACACCTTTGTCCCTGTCCACTGAAACAATATCTTCCTCTCCCTTCTTTCTTTAGGTTGTTTTTTTTTTTTATTCTGAAAGGGGTTTGAAAGAAAACCTTTGCTCGTGTAAGCTATGTTTTCCCATGCCTGAAATGTTTGCTCGAAAGGAGAAATTTGGAGCGTATAAAAAAGACATGGAATCAAGTCAGTTTATGTTAATACAAAACGATACTAGAATACGACAGCCCATTTGGAAAATACATTTATATGCTTCATTCAGCGTATTTCTTCTCACTTCTCACTATTTGTTTATTTAGTTTGTCAGTTATTCATTTATATATATTCTGTACTTCAGCTGACGATCAGTGCCCAGGATCAGGGTGTACCCACAGCTCTCATCGCTTCTCAGCCCGCCATTGTATTCATCAATGTCATCCGCAACCAGTTCAGTCCCTTTTTCGTCAGTACCCCCTACAGTGTGGACATTTCACAGGGCACTGGCATCTTCGCCAGTATCTACACCGTCTCAGCCGTGGACAATGATCTGCAGGTTACTGTCGTTTTAGTACATACTGTGTACACTGCGCGCGCGCGCACGCACACACACACACACACAAACACACACACCACACACCACACACACACACACAATATATATATATATATATTTTACAGTTTCAATCGTTCATTATGATAACTTCATTTGTGAGTTTTTCCTTCTCGTCTTCGGCACAGTTGTTTTCTGGTTCATTTCTTTTTTCGGAAGATTGACCATTTTCAAGAATCCTTTCACTCCTCGTGTATCCTCACCTTTTTTTTTTTCTTCTTTCTATAATCACTTTAGTGAATAGACATTAAATCAAAGACCACACACACACACCACCACACACCACACACGCACATGCAGATACACATACACACACACACACATACACACACATACACACACACATACACTCACACACATACACACACACACATACATACACACACATACATACACACATACATACACACACATACGCACATGTATACACACACATACTCACACACACACACACATACACGCGTGCGCACACATACACACACACGTACATACACACACACGTACATACACACACACACACACACACACACACACACACACACACACACACGCACACACACATACATACACACACTCTATACTTTCGCGATCGCCTGCACGCTCTGACACCAACACACTTGCAACACACGCACGCTTCTCTGCCTCTCTTTGTGTCTCTGTCTCACGCTCTCTCTAACTTGTCTGTCTGTCTGTCAGTCTGTCTGTCAGTCTGTCTGTCTGTCTCTTCCATACACACACACACACACACACACACACACACACACACACACACACACACACACACACACACACACACACATACACACATTACACATTGGTGACAATAATTTTTAAAAAGTAAATGAAGAACGACGACGACTATGATGATGGTGACGATGACTTTTGATCCGTATCAGGCACCTTACAACACTGTGACGTATTCGGTCATTGGTGATGACGAGGCACCCAACTTCTTCACCATCGACTCCAGATCTGGCGTCATCTCCGTCGCCCAGTCTCTGCTCGCAGATTCCACCAGCTCTTACAGGGTAACTAACGTTGTATGATTGGCTGATTGGTGGATGGATGTGGGTACCGGGTGGGTGGTTGACTATTTGGCGGTGGATGAATGAGTGGAAGAAAGAGGGAGGGTGCATTGATGAGATTTTTGTCGGTTGGTAGATATGTGGCTGGTTCGATTTGGTGATTGGTTAATAGGTTGCTTGCTTGCTTGCTTAGTTAACTCTTTCACGCCCTCACCTTATTCACCAGCTACAAAAACTAAACCATTCCACTCCTCACTCTGTCTACCACCTTCTAATACTTAACCTTTCACCTCTCACCCTGTCCACCAGCTGCAAAAAAAACAACAAATTTTATTCTCTCCTCAGTCTCCTCGTTGCAGAAACCCTTTCGCTCCCTTACTCTATTCAGCAGCTGCAAAAATTAGCCTTTTACTCCCTCACCCTGTCCACCAGCTTCCCAGGAATCTTGTGGATAGGGCGAGAGAGTGAAAGGATTAAGTTTTTGCTTTGCTGTCATGGCCAATAATGAAAGAAGTTGGTAGACAGGGTGAGGGAGTCGGAGGGTTAGTTCGGCTGGTTTCATTTTTTTTTTAAAACCAAGACTTCAGAAAGGCAAGAAGGGTAATTGGTCTTCAAAGGGTGGGACCTCGGAAATCAACCTATCTCTCCAATGTTTTATACCAAGGCAGCCTGGCAATGCTCTTGCCGTGGGATCTGTAACATGCGCAGTCAGAAGGCACACGGGTCCGACTGGTTTTTCGTCCCCTTCTGAAGGACTAGACGTTCAGTTCGATTTTCGATCAAACTGAGGAGAAAATTCGAGGCCTCTATGGGGAGAGAACCCTGGAACCTCGAGTTCAGGTACTGGCAGGCGAACGTCAGAACTATTCCGCCACTCTTCTCCCTGGTTCGGCTGGTAGACAGATGAAGTGGTAGATTACTTGCGCTGGATGTTAGTTCGCTCGGATGGTTGGCTGATTTGTTGATTGGGTCAGTTAGTCGTTAGTTGGTTGGCGGTTGGTTGGCTGATAGGCTGATTTCTTGGGTGAGCGGGCGCTTGGTTGACTATTTGATTGCAGTATAGGTTAGTTGACTGAGTTGTTGACTGGTTAAGTTGGTGGCTGCGTGCTCGGGTGGGTGAGCTGATAATTGGTGGTTTTTATGGTTGGTTGGTTGGAATGTTACCTATTGTTGTTGTTGGTGGTGGTGATGGTGGTTTTATTTTGTTGTTTTTGTTCATTTTTTCCGCATACATAGGAATTCTTCTTCTTCTTGTCTGTTATCATTATTATCAGTACTATCATTATCATTATTACTATTCGTATTATTACTTTTGTTGTTGTTGCTATTATCATCATCAATATTATTAGTTATCATCATCACTATCATCATCATCATCATCATCTTCTTCCTCTCCTCCTCCTCATCATCATCATTTTTTTTTTATCATGCATCATCGTTGTTTTTATACAGCTGCGATTGATGGCTTCTGATGGAGGCAACCCAGCCCGTGTGGACTACGAGGTGGTGACCATCAACGTAGATCGCAACAGTTTCGCTCCCAACTGGGTCAATCCTGCCGCCCCCTTCTACACCTCCACTACACAGGTTGGTCACATGCTTCTTTTGGAGCAAATTTCGTACGAGTCGTATCTTAAGCACTTGCAGTTTTGTATGAGTCCGTAGCTTTTACGTGGAGTTTTGGCTTATACTTAAAGCACTTGTCTCGGACATTACAAATCGAGGTTCGAATCACAATATTGAACAGGGATTTTTCTTCCACCCCCCTCCCTCCCTTCCACGAGATCCTACCTGTGATCTAGGTGCTGTTCGTTCAGATGAGACAATAAATTGAGATGGAAGGAGTTGTCAATGGCAAAACTGTGTAACAAAATCCACTTGCACAGGAGAAATCCTTACCTTTCATCTTGAGATACTGGAGCGAATAAGTAGCAGAAAACGACAATTGCACATAAGCGATTTCCCCGTCACATCATCTGACTTGATAGAAATTGTGTTAATGAATGAAGTAGAAAGAAAGACAATGTGACAAAGATAAAACCGCTAAATCTCAGAAAGCAGAGTTTTATTACTGACAAAAATGTTGTTCAATGCGAAACTTTGCATGAATACATATTCGCGCATGCCCGAAATATGTACATCAGTGTCATGATTTGTTTATTGTAAGCAAAAGGCTGGTGCTTTGTTTATTTCTGGTATGGTGCTGGTATCTTACACATTTATATCGATTGTTCATTAATTTTTGATTGATTATTTACTGAGTAACGTGTGTGAGCGAGTAAGCTAGTGAATGAGTAAGCTAACGAGAAAGTAATTTATTGATTGATTTTGTTTGTTTGTTCGTTAGATCGTGAATTTTTTGTTTGTTTGCTTCTTTTTACGTTCACCAATGGCATCAATCCATATAGCAACCCTCCCTCCCTCCACCCATAGCTCCATCCATTCAACCAGTCTAACGATAACTGTCATTGTGTCTTCATCCTGCAGGTTCTGGAAACCATCGATTACACCACAGTCTTGTTCTCTGTGTCGGCACGTGACCTTGACTCCAGCGCCCCCTTCAATCAGGTGGTGTACAGTTTAGTCGGGGAAGATAAATCGCCCACCTTTTTCGATGTCAACCCCTCTTCGGGCGAGATTCGTCTTCGTTCTTCCCTGCTGCAAGACAGTGATAGATCGTACACGGTAGGATACCGGTAGTTTTTTTGTGTGGTGTGTCATTTCATTTTCTCTCGTAGGGAAACAAACAAACAAACAAACAAACAAACAAACAAACAAACAAGAATTTACCTAATGTTTTCACACATATATTCACCCCACGTGCTCACGTGCGCTTACACGCATGTGCATGCACACACATACACACGTGCATATGCACACACATAATATACTACATATCACACACACTCTCTATATATACTAGCATACATATGAAACAGGATATTATACATTGTTTTCTGAGTTGATGGTTGCTTGGTTTGCTCATTGGCTGCACGGCTGATTGGTTGGCTTGTTAATTTGATTTTGTTAACCAAACCTGTTGACTTGTGTTGCAGCTGCTGCTGACAGCTTCGGACAGCGGTGTACCCGCTCAGACAGCCCTGCAAACAGCTACAGTGGTGGTGGATGTACTGAGAAACTTTAACACTCCCTACTTCGTGGACTCCCCCTACTTCGTCACCATCGCTGAGACGACTACTGTAGGATCCTCCATCTTCCGTCTGACTGCAAATGATGATGACTTGCCGGTCAGTAGCACCGAGACATGTAACTTACCAGTGTACTCTTCCTCGTCAATTTCTCCTATCGATATAGTTTCTTGTGTAATTTTATAACAAGCTGTCGTCTGCTGACATTCAGACCGATTGGACGAAACTTTTTGTTTACGAAAAACAAATAAAACACCAGTACATGACGCATCTTTGCTAGATCTTCTGTTTCCACAGATCCAAGCATTATGTTGTGTTAAGTGTTTAACTGATAAAACTGCTGATGCTGTTTCGTTAACTTTTCAACTGAAGCTGTGAATTTTTGAAGTTTCAACAGCAAATTCCAAAGAAAAATCACATTTTCTGAGCTTTTGTCCCAAGCGGTGCAGTCTTTTGTTTATGTTTTTTTCCTGCAAATCTATTTCTGGGTGTGGTGGATTGGCAGTCTGGGTCGGATGGGGTGGGAGCGGAATGATGTGCCTATATGTGTGCGTGAGCGTTCTTGTGTGCCCACATGCGCATATGTATGCGTGTGCAGGCACATGCATGCAAATGCGTGCGTGCGAGTGTACGTGTCTCTCGTCATTGCCTAAACTGTATACCATTACCGTTGTATTTGCTCCATTGTTTGACAGACCACGTTCGAGACGGTGAACTTTGACATTATCGGTGATGACGCCGCCACCGTGTACTTCTCTGTGGAACCCTTGTCTGGCGTGGTCCGCGTTGTCAGTGATCTGACTGCCACCACCGACAGCGTCTACTATGTGAGTTACTGACCTATAATGTATGAGTTGGGGGAAGGGACAAGAAGGGGAAGGAGAGAGGTGTGCGTACGTGCATGTATGTGTGTGTGTCTGTGTGTCTGTGTGTATTGTGTGTGTGTATGCACGTGTGTGTGCGTGTGTGTACGTGTATGCGTGTACAGATATCTGTCCGTCAATCTACCTTTCTGTCTTTTTGTCATTTTGTTCATTTTGTCATACACACTCATACACACAGACACAGACACACACACACACACACACACACACATCTCTCTCTCTCTCTCTCTCTCTCTCCCTTCCCCAGTCCCCCAGTCCCCCACTCTTTCCTTTTTTCCTCTGTCTCTCTTATATTCAGTCTGTATCTCCACAAAGCATCACCAGCATGCAGAATTTAGATCTATACACGGCCTGTGCTACGATTGTTTTGAAATTCCACTGCACAGTGTTAGTGGTGGAGGCCTAGCTATAAAGAAAGTGTCATACGTGTATTGTAATGTGATGACAAACTCCTTCTTAAACAGACTGTTGTTGTCATGTGATGGAATCAACACCATATCATCCTTCAGCTACACTGTGACTACTTCATATAGTGACACCGTGAGCTCACTTGGTTAGAGCACCATTCTGATCATGCAGGGCTCGTGGATTCCATGTTCAGGAGGTTCACATTGTCCATTTGTTTGTTTCTATCTTTCTTTCTTTCATTCGTTCGTTCATTCTCTCATTCCTTATTTCTTTGTTTCTTTGTTTCTTTGTTTCTTTTTCTTCCTCTTCTTCTTCTTCTTCTTCTTCTCTCTCTCTCTCTCTCTCTCTCTCTCTCTCTCTCTCGCTCGCCCTCTCTCTCTCTCTTTCTTTTCTGTTTCTCTGTCTCTCTCTCTCTCTTTCTTTCTCTGTTTCTCTGTCTCTCTGTCTCTCTGTCTCTCTCTCTCTCTCTCTCTGTCTGTCTGTCTGTCTCT
>CM060306.1:59688624-59696124 GCA_030674185.1 Monoplex corrugatus | reverse complement strand
AAATGATCTTCAGGAATCGGTTCGTTTTCTTTTCGAAACAAAATAGACCCAAGGTAAAATCTAAGATAGAATCTAAACGAAAAGGAATTGAAATAGATTTAATTCTAGAGACAGAAGAGTTATCGTTCGTGATATGAGCAGACGACACTTCGTCGAGACTTCCTCTGCCTAACAGGTGTTGAAGGTATTTTGTTTGCTAAAAATTGCTGTGAAAGATCTGTTTCTTAGGGTAATCTTGTAGAATAGAATACGAAAATAATTGGAGCTAATTTCACGCGCTTATACGGGTGTTTTCGGTTCTGCTGGATGTAAAGAGACGCTCCAATTATTTTCGTATTCTATTCTACAAGATTACCGTTTCTAGATATAAATTTTGTAAGCAGTGATATGATTATGACACTGACAAGTTTAATTTGTGATCAAAGAACACGTTAGATCTGAGTGATGATCATGATGACAAAATGGCAAGCACAAAATTTCAAATAGCCTATCATCGCCCTATCATGGCCTATGGCCTCGTTGAAAATGAAGACCTAGAAAACAGTCTTTTTTCCATGGCCAGTTTATTGCAACCATCATTGTTTCTTTGCATAAGGGTTCCAACGAAATGAAATACAGGTGCTTAAAGTTACAATAATCGGGTGGACGGCCTGTGCTAGTGCTGTTCTCATGAATAGTCTGAATTTTTTACAAATTAACAAAACAGGCTAGTCTGCCTTCACGTTTGTTTCATGAAAAATCAAATCCTTCACTATCTTGATATACAGAAAACAGGCTATTAACTTTTACTCATTACGATTCAATATACTTAGCTTTTGTTTTACGTAGCAGTAGCGTGGCCTAGATCTAGCTAAACTTACAGTCATTCGAAAAAATTACCGTAGATCCACTAAGTCTATGAATGTAGGATTTGTTTCGGTTTTGCTTTTTGTTAGGCTACTTGTATGTTGGTCTGTTTGTTTGCTTCCTTATTTTAGTGTAATAGCTAAACTGAGACTAATTTGCATCATTACGTTTTCTTGCAGCTGCGTGTGGAAGCCCGTGATGGAGGTACGCCAGCTCGTAGTGCCACAGCTCTGGTCAATATCAATGTACGCCGTAATTTGGTGGCACCCGTTTTCGTCCAGAACTCTTATGAGACTACCATCCTGGAGACTCAGAGTCTGGGTGTCAACATATTACGTGTTATTGCTACTGATGGTGATACCAAGGTTAGGATAGGAAATGGTCGTGACTATGTGTGTGTGTGTGTGTGTGTGTGTGTGTGTGTGTGTGTGTGTGTGTGTGTGCTGTGTGTGTTGTGTGTGTGTTGTGTGTGTGTTGTGTGTGTTGTGGGTGTGTGTATGTATGTGTGGGTGTGTCTGTGTGTGTGAATATGAAAACTATTCTGGTTATGGTCGTGTGTCTGAGCAGATTACACGTCTCCATTAATTATTTTCATAACAATATGACATAACAATAAATACTTGTACAGACACATCACCATCACCTCACACCACACACATTGTCATACTTTCTTATTTGTTATCTTTTCACTGTCCTAAACTTAACCTTATAGCAGTCGATGCCTCTTTGAATTGCAGCGTCCCCACAACGTGACTCAGTACTTCATCAGCAACGACGGGTTCAGTTCTCTGGGAGAAGAATATTTCCTGATCGACTCAGCTACTGGCGAGATCTACCTACGTAAATCTGTGCTCAATGACGAGTTGAAAACATCTAGATACACTGTGAGTATTTTAACTCCAATTTAACAGTTTCTGACTCTGGAGATGGTTACAGATTTTCAGTTCCGTGCAGATATTCAGTGTTGCTCCATTACTAGAAGTAGAACTGAAGAAGAATACAGGCGTCTATCACTTCTATCACTTTTAGCTTGTTACATTTTTAGTGCTGTATGGTTCAAAAATATGATTTCAGTTACTTCTGGTTTTTCTTATTAGTTCTTTTAATGTTAGAAATAAAAAAAATACAGGGACAGTTAATGCTTTTAGCTTTTGCTTTCACGTTTCGTGTATTTGGGGCTGAAAGTGGATTTATCATCTCTTCAAACTTGTTATGGTTTTAGTTTTGTCAGTTGACTTGAAATATAGGGCCTTTTGTTACTTTTAAATTCGTAACTAGTACTTTTGTTCAAGTAAGTAACTTTCAGTCTTTGGAGTAGAACGAAGTTGGGTTTCAGTCTGGATCCCAAAACTGTTGTTATGAAATATTGTCCCCATATTTGGCCAGATGTCACATGTTCGCTTTGAACACACAACTACTTACATTCCATTCAGCTCTTGCTATGAGTATGAATACATTTACATAGACAATCTCACATTTGTCCCATGTGTGTATAGTTCAACGCCTTTGCACGTGACACGGGAGTGCCCCCGCTGACTTCCTCTTTGCCGGCTAGTGTGGCAGTGAATGTGGTGCGAAACCTGAACGCTCCTGTCTTCACTCAACCTACCTATACCACCACTGTCGATAACAATTTGTCAGTGGGTTCCGAGGTGATCGATCTGACCGCGTCGGATTCTGACACGCAGGTGAATATGATTTGAAGGGAGATGTGGGTGAGGGGGTAAAGGGTGCAGTGTGTGCATGTGTCTGCTATTGTGTGTGTATGTGTACCTGCATGTATGTGCTTGTAGATGTGTCCATCTGTGTGTGTGTGTTTGTGTGTATATTCTATTATAGCGTGTGTATGTGTGTGTGTGTGTGTGTGTGTGTGCGCGCGCGCACGAGCGCGTGTGTATGTGCGCGTGCGTGTGTGTGTGTGCGCGCATGTTATGTGTGTGTGTGTGTGTGTGCGTGCGCGTGGTATTTGTGTGTGTGTATGCGCGTTGTGTGTGCGTACGCGCCTTGTGTGTGTGTGTGTGTGTGTGTGTGTGTGTGTGTGTGTTTCTGTATGTGTGTGGTTTTTTTTGTATGTGCATTTTGCGTCGATTTTTGAGTAATGACTGAAATCAGCATTTTCTAGCGAGCATCTTAACGTTTTAGATTCATTATTATGCATCCTTCAAGGAAGGAAGAAAACAGTGACATTATGCTATTTGTCATAGGGAAATGTGTGCTACATAGAATCTAGTAGATATTGCTGTAGGTTATTCTGTTGTTCTCCCACTTACAAATGTTTGTATTAACTTATTTATTTTGAGGAATTGACATGACCTGAAGTAGTGGGTTTTTCATTACCACACAGTAATATAGTTTTATTTCTACATCATTAGGCACCCTTCGACACTGTGACCTACGACATCATCGGTGACGGCGATTCCCAGCTCTTCTTCAACATCGACGGTACCACCGGCGCCATTCGTCTTCAGCAGAGTATTCTCTTTAGGGATGAGCTTGCTTATTCTGTAAGTACTAGGTAGAATATTTGGCTATTCACACACATAACAAACCTTTGGAGGGTTTTGACGGGGGTGGGGGCAACATTATGAGGAACGTTCCCTTTTGTATCACGGGGGCAACACTATGAGGGACGTTCCCTGTTGTATCACGGGAGAAACATTATGAGGAATGTTTCCTGTTGTATCACGGGAGCAACATTATGAGGAACGTTCCCTGTTGTATCACGGGAGCAATACTATGAGGAACGTTCTCTGTTGTATCACGGGAGCAACATTATGAGGAACGTTCCCTGTTGTATCACGGGAGAAACAGTATGAGGAACGTTCCCTGTTGTATCACGGGAGCAACACTATGAGCAACGTTCCCTGTTGTAGGCTTATCAAGGGAGCAACACTATCAAGAACGTTCCCTGTTGTAGGCTATCAAGGGAGCAACATTATGAGGAACGTTCCCTGTTGTATCACGGGAGCAACACATATGAAGAACGTTCCCTGTTGTAGGCTTATCAAGGGAGCAACACTATGAGGAACGTTCCCCGTTGTAGGCTTATCAAGGGAGCAACATTATGAGGAACGTTCCCTGTTGTAGGCCTATAAAGGGAGCAACATTATGAGGAACGTTCCCTGTTGTAAGCCTATAAAGGGAGCAACATTATGAGGAACGTTCCCTGTTGTAGGCCTATAAAGGGAGCAACATTATGAGGAACGTTCCCTGTTGTAGGCCTATAAAGGGAGCAACATTATGAGGAACGTTCCCTGTTGTAGGCCTATAAAGGGAGCAACATTACGAGGAACGTTCCCTGTTGTAGGCCTATAAAGGGAGCAACACTATGAGGAACGTTCCCCGTTATAGGCTTATCAAGGGAGCAACATTATGAGGAACGTTCCCTGTTGTAGGCCTATAAAGGGAGCAACACTATGAGGAACGTTCCCGTATAGGCTTATCAAGGGAGCAACATTATGAGGAACGTTCCCTGTTGTAGGCCTATAAAGGGAGCAACATTATGAGGAACGTTCCCTGTTGTATCAGGGTGATTATAAGTTTTACTTTTGAAAAAAAGTGTGTGCTCAACCCGTGACACTACAGAACTAATATTCTTTAAAACTGAAAACGGATTCGGCTTCCTTTCTTTACGATATTGTGATTACATTAATGACGCTTTGTCGTTGTTATCAGAAACGAATTCTCCCTCCTTTTACATTAAAAAGATTATCGTTGTTATCAGAAACGAATTCTCCCTCCTTTTACATTAAAAAGATTATCGTTGTTATCAGAAACGAATTCTCCCTCCTTTTACATTAAAAAGATTATCGTTGTAATCAGAAACGAATTCTCCCTCCTTTTACATTAAAAAGATTACATCAGCAAATATTATGTATTTTTGTCCTTTATTAGCATGGAGACAGTTATATTAACAAACAGTTTTTATCGTTTGTTTGTTCATTCGTATTTTGTTATTATTTTTGTTCTGTGAGATACGTATTGCCTTTCCGCAGTACAGGTTTAGGACCAGTGCAAGAAACAACAGTGTTTTGTAATCAGGCAGGTTTTCCTCGAGCATTCCTTAACATTAAGGAAATGGATTAAACTTACTCATGCTTCCTATTCCTTGGGTTGCTCCATCGTTCCTCAACATTAAGGGGACAAGGGCATGAATTAAACTTACTACTATTTCGTTTGCTCGGACAGGTGCGAGTGCGTGCCCGTGATGGGGGTACCCCCAGGCTGTCGTCCACAGCAGTGGTGATCGTGACCGTGAACCGTAACTTGTTCGACCCTGTCTTCAGCCAGGCCCAGTACACCATTGATATTTCTGAGACAGTTGCTCCTGGCACAGGCATTCTGTTCGTGTCCGCCTCCGACAATGATGTGTCGGTTAGTTGTTGTTGTTGCTGTCTTTGAGATGTGTGTGTGTATGTGTCTGTGTATGTCTGTGTCTCTGTGTATATATGTGTGTGTGCGTGTGTATGTGTGTATCTGTGTCTCTGTCTGTGTATATGTGTGTATGTGAGAGAGAGAGAGAGGGGGGGGGAGGGAGGGAGAGAGATACAGAGACAAAGAACGTCTGCTCTAGGCATGAACACTGTCTTTGTGTAGGCATCCAATAGTAGTGCGTGTCAGGGTTTTGTTGCTGTACGTGCTTTTGTGGTCGTTGTTGTTGTTGCTATTGTGATGTGTATGTGTGCCTGTGTGTTGTTTATCTTTGTTTTTCTTAACCGTTATTACCATTTATGGCAAATGAGAAAGGCTGAAAGACTGGAGAGGCATAGATGTCGAGGGATTATGAGGAATATAGCGAGTGAAAGACCGAATTAGGACAAGTGTGCGCGAGTGTGTGTGTGTGTATATATGTGTGTGTGTGTGTGTGTGTGTGTGTGTATGTGTGTGTGTGTGTGCGTGCGTGCGTGCGTGCGTGCATGTGTGTGTGTCTGTGTCATTGCGTTTATAGTCGTATATGGTGTGTGTGTATGTTTGTGTATATGTGCGTGTGTGTGTTATTATCGGTGTGTGTGTTTTCTAAGAGAGAGAGAGGGGGGAGAAGGGAAGAGAATGTTCTACAATGTAATCATATTAAAAATTAAACCAATAGAAAACAAATAATGAACTTGATAGTAAAGTAGGGTATACTGAAACAGACTAGATCTAGCTTTGATTTGGAAGACTCGCTCGCTCCCCATAAACTCATACGTTTCTATGCCTTTTTTTCTTTTGCAGTCTCCATACAACAGAGTGACGTACGCCTTCTCTTCCACGACCTCAGTGGATCGTTTCTTCATTGACGAAGATACTGGACAGATCTTTGTCCGCCGAAATCTCGTGGGAGAGGCGGCTACTTCCTTTGTGGTAAGTCAGAACTGTTTGATGATTTGAATGGAAACTTTCTGAAGGAGAAAAGTAAGTTAAGTAATGCTAATGCCAGCCTTTGTTTTTCAAAGATATGAAAGAGGTTTCGTGTGTGTGTAAATGCGCGCGCGCTCATGTGTGTGTGTATGTGTGTGTTTTTCTGTGTGTGTTTGTGTAAGTGTGTGCGTATGGTGCATGTGCTCACATATTTGTGTGTGTATGCGTGTGTGTATGTTTGTGTGAGTCTACGCATGTTTTGTGTGTGCGATATGTGTATGTGTGCGCGAGTGCATAATGTACACATCTCTCTCTCTCTCTCTCTCTCGCTCTCTCTCTCTCTCTGTCTCTCTCTCTCTTTCTCTCTCTCTCTCTCTCTCTCTCCTCTCTCTCTCTCTCTCTCTCCCCATCTCTCTTCTCTCTGTGTGCATATATATATATATATATATATATATATATATATACATATATATATTAAAATTATATATATATATGTATATATATATGTATACATATATAACGCGTGTGTGTATGTGTGTGTGTGTATGAGTGTGTATGTGTGTGTGTGTGTGTGTGTGTGTGTGTGTGTGTGTGTGTGTGTGTGTGTGTGTTGTGTGTTCCGTGTTCGTCTGCTTGTGGACATCGTAAATTTTCACACAGTTCATCCATTTCTTTAATATTTCTGATGCGAAATGTTCCACCAACCAATCAGTCAGCTAACGGGCGCCACAATCAAGTAGGTTAGACGATAGACTTCCTCAGTTCCTGTCAGAAGGTCTGTTTTCGATCCTGCCGGGGTACCTCACACTTGGTGGGTAAAATACGAAGATTTTTTCCATCTGCCAGGTCAACGCAGAAGAGAAAACATGTACAGTGGCGTCTAGAAACATAAAAAACGAACAAACAAACAAAAAAATTTGGAACGCAAGTAAGTAATGGTAAAATAAAGTAAACAAATAAAAAATAGAAAGAAAAAAGAAAAACACCTGCCAGTCGCACTGCGATATATTCCCCACGTTTTCCCCTGGCTAACACAGGTAAACTAAATGATCTCCCCTTTCTGACAGGTAAACGTGATCGCCACGGATGGTGGGACGCCCACCCCACGCAGCAGCAACCCTGTTCAGGTGACCATCAACATCCTGCGTAACAACAACCCACCACAGTTCATCAACGAGCCCTACTCAGCCTCCTACACCTCCTCTATCTCTGTCGGCACCTCCCTCCTCTCCGTCACTGCCAATGATGATGACCTCAGGGTAAGTAGTGTGTGTGTGTGTGTGTGTTTGTGTGTGTGTGTGTTGTGTGTGTGTG
>CM060306.1:59653624-59683624 GCA_030674185.1 Monoplex corrugatus | reverse complement strand
CAGGATTTTTACCGTGCGTATTTGATACGAAGAAAATGGACTTGGATGAGTCCAGGAGATAATATCAAAAATCAGATTGACTACATCCTGATCAACAAAAGATTTAGAAATTCTTTACTGTCAGCAAAAACACTACCAAGCGCAGACTGCAACAGTAACCACAATCCTGTAGTGGGAAGATTTAGACTGAAATTGAGGAAAAGGAGACAGACCAAAAGCAACATCAAACTAAACCTTGTACTCTTAAAGACAGATGAAGTGATACGTAAAAGATTTAATGTACATCATGATCCCATCATGATCCAGAAAACCCAATCTTGTGTAGCTGACCTGAAGGATTGGATGACTGAAAACAAACTGAAATTAAATGAAGAGAAATCCGAATTGATCTTGATCACCCCACCCAAACTCCAAAATCACCCCTCTCTTCCAACCTCTGTCACACTTGTTGACTCATCTATCCCTCTCTCCCATTTTGCCCGTAACCTTGGTGTAACTCTTGATCAAACCCTGTCCTTCCACCAGCATGTGAGCAACGTCTGTCGGACTTGTTTTCTTGAACTCCGCCGAATTGCTTCTATCCGCCACCTCCTCTCAGAAGACACGACAAAGGCTCTTGTCTGTGCATTTGTTCTATCCCGTCTCGATTACTGTAATGCTCTTTTTTCTGGTTCCCCCCTCTCATCTCATTAACAAACTTCAGAAAGTTCAAAATCATGCTGCCCGTCTCATCTTCCGCTCTTCAAAATTTAACCATGTTACGCCATTGCTCTGTTCTCTCCACTGGCTCCCTGTTCAGCAAAGAATATCCTACAAGATTGCCTGCCTCTGCTTCAAATCTATTGAGTCTTCCTGTCCTGAGTATCTCACCCATCTGTTACATCTCTACACGCCATCTTGAGCTTTGCGGTCCTCATCTGATACCCGTCTCTATTATTAGTGCACAGGTTTTCTTTTTCCTATCAAGCTCCAACCATCTGGAATCAGTTACCTCGCTCTCTTAGATACTCACCCTCTCTGTCCACATTCAAACGCTCCCTCAAAACTCACCTGTTTCCCAAAACTGGTAATCTCTGCCCCCTTCCCCCCATGTAATGTAATGGTGACATTATAGTGTCTTAGTGTCAATGTGTCATTGTATTTGCATGTCATGCTGTGTGTGTGTTTGTGTGTGTGTGTGTGTGTTTGTGTGTGTGTGGGTGCTTCTGTGGGCGTGTGTGTGTGTGTGCTTGTGATTCTGGTTATATGTTTTGCCATTGTAAACGCCTAGGGCATTAATTTGATTAGGCGTACTAAATGTTCATAATAATAATAATAATAATGTTCAAAACAAATTCAATGCTCTGGAAGACGTTGGTGACAGTGAGGAACAATGGACAAAATTGAGAAATTCGATAAATGAAGCTTGTGAAGAAATCCCTAAGGCAGATAGAAAAGCAAAAAAGAGCTGGATGACTAATGAAATTTTGGGCTTGATGGAGGAAAGGAGGAAGGCAAAGAGAAACGAGGGGATATACAGGAAGATAAACAAGGAGATCAGGTATAGGTGCAATGAAGCTAAGGAAGCTTGGCTGAAAACAAAGTGCAAAGAAATGGAAGACCGACACAAAACGGATCCTCATGGTATGTACAGACGAATTGAAGAAATTGTCCACAGGAAAAATACATGCACATCAACTGGTTGCTCGAAATCGAAAGATGGAAAAAGACAAAATATTAGACAGATGGAGAGAGTACATTAAAGACTTTTTTGAGGATGACAGAAACGAAGAACACATTATAAAAAAGAACTTTAAAGGACCACCCATAATGAAAGATCAAGTTAGAGTGGCACTGAAAAAGATGAAACCAGGAAAAGCCCCAGGACCAGACAACATTACTACAGAGATGATTGAAGCCCTGGAGGAATTTGGCATAGAAAAAATAACAGTCCTCCTAAATGAAATTTACGACACTGGAAAAATCCCCAAAGATATGTCAAAATCAATTTTCATTGCACTTCCAAAGAAGACAGGGGCTATAGAATGCTAAAAAAAAAATCCTGTTAAGAATAATCATGATGAGGACAAGGAATAGAATCAAAAGAGAAATAGCAGAAGAACAGTGTGGATTTGTGGAAGGGAAAGGAACTGTTAATGTCATATACATCCTAAGAACTATCATAGACAGGTCAATTGAGATGAATGTGGATTTGTATTTATGCTTTGTTGACTACACCAAGGCTTTCGATCGGGTAAGACATAATGAATTGATCAACCAACTGGAGAGCCTCAATGTTGATGGAAAAGATCTATGAATAATCAGAAATATGTACTGGGAACAAACAGCTGCAATGAGAACAGAAAACAATGTAAGCTCTTTCCAAAACATCAAAAGAGGAGTCAGACAGGGTTGTGTTTTGTCACCAAATCTGTTTTCACTTTACAGCGAAAACATCATGAGAAACCTAGAAGAAGACCCTGGATTAAAGGTTGGAGGGAAAATGATAAACAACATTCGATACGCAGATGACACTGTGCTAATTTCAGAAAATGCAAGGGACCTACAAAACCTTGTAAATATACTAGAAATAGAAAGCAAAGGTAAGGGACTGGAACTAAACAGCAGGAAGACTGAAGTCATGGTAATCAGTAAAAAACATGAAATCCCCTCATGCAAAATAACAGCAAATGGCACAACCTTGACACAGGTTGATAAATTTAAATACCTGGGAACGATCATTTCATCAGACGGCAGATGCACATCAGAAATAGCCGGCAGAATCGGCCAAGCCAAAACAGCATTCAAGAAGATGACAAGATTGAGGCAGCCGAGATGTGGTTTCTAAGAAGAATGTTGAGAGTTCCATGGACAGCAAAGAAAACAACCGAGACAGTCTTGATGGAGGCAGACACAGGTAGATCACTCATAAGGAAGATTAGGAAAAGACAAGCAACACTTATAGGCCATTTTATGAGGAAGGGGCATTTGGAGCACCTGGTCACAACGGGAAAGCTGGAGGGAAAGAGAGCACCAGGCAGACCCAGGGAGAAAATGCTGGACGGACTTGCAGAGTGGCTGAGGACGAGGAGGGTGGGGGAGATGCTAAGGGCAACGAGAGATAGAGACAGATGGAAGTCCATGACCGCCAACGCCATGCGGCAAGGCACCTGATGACGATGATGATGTATTTGATATTCTGCGTGTGTATACACACGAAGGGGAGTAGTGGTAGGTCTGTGCATATGTTGATTGGGAAATTGGAAAAATCCAGATTCGACAACACCCACCATGTAGAAATGTCTAGGCGAATTAAACCCAAGACCTTCCAGTTGGAAGTACGACGTTTACCCAGTTGACTATCATGCCCGTCTGATAAACATAAATGTAAACGTTTTTCTGTTTGTGTTTGCAGTTGCGTCTGTTGGCCAGTGATTTTGGGTACCCGAGTCTGACGGCCACAGCCACAGTTGGTATCACAGTGCGTCGTAACTTGTTTTCGCCACTGTTTGTCAACGTGGACACCATCCGTGTCACCATTCCAGAGACCGCTGCCGTCGGTACCTTCATCGCTGACCTCAACGCCACTGATGCTGACACTGATGTGAGACTTGATCGCCAATTTTTGTTTTTGTTTTTTGTTTTTGTTTTTTGTTTTTGTTTTTGCGGGGGATGGGATCGGGTGGGGATATTGCTTATCTGGTTTTACTGATTTTAAGTTATATTCTTTGTGTGAGTGTGCGTTATTTACTTCTCAGTGGTTTGTTTACTTGCTTTGGTGGAAGGGTGTATGTGGTTGTTGATTAGTGTATTTGTTTTGTTTTCTTTTGTTTTGTTTTGTTTTGTTTAGGTGTGTATGTCCGAATCAGAGAGAGAGTGTATGTGTGTACGTGTGCGTGTGTTGTTCTTCATGTTGTTTGCTTACGGGTACAAATGAGAAATATCATTATGCACATAGTTTCAGTATAAATTACCTTAGTTTGGTCTATCGTTTTTCCTATCACTGCTTTGCTTATTTCCGAAAGCATTAAAACCATTAATGCCCCAACCATCTATGTTTTGTTTTTTCTTTATGCACGCCCTTTTCTCAACATGAGTCCTGTTCCAGTTATCTTTTATTCCATCTATATGGCTAACTCTTTGCTTTCTCTTATATGTCAACAGAGTCCCAACAACGAGTTCCAGTTCTCCGTGGTGGGAGATGGAGATTCGCCCACCTACTTTTTCGTCAACCCGCTGGATGGCATTGTGACTCTCCTTCGATCTGTGGAAAACACATTGTCTTCTGGGTACAGGGTCAGTATTTGCACTTGTTTTATTATGTGTTTATTGTTTGTTGCTTTGTTTCCTAGCAAGCTTACATTTGTTGATTTGGGTTTGTTGCTGTTGTTGTTGTTGTTGTTGTTTTTGGGGTGTGTGTGTGTTTGTTTGGATGTTAAGGTCAAATTATCATGAGCTCCGTCGCTCTGTGTAAAATGAAAACAATGTCTTCTGGAAACAGTCATCCACGAGTCTACTTTCAGTATGTGTCTTTTGATTTCTTTGTTTCATAGCATGCATAATTTTATTTGCTATGGTTTTCATTGAGCATGTTTTTCACCAGAGGGTTAAATTCTGTTGGCTCTGTTTTGCTCCGTGAAAAACAGAGCATCTTCTGGATATACGGTCAGTCTTTTCATTTGCTTCACTGTGTGTTTGTTGAGATTTTGAGTGTTGAAATGCACAGTTATTTCACTCAGTTCAACTGATCCAGGAAAATACACTGGTTTGATGTCCATCATTTTGTCTTAAATTTGGTAATCTTGCTTGTTTGCTGAACAGGACTTTCATAATTGAAATGATCATCAACATTATAAATAAGATGTAAAGGTTTGTGTCATTAACCCTTTGACTTCCGCGCCCTGTACACCAAACATCCTGCACTGTCAAACATGCTAGCAAAGCAAAAATTTAACCCTTTAACTCTCTCACCCTATCAACCAGCTTCCTGCAGGAAGCTGGTGTATAGAGTAAGGGAGTCAAAGGGTTAAGTTTTTGCAGTTGATGGATTGGGTGCGGGAGTCAAGGGATTTAAAAGTCGAATAAAAGTAAGCATATGTAACTATTCTCCAGCTACGTGTACGTGTGACTGACGGAGGAGAGCCTCAGCTGTCCACGAATACTTTCGTGGAGGTGACCATCGTGCGAGACACGGAGAACCTGGTGTTCACACTGCCCAGATATACCGTCGACATCTCGGAGAACTTGGGCGTCAATCAGATCGTCACCGCTGTTGTGGCACAGCCTCAGGTGGGTTTCAAATAGATGTAGGAAAAGAAGAGAAAAAGAGAGAGATAGGGAGAGAGAGGGTGAGAGAGAGAGAGAGAGGTGAGAATGTGATACCTATTTTTAAAACAACAGAGGAGAGAGAGAGAGAGAGAGAGAGAGAGAGAGAGAGAGAGAGAGAGAGAGAGAGAGAGAGAGAGAGAGAGAGAGAGAGAGAGAGAGAGAGAGAATGGGTATATGTATAAGCTTTTGCGCACAAAACTTCACACTTTAATGCCCTGCATGTATACACTGTCAACTGTACTAATACATAACTCGTCAAAAATGACTACAATGCTCCCCAATGCGTGTGCCAGGATGCTGTGACGTACCGTCTGACGGGCTACAGTGATGGTCCTGATTATTTCAACATCACTTCCAGCACAGGAACCATTTCCATCAAGACTGACCTCAGGTCCGACAAAAACAGGAAATCTAGCTATCTGGTACGTGTCTAGAACCTTTCATGTTGTTGTCTGTTTGATTTTCAGTCTCCCTTAGAGAAAGTAGTGTCATTTCGTATCGACCTGGATGTGTGTGTGTGTGCGCGCGCGCGCGCGCGGTGTGTGTGTGTGTGTGTGTGTGTGTGTGTGTGTGTGTGTGTGTGTGTGTGCGTGCATATTTGTATGCGTGAATGCACGTGTGCACGTGTGTATGCGTGCATGCATAGATGTTTGGAAGTCCGTCTATGTGCGTGTCTATATGTATGTATATATATATAATATATATATATATATATATATATATATATATGTGTGTGTGTGTTGTGTGTGTTCGACAGAGTTTTATATATATATATATGTATGTATATAGTGTGTTAGTAAATGATTTTCCACTGTTTGTTGTTGTTGCAACTTTACCAATTTTGTTTGCTACATTGAGTAATCACATTTTTTTCATTAAATTCTGCGTGACCCTATTTTCATGTCATTTAGACCACACAAAAATTGAAATTATGTTGGAACTAATCACTGATGTGTTTGTATGCATATCTCAATCAGTTTGGGTACATTTGCAACACATTAAGTTTTCCTCAACCTTATGTGCAGTTTGGCGTGGCCCAGGCCATGCCTAACAATCCTCAACAGGAATTTCTGTACTGTTGCTGCTCAAGTCCAAATATGTGTAGTGATGCTACAAGTTGTATTGTTCTCAATTTGTAACTTTGAATGCCTACGGATCAGTGTTGGAAGTGTCAGAAAAGAATGCTTATGATCCGATGCTGCTGATTATAGTCATCACCATCATCATCATCATCCCACCATCATCGTCATCATCAGATGATGATGATGATGATGATAATGATGATGGTGATTATAAAATGAAGACAAACATCGTAATCATTACTGTTAAAAAAAACAAAAACAGTTACACTATCTTTATGACGTACAGCTTGGCGTGGACACTATCCTCCAATTGATGATGATGATGATGATGATGATGATGATGATGATGACGATGATGATGACGATGATGACGACGACGACGACGATGATGACATAGCCCAGCTGATAACAAACGTCGTTATCGTTTCTGTGAAAGAAACAGTTAAACAATATTTTCAATGACGTACAGCTTGGCGTGGAAGCGACACGAACCTTCCAGGCGGGCGTCAAGACGGCCACTGCTGACGTGGAGATCAACGTCAGACGTAACGACAACCCGCCTGTCTTCAGCCGGGAAATCTACTCCGCTGTCATCTCCGAGTACACTAATCTTGGGTCGTCTGTGGTGCAGCTGGTGGCCACAGATGCCGATACTCAAGTAGGTACTCTTTGGTGCTGGCGTATGCATATCTCAATCAGTTTGGGTACAGTTGCAGCACAGTAAGATTTTTTTAACCTTATGCCCACCTATAAACTCCACACACGCAAATTGGAATTATCTGAGCACGCAAGTTATTTGAGCACGAATATTGCATACAAAAAAGCTCAGTTGATCCCATCTTTCCTTCTTCTTCTTCTTTTCGTGGTTAAAGATAACTCAGCTGGAAATATGTCCATCTTTTGTCTCCAACCCCTTCAAAAGGAATGGAATTTTCATTGTTCATTTAGCAAACGTACTAAATACATACGTTTGAAATTTGTGTCCCTTAAACATTTATATATGCTTCAAAATTTCATACGTTTATCAAACAGAAACTTCTCATTTACAGTTTACAAACATACATTTAACATATTTCTTTTAACAGATTTTCTTTAAGTCTTACACACTAAAATCTTTGTCGTACATCGCTATGGAAGTAAAAACAAACTCTGTTCATAACAAATTGTATATGATTTCTTTTTCGTCAAAATGTAGCAGTTTGTGTATGTTTGTCTGTCACCAGGACGTGCTTGAATACAAATCGTTCTCAACACAGGGGTGACCGACTTCTTCTATTTGGGACCATCCACGGGTCTCATCTCTCTGCGGACACTGGTGCTGGGTCAGACAGCCACACGATACACAGTAAGTTAAAAGCTTACTAGTTAGGATGAACAGCGTGAAAAATAAAAGTTGAGGGCAAAGTTGGATGCTTTGATTTATACTGCTTGAGTAAACACTTCAAATATTTCTAAAGAAAAAGCTTTTGAATATATTCTATTGCCATGAGAAAATGATACATCTTTAAAAACATTTGTATGTTTCGAGGAATATTACATAATGATGATTCAGGTCTTCTTTTCCGAAGTTAATGGTTTTCCGTTTGGATAGAATTAATGTGTGTATGTGTGTGCTGTGTGTTTGTTTGTGTGTATGTGTGTGTATGTGTGTGTGTGTGTGTGGCTGTGTGTGTATGTGTGTATATGTGTGTGTATGTGTGTGTGTGTGTGTATGTGTGTGTATGTATGTGTGTCTGTGTATGTGTGTGTGTGTGTGTGTGCTGTGTGTGTATGTGTGTGTGTGCGTGTGTGAGTTGTGTCTGACATAAATTTAAAAAAAAAAAAGTAAGCAACTAAGTAGATGATTGAATGAAGAAATGAATAGATGAATATATATGTAAAATAGATAGTGACATTCATATATTTTCCTCCATACTTACAGTTCGACGTGCTGGTCAGTGATCAGTCAGACCCAGAAAGGAGCGACACGGCCACAGTGGATGTAACGATCATCCGTGACACGTTCGCTCCCCGCTTCGTCAGCACACCTTACAGCACCGTTGTCGGCTTCAACACCAACGTGGGCACCAGCATCTTCCGAGTCACTGCCACTGATAATGACTTGGTGGTGAGGGATTTTTCCATCCTCTTTGAGAAGGAATTTTATCAAATTCAGATCGTATATATCCGAATATTTTATCGCAAAATTTAGACCATGAGAACGGCACTAGCTTTCGGACTTATCACTAGACCTTCGTCTTTCTCTGTGTCAAATCGTAAGTTTAGTGGAATATGAAATTGTAGCTGTCAAAGGGTAAAAATTACATTGAGTAATTTTCTCTATTTTTTCTACACAAACGGTGTAATACTCCAAAGAAAACAAGTTTGTCTAATTGTCTCGCATTTGCAACACGTAAATAGACGTCGTGGAGGCTCTACAGATCTCCCTAGCGCATAAAATGTATTGGTAGTCTTGTGGCACATATCATTTGATACATGTGGCGTATTCTCATCGACAGCATCTGTCGAAAACCCTGTGATATCTTGATAAAAGTAAAACTAACATTGTGAAATCTTTTGATTGGATAGCTAGCTGTCTTGAGTTTTAGCCTGTTTTCTACAATGAGTGTGTGTGTGTGTGTGTGTGTGTGCGTGCGTGCGTGCGTGCGTGCGTGCGCGGCGTGCGTGCGTGCGTGGTGGTCGTGTGTGGTTGCGTGCGTGCGTGCGTGCGTGCGTGTGTGTGTGTGTGTGTGTGTGTGTGTGTGCGTGTATGTGTGTGTGTGTGTGTGTGTGTGCGTGTGTGTGTGTGTGTGTGTGCGTGTGTGTGTGTTGTGTGTGTGTGTGTACGTGCACGTGCGTGTGTGTGCGCGCGTGTGAGTGTGTGTGCGTGCGTGCGTGCGTTTGTGTGTGTGTGCGTGTGTGTGAGCGCACGCGCGCGCTGTTTGTCCGCTTTTTTTTTCTTCGATGGAAAAAAAAGGAGACTATTAGTACGGATTGACCACTTTGTTTCTTTCCTCCGTCAGGGCAACATTGAATACGAAATCAGTGGATTCTTTGCCGCTCCTGGTTACTTCAATATTAACCCAGCACTGGTGTCATCACCATCCGCAGTGATCTGGGAACTGATGTGGCCACTTCCTACCTGGTATGTTTATGTATGTTCTGTGTGTGTGTATGTATGTGTGTGTGTATGTGTGTGTGTGTGTGTGTGTTGTGTGTGTGTGTGTGTGTGTGTGTGTGTGTGTGTATGTGTGTGTGTTATGTGTGTGTATGTGTGTGTGTGTGTGTATGTTGTGTGTGTATGTGTGTGTGTATGTGTGTGTGTGTGTGTGTGTGTGTGTGTATGTGTGTGTGTATGTGTGTGTGTATGTGTGTGTGTGTGTATGTGTGTGTGTGTATGTGTGGTGTCTGTGTATGTGTGTGTTGTGTGCTGTGTGTGTATGTGTGATGTGTGTGTGTGTATGGTGTTGTGTGTGCTGCGTGTGTGTGTATGTGTGTTGTATGTGTTGTGAGTGAGTGAGTGAGTGAGGTGTGTCTGTTCTGTGTGGATACGTGTGAGTGGTGTGTGTGTATGGTGTGTGTGTGATGTGTGTATGTTATGTGTGGTGTGTATGTCTGTGTGTGGCGTGCGTGCATGCGTGTGTGTATGTGTTGTGTGTGGGGAGGGGAGATGTGTGACACACAGAGAGAGAGAAAGAGTGGGGGAGGTGGGGGGGGGGGGCAGACGAGCGTGTATGATGTGTGTGTATCTGGTAAGTTTCCATTTGTTGATTTCTTCAGTCAGTCAGTCAGTCAGTCAGTCGATTAGTTGATCCTGTCATTCATTCATGTATGTTTGCTTGCATGTGCATGCGTGCATTCCATCATGTTTGTCTCTTTTGCTTCTTCTTTTCTTCTTTTTTTAAATTCATTTCCGTCCTTCTTTTCTTTTTACTTCTTTCCTTTTCTTCTTTATTTCGCTCCCATTTTTCCTTCATTTATTCTTTTTTTTCTCAATCGTTTGCATGTCTTCTTTCCATCAGCCATCCGTCCACCTTTCCACCTTTTCCAGTCTGTACAAGCATCCATCCATCGATCCATCCAACCTTCTATTCACTCACTCACTCACTCATACATACCCCACGCCCACCCATAAACACCACACACGCAAACGCACACCGACTTATACTTTATCACTTCCCCGCTCACTCTCTCGTTTGCTCGCTTGCACTCACTCGCGCATTCACCAACACACAACCACCACAAACCGACATATCATTCACTTTTCATCCTTCTCTTCTTAACACATACAGCTGGGAGTTAGAGCCTACGACAGCGCGCGGCCCAGCCAGGTGGCCTTTGCCAACGTGACAATTGGAGTGAACCGTAACCCCAGCATACCCGTGTTCACCAACCTGAGGCAGGTGATCAACCTACCCGAGAAACAGAGCCTGGGCGTCCAGGTGGCTTCCGTTTCAGCTACCGATGCCGACGGGGTGAGTTTTGAGTGGGAGACTGTTTTAGGAACGTCAGGAGGAGCTTGTGTATTGTTGTTTTTTTTTAAACAAAATTGTAAGTTTTAAAATGTCGGTGGATTTTCCACTCTGGAATACGAATACCTGAAACTAGAAAGGAGAAAGCTACTCCGTAGAGCCTGTTTATGGAATGCTTGTCATGATGTCTTAAAACAATAGAAAGAAAAAAGCGTGTAGAATCTGCCTGAAGATTCGGCTTGTTAGGATAGTTCCTAAGCTTACAGTCCTATCCTTCGTCCTGGTGAGATCGACAAACTGAATCTGCAAGGTCGTTTTTTCTTTTTCAGTTCTGGAATAGTTAAAGTCTTTGTTATGATGTTAGGGTGGAGCGGGTGGGACGATTTTTTAGGAGGTGTAGAGGGGCTGATTGAAGTGATGAGTAGAGGTGGTAATTTGTTTGATCGGTGTTGGTGATGGTTGATGATGATGTGATGATGATGATGATATTGATGATAATGATGGTGGTGGTGATTCTGATAATGTGTATGTCAACTTCTTACTTCTTTTCGTGCTGTGTAGTTTTGTTTTTAGATATATGGTGTATATGGTGGTCTCTATATACATCTGTTGGTGTGTGCAAACAGAACACAGTGCGATACGCCATCACAGAAGCCATTCCATTCGACGGAACCAGCTTCTTCTATGTCAACCCAGAAGATGGTCAAATTTCTGTGGTGAGACCCCTCACTGAGACTAGTGACAACATCTTCACGGTTAGTGAATTTTCCTGCTGCTTCTTTTTCTTCTTCGTTTAAGCAGATTTTTATTATTACAGAAAAACCAGAGTAATGCACAGCAATAAAGATAATATTAAGAAAGTTATGATATAAAATATCTTCTTTTTTCCTTTCTTACTTTTTTTCCTGTATATAATTTTCAGTTGTCAGGAAGGTTTTTTTTTTTATCATGTGAGAAATTTATAGATGTAACCTGTAAACCAGTGAATATTTTTCTTTCTAAGATATTGTATTGACAAGTCCATTGTTAATGAAGTCATTTATGCCATGTGCGATACATGAACAAATTATACAGATTAACCATTTGTTCAAATGTAGAGAGTTACACATGCGCAAACGCACACGCACACACACACACACACGAACACACAAACACACACACATACACACACACACATACACAAACACACACACACACAGACACACACACAGAGACACACACACAGACACACACACACACACGCGCGCGCGCGCGCACATACACACAGATATCATAGAGAGTCAACACGACTTAAATTTCAGTTCAAAACTTACCCTTTTCTCTAATTTCAGGTTTGAAGCTCAGCTTCAATCCAAAACTCATCCTTGTCTCTTGTTCATTTCACACAGCTGAGAATCGTCGCCACGGACAACGGATTCCCGGTGTCGCAGTCTGCCACCTTTGCCGAAGTTACTTTTAACATTATCCGCAACGAGTTTGCTCCCTTCTTCGTCAACGAGCCCTACCAGACCGTCATTCGCGAAGATATCTCCGTGGGTAACAGCATTCTACGGGTGTTGGCACAAGACGGCGATTCGCAGGCCTCGGGTTTCGCGGACATCACGTACGCGCTGATCGGAGACGACGCCATGCCTTCCTATTTCTCTCTGGACACCGCCACTGGTGTCATCAGTGTCCGTCAGTCTCTGACAGCCGAGACCACTACTGTGTATCAGGTACTCGTGGGTGTTGGGTGCGAGGGGAGAGGATGATAACTGTGGAGACAGGTTTAGTGGAGTGGGGTTGTATAATGACAGTGTAGAGGGGGGGGGGGGGAGGGTGTCTGGGTGTGTGTATGTACGTGTGTATGTTCTTGCTTGTGTATTTGTGTTAGAACAGCATAAACGTTAACCTCATAGTAAATGTCTCTGATCATCATCATGATTTTAAGCTCTCGCTCTCTGTCTGTCTCTGTCTCTCTCTCTCTCTCTCTGTTTGTTTGTCTGTTTGTCTGTCTGTCTGTCTGAGATTCATTCATTTCGTACTGGTCTGCCCTAGTTGTGGTGTTCTGAGAGTGAAGTCCTACCGACACACGTCAATGTTTAGATTTACGTTATTAATGCATGCAAGGAAACAACGAAAATCTATTCATTTTTATAGCACTGGACCTAAGAAAATCATGTTGTAGCTAATTATGATTATTTGTACTTACTTCATTTGGTTTAAGTTTTCTTTTTTTTTCACTCTTTTGTAATAGACTAGAGGCCTTTTCAGTGAAAAGGTTATATGTAATGTATATATATATATATATATATATATATATAATATATATATAAAATACACATATAGATAGATAGATATAGATACATATGTGTGTGTGCGAGCCCCAGTAGCGCAGTTGGTTTGAGCGTCGGATTCACATGCTAATGGTTGTGGGTTCGAATCCAGGGGTTCGCTATATTAAAACTGGCCTTCTCACTGCTCCATCTTAACATCATTGTTGTTCTGGTGGTGTCACTATAGGATTAGATGAGTCCTCATTCCCCCACTTCCCTGGGATGGATATCCCCGTCGGCCATATCACCTGAGGTGGGTGTCGACGTAAAAACTGACCAAATCAATCAATCAATCAAATATGTGTGTGTGTGCTCGTTTGTTATTTCTTTTAACGTCTGAATAGAAGTGCTTTTAGACGATGTGTGTGTGTGTTGTGTGTGTGTGTGTGTGTGTGGTGTGTGTGTGTGTGTGTGTGTGTGTGTGTGTGTGTGTGTGTGTGTGTGTGTGTGTGTGTGTGTGTGTGTGTGTGTGTGTTGTGTTTGTGTGTGGTGTGTGTGTGTGTGTGTTTTTCTGAGAGAGAGAGAGAGAGAGAGAGAGAGAGAGAGAGAGAGAGAGAGAGAGAGAGAGAGAGAGAGAGAGATGAATACAAAAGATGTACAAGCTCAAGTAAAAAAGACATGGATATTCGTGACAGACATAACATGATCCAAAACAAGTGCAACCGCTCGTGTTCAAGCAAACTGGAACCAGAAAAAACACGACAATAGAATCAGAACGCGTATTTAATACAACCAGACAAGACAGGCACAAATTTTCGGCTAACTGGCCTTTGTCAAGCGCAAATGTAGCAGTAGGGACTTTTAAGTCATTTTCTCCTAATTTTTGTATTTGGTGTTTGTTTGTTTGTGATCTTATGTTTACGCTGGACAAAAGTCAGTTGGCTGAAATTTGCGCCTGTCTTATCTGGTTGCATTAAATACTTGTTCTATTTTCGTGTTTTTTTCTGGTTCCAGACATAATCTGGCTGTCTTTAAAGGTAAACCGTGTGATACTCAACCAACATGTTTGTGTGTGTGTGTGTGTGTGTGTGTGTGTGTGTGTGTGTGTGTGTGTGTGTGTGTGTGTGTGTGTGTGTGTGTGTGTGTGTGTGTGTGTGTGTTGTATACCAGGGTCGTGTGGTGGCCTTCGACAGTGGGTCTCCACCCAAGAGTGCCACAGCCCTAGCGCGCATCGAGGTTACCAGAAACCTGTTCGCCCCTCGCTGGGATTCCTTGGACTATTCTGAAACCATTCTGGAGACGCGGTCTGTCGGCTCCTCCATCTTGCAAGTGCAGGCATCTGACGACGACACCAGGGTGAGTATGTTGTTTGTAATCATGTTCCCGCCTTTGTTATTTACTTTTCTGTTTCGATACCAGGGTGCATACGTTTGTCGTAATTGTGCTTTTACCTTGCTGCATTCATCTAAGAAAAAGAAAACGGAAAAGAAACTGTATCCCTTTCAGGCATTTATATTTAGCTATAACGAATATGATGATACATATTAAACCTAATAAACTATATGAACTGTTTCTTTTATCATCATTGATAGTTTGCAAAATAAACAGTGAATTGTTTCCCTATTACGCCATTGTAAAGTCCATGTGCATTAATGGTAATCAATGAGGTGTTCTTTCCCTATTAAGCTGCTTAAGCAACATGCATCGTTATCATGACTATTATTTTGCAAAATAAACAAAAATATTCGTTTTAATCAATGATATTTTGTATTATATCATTACAGCTGTTCACATACAAACTAGCCAACAATGAACCTGTGTTTTCTGTATCTCACTTCCAGGCTCCATTCAACACGGTGCGTTATTCGCTGCAGTCGAGTACCAACTTTGGCACCAACTACTTCCAGATTGACGCAGTGATCTGGTGTCATTTCTGTCAGGGCGCCGCTAACAGGGGACAGTCTCCGCCCTAACTCCTACACCGTCAGTCTCTCTTTATATTACGTTCTTTGTTCGTGGTTTTGTGTGTTTGTTGGTTGAGATAATGAGTGATGTAATGACTTGGGTTTGGTTGGATGAAGGTTTGGATAGTTAAATGAGTGGGTAGTGAAGTGTTTGGTTCAAAGATTGAATGTTTAATGGATTGAGTGAATGAGGAAGTGAATGAGTGAACGGGAGACGAATTGATTAATTTATCAACTAGTTGATTGATTAATTGATAGATTTGTTGAATATGTTTTTCTCGAATATACTTTGTGTTATTGTTTCTTGATACATACGTGTTATTTACAAACATTGTATGCTTACGCGTGGTTAAGAGGATCATATGTACAACTATGCGGACACTTTTCCTCTCATACTCACAGACAGACAGACAGACAGACAGAACAGACAGACACACACACACACACACACACACACACACACACACACACACACACACACACACACACACACACACACACACACGCACGCACGCACAACACACATACGTACACACACCACACGCACGCACAACACACACGCACGCACACACACACACACACACACACACACACACACACACACACACACACACACACACAGACTCTTTCTCACTCACTAAGTCACTCATTGTTTTACACAAAACCCCAGAAACTCACCAGCATACATGTGTGTATACACTACAGTGGAGGAGCTTTGTGTTTTTGTCTGCTGTTACATCTTCTTCACTGTCTCTGCGTCTCTGCCGCAGCCTGTAAGCCGCTCATGTCGCCTCTATTACACAACTCTAAAACCAGTCAAAACCGAGTTCACCGTGAGAGCAGAACATAATGCGTTGTTTGTCTGTTGTCTGTCAGTTCTTTTCCCACGCTTCACTCCACGTAAATTATCATGATTTTCACAGTTCCAAGTGGTGGCCAGCGATCTGGGCACCCCCTCCCTGACTGCCAGCCCTTCCTCAACGGTCGTCATCAATGTGCAACGTAACCGCAACCCTCCCATCTTCGCCAACGAGCCGTACGCCTCCAACGTCAACTTCAATGCCGCACCCGGTACAAGTGTCTTCACCGTGTTGGCCAATGATGCTGATACTGTGGTCAGTTTTTACTGCATTCATTGAAAATTCTGTCAGGATTTTTGACAGTCACAATATGGATTGCCTTTTCTTTATTAGATTTGTCAGAAAATTTTGTCAGGCTTTCGGATTTAAGATATTAAGTGGTAATTTTCTTACGAAATATTTGTGGAAAAGGAGAAGAGAGAGAGAGAGAGAGAGAGAGAGAGAGAGAGAGAGAGAGAGAGAGAGAGAGAGAGAGAGAACCATTTTCCAAGATTACACATCAATACAATATTGCTAAAACTAAGACAAAAACCGATGTCTTCAACTTACAAAGGAAAGAAAGATAGAACATAAAGGAAAGAAAGAATGAAAACGATTCAAAATACTCAGAAAACGATCAATGTTTTTGTATTACCGTTGCAAAATAATGTAGGCGCATAAAAACGTAAAGTAAATGCAGAGGAGTAAACACTGAGTTTTAGTTATAAACCTGCCTAACACAGGTCAAAGGAGAAAAATGCATCCCTTTGTTGCCCCATACAACATAGTAACATATTAGCATTATAATCTTCACATTATATATGCCTATATTTTGACAGGAACCGTCTGATACCTGAAGTCACGTGTTGATTTGGCAGGATCGCACAGTGACACATATAATCCTAAAATAACAAATATCTGATAGATCCCACTATATCTGACGAGTCACACAGTGCAGTGACATAATGACACTATAATCATAAAACACCTTGTAAGACATTCACAATACAAAGATATAGTGACACTATAAACCTAAAGCAACGTGTATTCTGGTAAGACATGTATAATACATTGTCATAGAGAGACTAAAATCCTTAAATGTTTTGTGTTTTCCAGGCACCATACAACACAGTGACCTACTCCATCATCGGGGACGACCAGGCACCGAATCTGTTCAACATCAACTCCATCAGCGGCCTCATCTCCACTTCCACGCGTAGCCTGGCTGGTGACACCGCTCTCGTCTACCGGGTGCGCGTGCTGGCACGTGATGGAGGTTCTCCCTCGCTGAGTGCCACCTCTACTGTCCTCGTCAACGTGGAGCGCAACTTGAACGCCCCTGCCTTCCTCCGTCAGAACTACACCGTCTCCATCTTCGAAACTCAGGATCTGGGCATTCCCATCCAGCAGATCTCTGCTACTGATCAGGATATCTCTGTGAGTGTCGATTACATCAGTAAGATAGTACTATCAGCAGCTGTAAAGAAAGGAATCGAGTAAATGGCACTCTGGATTTAGTAGTCGGTGTCAAACAGTCGTTGTTTGTTACAATGAGTTTTGTTTCGTTCGTCTGTTTGTCAAGTCAGCAAAAACAAAACACAGCTTTGTGTTAACAAACACATTAATGATGTGAAAAGGGCTGCAACTCTGAAAAATAAATTGCAAATGGATCATAAGTTAATGGACGAATGAATGAATGAAGCGAAGAGGAACAAGGAAAAGAAGATCTCGAAGACGAAAACAAGAAGAGAGAACTGTAATATATAAATGCTGAGCCCCCAGACAAGAATTACGGACATATTTCTCTGTGTTTGGTGCATTTAGTTTGCATTTTTTTTCTGTTTGTTCTTACGTTGTTCGTGTAGTTTCGTCAGATTATCACAGTACTCACTAGTATAATCTGATTATTTTACGCCGGTTGTTACACTCTGTGTGTTGGATTTTTTTGCAGGCTCCCTACAACACGTTGACTTTCGACATTGTGAGTGACAGCGCAGCACAGGAATTTTTCGACATCCGTACTGACACGGGCAGCGTCTTTGTGCAGAAGGCACTGTCTCTCACCTCACAGAGCCTCTTCCAGGTGGGAACAAATGCATGGGTATAAGCTTAACTAGAAATCGCATTATCACAAGGTTTCAGACCGAAAATTATTACAGCAAGGAAAGATTCTAAGCGTAAGCATGATCACAATTATAGTAATAATAGGCAAATTTTTATATATGTATTGCCACACGATTTTAGCTTAGATAGGTATTCTATCATGACACGGTTATACGTATTCTACTGAGAGTTTTTACGTTTTCATATAAAAGGGAATATTTATTTTTTTCTAAATAACTTATCATATCAGATGAATAATTATAGGGGGCTTACTCACTGTGCCAAAAATGGATCAACCAGGATTTTTGTTCCCTATATGTGGCAACATTAATTTGCCAATAAATCGTGACTTAGCACGACAGTATCAACATTCCTTTTATGTCAAAACAAAGATACAATGAAGCTTGTACTTTTATTCCATCTCTAAAGCAGAAGGGTGGAGCAGTGAATGAATGCCTTGCAAATGTAATGTTTAAATTCCTTATTTTTGTTGCACCCCATCAATACCAAAGAGTACAAAATACAACCCCTTTTTCCATAGGCTGTGGTATCAGTGCGCGACAACGGCAGCCCAGCACGCTTCGCTGCCGTCAATGCTTTTGTGACCATCAACGTCATCCGCAACCAGTTCTTGCCCCAGTTCACCACCACTGACTGTAACCGTGACCTGTCCCAGAACACCAACATCGGCAACAGCGTCACCCAGGTGGCAGCCACGGATGCTGACAATGCTGTAAGTAATTGTTATCATTATCTGAGTGTTTATGGTTTTGACAAGTATTTCAGGGGTCATTTAAGCTGATAGTGTTCGTGGTGACAATGCAGAGAAAGAAGGGATAAGGCATGTAAAGAACAAACAAAAGAGCAACAAACAAAAACGCAAGAAAAAATAAACAAACAAACAAACAAACAGAACCAAAAAAAAAAACTAGATCGGAACGAGGCAAAACATTACATAGAATTCTGAAAATGGTGAAAAGTTCTATTAGTTATGCAAACAGAAGGATATAAGAGCATGGAGAAATCAAATGTGAACTGTGATGATACGACAATGACGATAGAGATATCTGTGATGACGATGATCAGTATGTCACTGATGATGATGTTGATTAACATTGATTTTGTCTTTCTGATTCAGAACACTCCCTTTGGCAGCGTGCGGTACGACATCATCGGCGATGATTCGGCCCCCGTATACTTCAGCATTAACTCTGTCACCGGCGTTGTCACGATTGCTGCTAGTCTGACACAGGAGAATGTAGATGAATATCGCGTAAGTGACCAATACTAAGCTAATCTGTACAATGTTACAAGCCATCTCCATCATTTCTCTTTGTGATAAAGGAAAAAAATCCACTAAGAGATGTACAAGGTGGATGTGGATAATTTTTAGCCACTGATGTATACCATCTACATGTACTTCTGTTGTCTATTTAACGAGTTTAGGTTACTGCATTACTGCATATTCAGTGTCTACTGTTTACTGGATATTCTATGTCTATTTGCCAATTACTTATATTCAGTTGTATGTGTATTTGGCTGAAAACATATATTCATTTCCCTGTTTATTTGGTTTGCCTTTACATCTCCACAATATATTCTACATTGTTACAGTTCCTTTACATTTTTGCATAGATTTGGTGTGCGTAAGCAAATACCACTCTTTATTTTCCACGTTTATTTTACTGTTTCAGCCACTCCCCTCTCGCTACGTATATTTCAAATGAATTTTAGCTATGGAAACACCGCTATGCATGCTTTATGCTTCTCCTGGCACAACTTCACTGGCTCCCTGTATCAAAGCGCATACAGTACAAACTAGACACCATGTGCTACAAAAGCCTCAATAACGCAGCCCCGATTACCTGTCAAGCCTACTTGAGATCTATGTTCCCTCACGTACCCTCCGCTCTGCCTCCGATCCTCTGACTTTTCGCTTTCCACTCACTAAGCTCAATACCTATGGTCCACGAGCCTTCTCTGTTTCTGGTCCACTCTCCTGGAACAAACTTCCTCTCTCAGTCCGTCAGCAACCTACTTTTGCCTCCTTCAAGTCCGCTCTCAAAACTCACCTTTTCTCCTCTGCATAAAATCCTAACCTCACTCAACCCCCCTCTGCAGCCTGTCTCCGCTCGGAGGGGAATCACTTTGTTTTAATATATAATTGTATATGATGTGCTCTCTGTGGTTTTCCATTGGTTTTATTCTTGCTTTTATTGCTTTTATTCTTTTCTCCCCATTTGTGGCCATGCATGTGTGTGTGTGTGTGTGTGTGTGTGTGTGTGTGTGTGTGTGTGTGTGTGTGTGTGCGTGCGTGCGTGCGTGCGTGTGTGCGTGTGTGTCTTTTCGGCGCTTGGATTTGATTTTGTCAAGATTTGCGCTATATAAATATTGTAATTATTATGTATGCATGTGCGTACGTATGTATGTATGTATGTATGTATGTATGTATACGCTTAGATTTATGTATGTATGTATGTATGCATGGATACGCTCAGCTTAGATTTATGTATGTAAGTATGTATGTATGCATGTATACGCTCATATGTATGTAGGTATGTATGCATGTATACGCTCAGCGCTTAGATTTGATTTTGTCAAGATTTTGCGCTATATAAATAAAATATATTATTATTATTATTTTCTTTTAGCTCTTCAGCCTTGCTGTACATTTGCCACATTTATTGGATAGTCACAGCTCGTCTACAGCCAGTTTTCGGGTAGATTTTGGCGTATAACAAGCTCCGCTTCATCTATTTTCAAGTAGATTTTGACATGTTACAATTTCCTCTACATCTATTTTTATGTGCATTTTGGTGTGTTACCAGTTCTACATCTATTTCAATGTAGAGTTTAGCGCATTACAAGCACCTGTATACCTATTTCGTATAGATTTTGATGCGTTAGACACAGGTCTGTATCTATCTTCATACAGATTAATCGTGTTGCAAGCTGCAGTGCATCTGTTTTCATGTAGATTTTGGTGTCTTTCAGATCCGCATTCGGGCCCGTGATAGTGGCACGCCTTTCAAGTTCAATACGACTGTGTGTGTGCTCACTATCACCCGCAACTTCCAGCCTCCTGTGTTCCTGGACCAGCAGTACACAGCTGTGGTGCCTGAAACCTTCCCCTTGGGCAACGTCCTCCTCACTGTTACCGCCACTGATGCCGATCCTCTGGTCAGTTACTGTCTGTGCATGTCATCAGGGTTTGTTTGGCCTTGCTTCAGTGCTGTTGTTATTGTTTTCTTTTCTATTGCGTCTTTTTTCTTTTCTTTGTTTTCTGTTTTTTTTCAAGCATAACTCAATTGCATGCAGGTTGTAGAGCATAGTTAGTTGTTTTTAGGTTTGTTTCATTTTCATTTTTTATTATTTGCTTGTTTTTGAGTGCTTCAAATGCCCTTCTGTATCGGTGCTGTCACTGTTAGTATTTTTGTAAAAGAAGTAACTGGAAACAGTTGAAGTTGTGCTTAATGAATGAATGAAACAATTATTCATCTACATGGGAATTATGAAACCGTTCACTGCAGAACAGATATTGATTTCAGCGTAATTGGTAGTCAGCTTTTCAGTTCAGTCACTTAAGTTCAACACAAAAGTGATTTACCACGATATGTCATGCACACACAATCAGTCCTGGATTTCAGATATTGGAAAAACTGGGATGGATTTTTAGTAGTTATGACGATTATTAGCTATTAGACTATGCTTATGTGTTGCTTTCTTCTAAATTAGACAGATATTCATTTAGTATCAGTAGCCATATTTTACCATGGTCCGGAGAACTTTTGTTCAGTTTGTATTTATTGTTACCATTTTGCATCTCTTTTTAGGACACAGATGGCACCGTATCAGAAATGTAGCTCAAACAACCATGTCACTTATTTAGTCTGTGAAACCTGTGGATAAGATGATGGGGTGAAAGGGTTAATTTTTATCTCATATCAGAGGTCAGATGGTTGATGTCAGTAGTGTTGTTCATGTATACAGGCACCAAACAATGTTGTCCGTTATGAGATCACTGCCGACCAGGAGGACCGAGATTGCTTCCTCCTCAACGACATCACTGGAAATCTTCTCCTCCGCCGTTCTCTGCTCTACGATCCTTGTCGGGCTTCTGCTTTTAGCGTAAGTAGTGTCGCTATACTCGCCGTAATGTTACTTTTGTGTTGGTATGTCTTGTGTGTGGTGGCTTTGGAAACTAACTGCAATTACCACACGCAATCAAATGTCTGTGGAAATATAAATTGATGTGATGTTATTTAAAAGTTACTATCTATCACATTTATTGCATCGTATTTGTCTCACATGTCTGTGAGTTTATAGAATCCTCTTGTTGTCTTAGGCACTATATCACCGATATCATGGATCTAACATCGGTAAACAGAAATACAGCATCAAGAAAATAAAAAAGAAACAAAAGATGGCGGTACTGGGGTGAGGCGCTTTGCCTGGGGAAAGAAGTGAGACTTTAGCATGGTAGGCTTAAATCTACAGTGGCGAAAAAGGACACAAACACAAACACGAAAATATGTGTGTTGTTTTCATCATTGCTATTACTGTTGATTGTTTCGTAAGTGTATTTCTACAAAATCCTTTCTGAATATAGTATTTTAATATTTTAATGCACTTTGACCTCAAACTATGTTTAAATAAATTAATAATCGCTACTAGCAATACTTTGTTAAGCATTATGATTTGCATTATGTTTTAATTTCCCTGTTGATTTTTGTCTTCAGATGCGTGTGATAGCACGTGACCTGGGCACGCCCCAACTGTCCAGTTTCCCGGTCAACGTGACAGTGATCGTTTCCCGCAATCTGTTCCCACCAGAGTTCCTTAACACGCCGTACGTCACCACACTGGAGGAGAACGCCGCTGTCGACCGTCAGGTGTACAGAGTCACCACTCGTGATTTGGACTCTACTGTGAGTGTCTGATGTTTGTTTGGATTTTTGGTTGGCTAGTTAATTTGTTTATGTTTTTATTTTGCTTACCAGCTTGTCGCCAACTTGATTTTGGGTTGGGGGTGGGGATGGAGGTAGGGGCGGAGCCAAAGTTCATTCCGCAAACTCCATTGATTTCTGTTCTTGCACGCCCCTGCCCGACCTCTGCGTTTTGCTTGTGCTTACAAATTGCTCGATACAGACGTTCTACAGTCGGTCGCCGCTCTTTTTCTGTTTGGTCCATATAACTGAAACGATTTCCCTTGTCTGTTCGATAGTTACAGTGGCAAAAAACTCTGGGGAGACTGGACAGCAGAAGGTTCTCATAGAATAGCCGCTTTGAAGAAAATGTTTTGGCCCCTAACTCCTAACGCTGTAAGGGGGCCGGCCTGCATCCAGATTATGGCTCCTGGATGCCCCTCTGCTGTCGTTTTTTTGTTTTAATAAAAAATTTTCCTCCACCTGGAATCGAACCTACGCATCCAAGGTGGTCAGGCATCTCGAGGCCAAGTCACCCTTGCGACGGATGTCTTAACCGCTTAGCTATCGAACACCAGCAACATATAAAGACATTTTTATCATTTTGAAGTTTACTTTTGTTCCTTTTGGACCAGATCCGGCTGAAACACTTTTCCACTGCTTCTACCACTGCCTTTAAGGCTCTGGTCCTCTCTCTCCAAAAACTCGAGAGGTGATTCGTGAGGTCATAGGTTGATGTGCTTATCAATACATTTGCGCCAACCTCTATGGCGAGGACTTTGGCTTGAAAACCAGATATTCTTAAGTTGCTGGCAAGACTGGCATACCTTTCTGTCTTGTAGATATGGGCTTCCTCCATCCTACTTTCATACGGTACAGTGAGCTCGATTACAATCATTTCTTTTCATGAATGGGAGTGGAGATCTATATCCGGTCTCATGCGACGCTTGCTGTTGATTTCTGGGTGGGTTTTTTTTCCATTGTGGAAGATCTGCTGAGCACTCCCAGTCATCCGATCTATCCAGCAGACCCCTCTTCCTTCAAATCTAACTTGTAGATATATCTTTTGTCCAGCAGTGATTTCCCTCTGTACATGCTCACCCGTTCGTCTTCCCCATCCAGTTTGCATGTGCACCGTTGAGTTTTGGTCATTGTGAATGAAAGCTTTGGTGAATGATGAGATTGTACGCTTTGATTTGATTTTTATTTCAAGATTTGGCGCCTTGTGAATGTCATTATCATTTTACTAAGAATTGTGTATATCTATTCCCTCTGCCTTTTTAACTAATAGAGGAAATGAGCCGAATTTCATTTTACGACAAAGAACGTTAAATGACAGATTTTTAAAAAAAATGTTAGACATGATACGTTTTTTTATCAAACAGAATGATTATGAAGTGTCTTGTCTGAATGATTATAAAGTGTCTTATCTGAATGATTATACAGTGTCTTATCTGAACGATTATAAAGTTGTACCTGAATGTTTATAAAGTGTCTTATCTGGCACTTTTTTCTTTATATACATATAAGATAGAACTTCTTTTCTCCAATGGTAACCCAGATGAAAGCTTTTATGATCGAGCAGAATGTACGTAGTTTCATAACAATTATAATTCTTGATTCGTGTGTTAATGACGTATTTCTATGTGTGTATGTGCATGCGTGCATGTATGCATGCTTATATGTGACGTTCCAGCACAAAATGAGTCGCTTGTCACCTCGGCGTGTTTTCCGCTAGCGGCCAAAGTAGGCAGGAGGTGTGTCGGGTACCGAATTTGAGATTTTGATTAGGACTGAAAATATAATCATTTCTGCACCGGAAAACATCAATAAAATCATATTTAGTTTTTTTTCCTGTCAAAAATCACATTTGAAAACACATACCCACCCCAGGAACCGGGAAATTGTCATCTTAAACAGCTTTCAGGCAGCCCGTTACCCCTCACAGTTTTTAATAGACCGGTCGAGTGACACATCATTTTAAAGGTCTCGGATTCGACCTTTCAACTTTGTCATCCATATTTGGCTTGACCAAAATAGTTATCCAATAGAAACCTTTAAAATAAAGAAGCTTTCGTAAACAATGCGTCACTAAGGGGAGATTCCGTTCCTCCCATTGGCCGAAGACAGCATGTGACCTTCGATAACAAGACTTAAACGAAAATGGCTTCTACCGGTTCGAATGAGAAACTACTAGCGATCGCATTGAATTCTGCTCGATCTGCAAATATTCTAGATGGAGATAATGCAGAAGAGCTCAGGCTTTTAATTGAGGATTATTTTGTTACCGATTCCAGTGCTAGTGAAGAAAATTTGAACGAAAACGCTCCTGAGGTCAGTGAGAAGATTCAGCCTAACAAGAAAGATGCAGTGGAATGTTCCACGAAGGAAACAGATTCCACAATATTATGTGTATATATATAATATATATATGTGTGTGTATGCGTGCGTGCGTGCGTGTGTGTGTGTGCGTGTGTGTTTTGTGTGTGTGTGTGTGTGTGTGTGTGTGTGTGTGTGTGTGTGTTGTGTGTGTGTGTGTGTGTGTGTGTGTGTGTGCAGTCTCCATTTAACGAAGTAACGTTGTCTATCATTGGTGATGACTCGGCAACCACTTTCTTTGACATCGACGCCAATAACGGCGAGATCAGCTTGGCGAGAAGCATTCTTACCGACACAGAGACCTCCTACAGGGTAAGACTGTGCAGGTCATAATCTTAACGTTCGTTTGGTTTGTACGTATAATATAATATGCTGTTCGTAAAATCTGTTCAATTTGGTATTGTTTTACGCTAAGGATTTTCCGTACGTGTAAGTTGTAATCTTGATTTTTGATTGAAGGAAAGGCTGTATATGATTTTTGTAATCTTTTTTACATTTGATTATTTGACAATTAGAACAGGATATGTAGGCATTAACTTGTTTTGATTTTGTGGAGGACATGTAATTTGTAAACTTTAAATTGTTGACGATAAGGAATTGTGTGATTAGTGATCAGGTGTTTGTGTGGGTTTTGTCAATGTTTGTTTTCTTGTTCTTTCTTTTTGTGTGGGTTTTGTCAATGTTTGTTTTCTTGTTCTTTCTTTTTGTGTGGGTTTTGTCAATGTTTGTTTTCTTGTTCTTTCTTTTTGTTTGGGTTTTGTCAATGTTTGTTTTCTCGTTCTTTCTTTTTGTGTGGGTTTTGTCAATGTTTGTTTTCTTGTTCTTTCTTTTTGTGTGGGTTTTGTCAATGTTTGTTTTCTTGTTCTTTCTTTTTGTGTGGGTTTTCTCAATGTTTGTTTTCTTGTTCTTTCTTTTTGTGTGGGTTTTGTCAATGTTTGTTTTCTTGTTCTTTCTTTTTGTGTGGGTTTTGTCAATGTTTGTTTTCTCGTTCTTTCTTTTTGTGTGGGTTTTCTCAATGTTTGTTTTCTTGTTCTTTCTTTTATCTTTGCAATCGGTTGAGCTTTTTTTTCTTTGGTTTTTTTTGTTTTGTTTTTGTTTCAAAGAATTCCAATAAAATCTTTCTGAAGCAAACACAACCATATCATCTGACCATTCTACAACATAACTCTAAGTGATCCATAGCTGATGTGATGTAATTTATCTCAGGTGCGAGTGCTGGCTCAAGATGGTGGAACCCCACCTCTGACGGCCACAGCGACAGTGAACGTGCAGGTGCGACGTAATCTGTTCTCACCCCAGTTTGCCCAACTGGTGTATGAAATCACTATCTTGGAGACACAGGACCTGGGTGTGGAGATCCTCAGGGTCAACGCCACTGATGCTGATACCAAGGTAACGGATATTACATGTTGGTAAGGTTTTATCCCCTCGATGTAAATGAGCCAAAAGTTAGTAAAAAATGTTGAAAAGGAAGAAGCTTTTGTTGTAAAGTATGATATCCTGAAAAATATAATTTATATCGTGACAGGGGACACAATTTTAACTCGCACGCATCATAACATCGAGACAGTTTGGTTGCGTTACATTCAATTCAGTTTAAATGAAATATTTAAAAAAACGTTTTACAACAGTTCAAAAACATATTAGTTACTCCACAAAACATTGAAAAGTAGCTTGTTTGTGAAAGATCCTTTGGAGTAATATAAGCACAATGTTTCGAGCCCAGGCTCTTTGTCAAGTGAATGGAAAGTGGTAAAAAGTGACGTGGAAAATAAAATTGACGTGGAAAATGAAATGACGTGGAAAATGAAAATGACAGAGCAGTACTGGTGGGGGTGGGGTGGGGGAGAAGAGGGTGAAACAGTAGGGATTAGTAGTACAAGGAGAGGGCCCGGGCACAGCTACGCGTCGGCAGTTCTGGTATTCAGGCCCGCCGGCTGGACTGTTCCCAGTCGGTGGATGATGCAATTTTCCAAGTATTTTCTGTATTGTCGGTCTCTGTGTTTTGCCACACTGCTGAAATCTGTGCATGGACGTAGCTGTGTTGAGGGCTGATGAAATGTTGGCCTATTGGATTGTTGTGGTTCAGTTTCATGGATCTTAAATGTTCCACAAAACGGTCACCCAATGAGCGGTATGTCTCATCCACATACAATTTGGAGCACACTGAGCATGACAGGCTGTAAACAATATTAGTTACTCCCCTTCCTGCTGGACATGATCTTAGTCGAAAGATGTTTTGTGATGGCATCACTAACAGTGGTGCCAAGACAACGCTACAAGAATGTAGATTTGTCTTAGGACAGTTGAATTGATTCAAAGTATCGATAGCCTTCAGCATGCCCCTTTATTTAAAATGAGCAATATTCGTGCAGATCAGAGTGCATGGGAATATAATGTTAAAATGTGTGTGTGTGTGCGTGCGTGTGTGTGTGTGTGTGTGTATGTGTGTGTGTGTGTGTGTGTGTGTGTGTGTGAGTGTATGTGTGTGTATGTGTGTGTGTATGTGAGTTTGTATGTATGTGCGTGTGTATGAGTGAGTGATGTGTGTGAGTGTATGTGTGTGCGTGAATGTATGTGTGTGTGAGTATGTGTGTGTGTGTGTGTGTGAGAGAGTGTGAGTGCACTAATCCACGTTTTCTTCTTTGCCAGTTTGTCATCTTTCTTTTGATGGAAACGTTGTTCTGTTTTTTTTTCCTACCCACAGAGCCCATACAACATTGTCCGATACGAAGAGCTGAGCCAGTCGTCACAGAACTACTTTGCCGTGAACAGTGTGACCGGTGTAGTGTCTGCTCAACGTGCTCTGACTCTGGATCCATCTAACTCCACACAGTACACTGTGAGTTTCATTAACTTCACTCCACGCTTGTACAACACCCACATATAATAGTTAAGCACTTGACTCCCGCACCCTGTCCACCAGCATCCTCCATTGTCAACCATGCTTGGCAAGTAAAAACTTAACCCTTTGATTCAGTCACCCTATGCACCAGCTTCCTGCAGGAATAGGTTGAGGGAGTCAAAGGGTTAAATTTTTGCAATTGGTGGATAGGCTGCAGGAGTCACAGGGTTATGGAAAATCTCGGTGATCTAAACACATTCAGAAATGGAATGATATCTGCTTAAAGATTGGGGGTGGGGGTGACGAGGGAACTTACTTAAATAACACATTGAATGACGCGTATCAAGTCTGAACGTTTTTCTGTTTCAAACAACAATGAAGTAATTGCAAACTATTTCATCTTACTGATACACCACACAGTTGTTTTCTTTTTCTGCACGTCTTTTTCTTTGTTTTTGTTGTTGACGTTGTTGCTTAGTGTGACTTTGGATAGTTCTTATCATAATGCATTTTCCCTTTAATTATACAGGATTTCATCCGACCTAAAGACTGGGGCGATAGTCGACTGGTTAAGACAGTGGCGTTTCTATTGATAGCTTTGAGTTCGAACCTGCTTTGGTAGCGGTTAATGGGTAAACGGTGGAGATCAGATCTTCAAGGTCAGCATAAGTGCAGATCTGCCATAGCGCTTGAACCGTCTTCGTGTGTATGCACATGCAGAACACCATATACACATGTTGAGGATCCTGTAAGTTAGGTTAGTGCTTAGTGGCAAATGGAAACACTAAAATACTCAGCAATACATGTACACCCCCTAAAACACAGTATGACTGTCTTAATGGCGGGACAAGAAAACTGCCATTCACATGAAAGCTCAATCGCATATTTAAATGCATATGAGGGTTATACACCTGACGAATGATAAAAACAAAAAGCAGAACTGAAGAGTTAAAGTGCATTGAAAATAAATGAAATGCAGTGTATATTGTTAAAAAAAAATCCCTAAAACCCCTATTATAGATATACAACTACCACTACCAGCTATTATATTTTCTTCAATATATTTCACATCATAAAAGCATTTTACTGACTGATACAACAAAAGCCTCTACAACAACAACAACAACGTTGAAAGCAACAGCAAGATCTTAGATAACCCCAGCAGCAAGAACAACAACAACAACATGACCAACATCAGTAACACCCGCTCGAAGAAAGTAATGACCATTACAATCAGCAACAACAGCAGAATCACTAGTGCACGCCACAGTTACTATCAGTAACAGCAACAACGACAACAACAATAGAACCAACAACAACAACAATAGAAACAACAACAACAGCATCAACATCAGAATTGTGTTTTCAGCTGACTGTGCGTGCTTACGACTTGAGCACACCCCGCGCAGAGAGCCCTCAATTCGCCACGGTCCGTATCAACGTGATCCGTAACAACAACTGCCCTGTCTTCAGCAACCTGCCCAATGACGTTACCATCTCACAGACCACCAGCCAGTTGACCGTCATCTACAACGTCACCGCTTTGGATAGCGATCCTGCTGTAAGTCCTCATGTCAGCAACGTTTGTTCGTTCAAGGAGAGAGAAATGAATCTGAATATAGGTGTGCGTGATGGTGGTGTTGGTGTTTGTTTAGGCCTACTGGTGTGTATATCCGATCGTAGGCGTGCGTGTGTCTAAAATATTAAGATTACGTGGTTTTGAATTAACACAAGCGTCGTACTGAATTAATGACACATCGTAATTTAGCGAAAAATGTTGGGGTTGGTTTGATTTGGAAGAAAAGTAACATTTTGCTGCCCTTAACTACTAGCTCCTTGTGGCTGACTGA
>CM060306.1:59628624-59651124 GCA_030674185.1 Monoplex corrugatus | reverse complement strand
AACAATAACAATAACAACAGTTCTCAATTACGTATTATCCATTGATTTTCTATAATCGAATCGGCGTCCTATGTGCGCTTGTTTGAAAGGAGAAACTCTGCTTATCTGTCTGTCCATCTGAAGATCTGTCTGTCTATCTTCCTGTGTGTAGGTCTGTAGGTATCTGTTTGTCATGTTATCCGTATTACATCTACAGGCGTGTTTACATTGTTTTTGTGTTATTGGTATGTCAGTTTGTTCCTGTAACACTTACTCGTACATTAACATTGCTTTTCTGTCTCTTGATTACTCATTATAATACTTGTGCTGACAGGCTCCTAACAACGTGGTCAACTACGATCTGACTTCTGATCGCTTCACCATCGACATCAACACTGGTGATGTCTACCTCAGGAGCTCCCTCATTGGCACAACAGATAATCTCTACGAGGTAAGACAGATGAGGTGTCCCATCTTACTGTTTAACATGTGAATCTGAAACTGAATGATTTTTTAACTATTGTTTTCTTGCATGCGATACAGATACCAGAGCTTCAGCATAACATAACAGACCAAATTTATTTTCTTAGTATCAACCGATTCTCACTGTTCATTAACTTACATACACGAATCTCACACCTCGTAAATTTGTACGAAAAACAGAACACGCATTTGTAATATGCATCTGAATGAATAACACAACAGATTTTTGTCTATGAAATCTTACTGTGTAATTTGGTATAATCTGTATATGAGATGACTGCAATGTGCATACTACCCACCATAACCACGCGTTTGTTAATCTGGAGATTGCACAGTGACTTCATAATTGAACACATGATAGACACCACATCAAAGAATGAAACATGTTTGAACGTTTTGTACGATCCGATGGAAACAATTGTCTGAAAAACAATAGAAAACAGATAAACACGACTGTAAATTTCAGACAAAAATAATCACGAGAAAGTTAGGCTCAGATTGCTTACATGATATGAAAGACAATATCCACATGCGCAGACAACTCTCAGAGCCACAAAAAAACTTGTTCCTGATTACTACATGAAAAGTTAATGTTCCTGTATACAGATTCCCCTGAGAGCCTTTGACAATGGAGTGCCATCTCTGGCCAACACGACAGGAATTCTGAGAGTGACTGTGGTGAGGAACCAGGTGGCTCCTGTCTTCCAGAACGAACCATACCAACGCACGCTGAACCAGAATACCCCCACTGGCACTTCTGTGGCTGCTATGCTGGCTACAGATGATGACACCTCGGTTAGTGAGCTTGTCTGTTCGTTTGGCTAAATGAGTTTTACTTAAATCACTTAAATTGTTATGTGAGTGTGTGTGTGTGTGTGTGTGTGTGTGTGTGTTTGTGTGTGTGTGTGTGTTTGTGTGTTTGTGTTTACGTGCGCTCATCTGTGTATACTTGTATATGTGTGTGTGCGTGCGTGGCTGTGTGTATTTGTGTGTGTGTGTGTGTGTGTGTGTGTGTGTGTGTGTGTGTGTGTGGTTGTGTGCGTGTGTATTAAAAGGAGAGATTTTGGTACACATGAATTATAATGTGCCGATTTTTTTCTTTTTTCGTTTCAGTTGAATTCAGTTACTGCTGTCATTGTATGTGTGACTGTGCGTGCGTGCGTGTGTGTGTGTGTGTATGTATGTGTGCGTGTGTGCGTGTGTGTGTGTGTTCATTCATTCGTTATTTCTTTTAACGTTATTCACTTGCTTTTAGACGAAAAAAAGCCAAAGCAAATAGATAAATAAATAGATAAATAGGTATGGGAATAAATAAGACTTGGTAAAGAGATGTCTATGGGGTGAATGAATCTATGAAATTATAAAGGCATTGTACCATATGAGGTAACATCAAAATAATTAACGATTAAGAGGAAAACAAACCAAACTTTAGAACGATCAGGCTTCATCGGATTGCTCAGGGTTGTGTGTATTCGTGGGTGCGTGCGTTCGTGCGTGCGTGTGTGTGTGCGTGTGTGCTTGTATGTGTATGAGTGTGTGTGCGTGTTTTTTGTGTGTGCACGTGTGTGTGTGTGTGTGTGGGGTGTTTGGTGTTTGGTGTTGTGTGGTGGTGCGTGTATGCGTGTGTATGTGTGTGTGTGTGTGTGTGTGTGTGAGATTTGAAATAGTCAAAAATGACAGAACTGAAAACGTGTGCATTTTTACATTTAGATTTGATGGATGTGGTAGTTGAGTGAGTAAAGATGGGAGTGCCGGCCGGAAGGGCCTGCGATCAATCTACCTACACACTCCGATAATGGGTAGAATGTGGAACATTTGTCAGATCGCCCGGGTCAGCATATGTACAGACATGCCTGTGCCTAAATCCTCGTGTGTATATGCACGCAGAGTATCAGATATACGTGCTGAAGAGCCAGTAAGTGATGTCAGTGTCTGGCTTATGGACACATGAAAAACACCCCGCATGTACGCCCATAAAGGTGCTGACTGTGCAACAACATGATGGAGTGTGGTCAGTTCGTCTGACAGCTGGAGTTCTCCGTGCTTTGCTAAATGTCTGATTATGTGTAATGCGCAGTGAGTCCAACTGATGTACACGAACAGTGCTAAAGAAAAACGATTTATAATGATAACAACGTCATAATTTTCCTGTCATGAAAGATATGTAGATGCCCTGGAAGTCCGAACAAAGTTGTTGAGCTTGAAACGAGGACATGGTGAATGTGTGTGTTACAGGCGCCTTTCAACACAGTGCAGTACAGCATTATCGGCGATGACTCCTCGCCTTCCTACTTCAACATCAACCCCAGCACCGGTACCATCTTCCTTTCCCAGTCCATCGCCACTGACCCAACCAACAGATACTACGTAAGTACATTACCCTGTCCACTAGCACACATCGGACACTGTGAAGGCTAAGGATTTTATCATATTCTTTCCTTAGCAGTATCTGTACACATGCCAGATGAAATAGTATTAGCCACAATAGAAATGCTTTTAAGAAGCAACCACACCAAAGGTTTTCATTTAAACAGGATAACGCAAAAATTAATTTACGCAATTCTCTGCTAAATGGCGCTATTAAAAACTTATGTTTATCGAAACCTAACTTTAAGTTTTTATCTTTTTTATTATATATTTTTTCCTTCATTGTCACGTGTCTGTGATGCCTGTGCATGTGTACATTACATTAGAATACATCGACTGCTTTTTTTCTAGTTATTCTTTGTGTTTGCCCAGAAATATGTGCGTTCAAACTATGTAATAATTTTCTTTTGTAATATGTGTTCAAATCCTCATTTCATATACTTGAATGTGACTATACACATTGTTGGGGGGTGACCACAGATTTGAATGTAAGCCCAAGACAGTGGCAGCTCTCATCTATCAGACCATCAGTATAACAATCCAATATGTTTTCAGTTTACTCAGAGAAGACAGACTACTGTATATCACCTTCTCATTATCGTGTACGCGCATATGGCTCAATTACTTTGAGCACCTGCAAAGTGATAGGTCCTGAAATCGATTCCCGGCCGAAAAAAGATTTACTACCCCCCCCCCCCTTCCACACAAACATACACACACCATACACCCCCCCCCCCCCCCCCCCCCCCCCCCCCCCCCAGTCAAGTAAACCTTTAGTTGTAGTCTGGGCTTTAATCTTTCGGATGATACGATGAACCGAAATCACGTGTGCATTATGCACTAAACACACGTCAAAGATTCCATAACAACAGAAACATCGTCCCTGGCAAATTCTCTCGCAAGGTTTGTTTTCGTAAGTGAACAGAAATACACAAACACAGGAAAGAGAAAAAATTGGTGACGTTGTTTGGCGACGTAGTTTTCTCAGGGAAAATAGTTTGCATGTCACACGGAAAATTCTTTAAGACCTCCCTTCCACCCCCTTCCCCGCAAAAAAAAAAAAAAAAAGAAAAAGAAAAAAAAAAAAGAAAAAAATCGAAAACCCTAATTTCAATCTAGAAAATGAAAGAAAAAACCAGTTTGAATCTCTGTTTTATTTCAATCATACTTTAATGTCACCACAGATTCGAGTGCAGGCCCAGGATGGCGGTAGCCCTCGTCTGTCGGACACGACAGTGGTTGTTGTGGATGTGGAGCGTAACCTTGTGGCCCCTGTCATGCTCAGCAGCGAGTATTCTAACACTATTCTGGAAACACAGGCTGTCGGTACCCCTGTTGGTATCCGTGTGTCTGCTTCCGATGGAGATACCACGGTGAGTGTGTTTGTGTGTATGTGAAGGATCGGGATGTGGGGCATGACTGTGTTGTGCGTAGGGAGAAGAGTGGCAAAATGGTTTAGACGTTCGCCTGTCAATAATTGAACTCGAGGTTCCAGGGTTCGCTCCCGGTAGAGGCCTCAACTTTTCTCTTCAGTTTGACCGGAAAACCGAACTGAACGTCTAGTCCTTCGGAAGGGGACGAAAAACGAGTCGGACCCGTGTGCCTTCTGGCTGTGCACGTTAAAGATCGCACGGCAGTTAAAATCGTAAAGAGCAGGGCATTGCCCTGCTGCCTTGGTATAAAACATTGGGGAGATAGTTTGATTTCCCAGATTCTACCCCTTGAAGACTAATTAGCATTCTTGCCTTTCTGGAGTCTTGGTTTAAAAAAAATGTGAAAATGAATATGAATTTGAATCGAGGGAGAGGCGATGGGCACCACCCTCGTGGTGTTGGCCCTGGGAGAAGTTGAGGTCTCGGCCACCTCACTCCCCTATGACCCCAGAGTTACAGAACTGTCTAGGTATGACCTCAGGACCTGGCCAGCTCGAGGGTGTATGTGCAGGCTTAAGGCTTGTGCCTTAATCATTCTGGATCTTCTCCACTACATGGCACCTGTGACGTTTGTGCATAAGGAATTCAGTCAGCGCAGAGACGTCATTTTGAGAAATTAGAATTAAAATTGAAAGTGGTGTGTGTGTGTGTGTGTGTGTGTGTGTGTGTGTGTGTGTGTGTGTGTGTGTGTGTGTGTGTGTGTGTGTGTGTGTGTGTGTGTGTGTGTGTGTGTGATTGTGTTTTGAATGGTGTGTGTGTGTTTGAGAAGTTGACAAGAGTGTGTGATTTCAGAGTTCTTAATGCTCTGGCAGTTGCCTTGATTTTTTAAGATTATATTGGTGAGTGAGTGTTATGGTGTGATGTATGTGTGTGTGTGTGTATGTGTGTGTGCGTGTGTGTGCGTGTGCGTGTGCGTGTGCGTGTGTGTGTGTGTATGTGTGTTTGTATGTGTGTGTGTGTGTTTGTGATGTGTATTTTGTGTGGTTATGTGTGAATGTGTGTTTCCAGAGTACTTTGCACTCTGGAAACTGCGTTGATTTGGCCTGAATTACGATGTACATGTTAGTGTTGTGTTTGCAGAGTCCCAATAATGTGATAATGTACGGTCTGGTGGGAGACGCTGACGATGAGTTCTATTTCACCATTGACTCTGTCACCGGTGAGATCTCTATACGCAGATCTCTGGTGGAGAATGCCAACCGAAACATCACTTTCTTCCAGGTCAGTTTCGCCTCGTTTTTATTGGCTGATATCATTGATACTTTTGTTCATGTTGATGATGCTGATCATAGCAATGATAACAATGATGATGATGATGATAACAACAACAACAACAACAATAATATTAATAATAATAATAATGATAATGATGATGATGATTGTTGTTCTTGTTGTTGTTGTTGTTATTGTTATTATTATTATTATTATTGTCTTATTATTATTACTATTATTATATTTTTACAAACAACACAACACAACAACTAGAACACCACCAACAACAACAACACATACACTTCCATGCATACGTACCCGGAAAAAATCCAATACCTTTGAAAATAAATGTTACTAAGCAACAAACCTAGAAAAAAATAAAGATAAAGAAGTTTAAGGAATGGTATTTCATCTTCTAAAGTTTATCTGAATGATTGCAAGATCAATGGATTTTAATGTGTGTAAACTGACATTTCTTTGCTTGAACAGAATTGCGGAAATAAAAAGTTGTAGGGATTTTGGTGTGTGAAGGTCGGTTTATTGGCTAGCTAACGAACGCGTTATTTTTTCCACAGTTCCAAGTGTACGCCTACGACATGGGCCTACCGTCACGTAACTCCACCTTCTCCAACGTCCGTATCTCTGTCCTGCGCAACAACAATGCCCCACAGTTTGTCAATCTGCCATATGCCAGAACCATCTTCCAGAACCAGGCACCCGGTGCCAGCATCTTCCAGACCTCAGCTGTGGACAGTGATTCTACGGTAAGGATTATGTCAGTTTATTGTATCTTTGTGTCTTGTGATTGCTTGGATGAGGGCAAGGAAAGGATTTGACAGAAAAACAGTGTTGTGTGTGTGTGTGTGTGTGTGTGTGTGTGTGTGTGTGTGTGTGTGTATGTTGTGTGCGCGTGTGTGCGTGTGTGTGTGTGTTTGGTTTGTGTATATGTGTGTGGTCTGTGTGTGTGTGTGTGTGTGTGTGTGGTTTGTGTTGTGCGTGTGTGTGTGTGTGTGGTGTGTGTGTGTGTGTGTGTGTGTGTGTGTGTGTGTGTGTGTTGAAATTAGTTTGCTGACATGCTTTCAGATTTGATATAGGTAAGGATTTTTGTCCATGTGTCTTGTAATTATGTGCAATGACATTGCAGTCATATTACTTTTTTCGGATGGGATGTGGGTTCTCTGTCTTGAAGTTTTGTTATTTGATGCAATTCATATTTTGTGATGAATCTACTCTACAGATATGCTGTTTTTTACGTATTCTTTCATTTCTGTATGTATGTTTTAAAGTGTGTGTGTATTTTGTTGTCTATGAAGACGCCATTCAACGTGGTTAGATACCAGCTGATCGGTGATGACAGCACCCCCACGTTCTTCACCGTTGATTCCTCTTCTGGTCTCATCAGGCTCAGACAGAACGCCGACCTGAGGACAGATCTACAAACCAAATACATTGTGAGTCGCACATGCAACGTGTCGCTCTCTGTCTCTCTGTCTGTCCGTCTCTCTGTCCTCCTCTCCCTCTCTGTGTTGGAAGGATTGTAGCATATTTTACGAAGTTCACTGCAAAAAGAAAGTAGATCTTATGTTATAATGTATTGGCCATCTCTTTTATTTCATGTGTATCCTATAGTATGTGTCTGTGTGTGTTGGCTAGTGCGCACGTATGGAGTGTGTGTGTGTGTGTGTGTGTGTGTGTGTGTTTTGAGAGAGAGAGAGAGAGAGTGAGAGAGAGAGAGAGTGTGTAAACTGGTTGGAAATAGCTAGGTAATGTTCCGTGACCTCTGAGTGTACCGTGAAAACATTCCCCAAAAGCAGGCTATAAACTATCCTACCATGTGTTCTGCCGTATGGCGTTGGCGATCATGGCCCTCCATATGCATATATCCCTTGTCGCTGCAAATACATCTTCAATCCTCTCGTCCTCAGCCACCCTGCAAGTCCGTACAATATTTTCTCCCTTGGTCTACCTGGTGTTCTCTTTCCTACAGCTTTACTGTTGTGACCAGGTGCTCTAATTCCCCTTTCCTCACAAAATGGCCTATAAATGTTGCTTGTCTTTTCCTAATCTTCCTTACCAATGATCTTCTTGTGTCTGTCTCTGTCTCGTTTGTTTTCTTTGCTGTCCATGGAACTCTCAACATTCTTCTTAGAAACCACATTTCAGCTGCCTCAGTTTTGTTCTGGCTTTGCGTGTTGACTGTCTTCGCCTCACAACCGTATAACATTATCGGTTCCACATAACATTCAAAAACTCTCTAGTTTTGCTGGTTAATTTGGATGGCAAGCCATTTGATGTTCTATCACACACGAGAGTAACTTTTTTTTCAATCCCAGGCTCGAGTGTTGGCCTACGACGGTGGAGTGCCATCTTTGAGCGCCACAGCAGTGGTGGCCATCAGCGTCCTGCGTAACTTGTTCCCGCCACTCTTTACCAACTCCGACTTCTTGAGGGTCACCATTCCAGAGAATACACCTGTTGGTACCGTTATTGAACAGGTCAACGCTACAGACAGCGACACCACCGTGAGTATCTTCGTTTGGTTCCGTTTGCCTAAAGATGTTAGGAGGATTTTTATGGGGGTGGTGTGGTGTGGGACAGTGGTTTGGTAGTTAGTGAGGGGAGTTGTTGGGGTGTAGATGTGTGGATGGAGGGGTAAATGGATATCGGGGGAACAAGTAGGTAAGGAGGGTGGATGTGCGTGAGGGGGGTGGACGAGTGGATTGATAGATTTTTTGATGTGTGTGTGTGTGTGTGTGTGTGTATGTGTTTGTGTGTGGTGTATGAATGTGTGTGGTGTGTGTGTGTGTGAATGTGCGTACATACATTCACCATTCATAGGTTTATGCAACTGACCGTCCCTGTACATGCAGTGGTGCTCCGTCTTTGTGAACAATTGATGCGTATTCAAATGTATGGAGGGTTTAGTTATGTAATGTTTTTATGTCATAATACCTCTGTGTGTGTGTGTGTGGAAATGGGCGACATCATTGCTGTTGTCGAGATCCAAGGAGCGTTCTCCTTGCCAGATCCACCGCCTTCACGGCATACTTAGTGAGGCACTCCAGCCTCCCGCTGTCCTCCCCAAATAATTTTCACCGATTGTTCTCGGTTGGGGGGCATCTTTGGATCCAATGTTCCAGATCTGGTTCCTCCTCGTTACACAGGGGACACACTGGATCCGTTGTTGTTGTTGTGTTGTTGTAATCTAATTTCAGTGATAGCACAGAAAAGATTGCGCATGTGTCTGTGATGTGTTGTGTTGTGTTGTGCGCGCGCGCGCGCGCGTGTGTGTGTATGTGTGTGTGTGTGTGTGTGTGTGTGTGTGTGTGTGTGTGTGTGTATGTGTGTGTGTGCGTGCGTGCGTGTGTTATCTAATTTCAGTGCTAGCACAGAAGAAATTGTTTTTAAATGTTTCTCTGCCAATTCGTAATCTGCGTTTATTCTAATTTGAATACCAGCACAGAGGGAATGTTTCTGAATACTCGTATATCTACATACATCATGATGTATCTGTACCTGATTTGTGTTTGTAAATGATCTGCATGTGTCCTACTTTGAGTGCTAGTAACGGGTGAACTGTTTATGGAAATTGGTCTATTTTTATGTATAATTATACACAAAGATATACCAAGTTCCTTAAAACGTATGCGCATTCTGAGTCGCATACTTACGTAGAGGTGTTGTGTGTTTGTTTGTTTCTTTAAGTGTTTTAAGTGAGCATATTTTGACCATTGCAGTCTCCTGAGAACGACGTGACGTATTCCATTGAGGGCGACTTCCCAGCCCAGGATTACTTCTTTATCAACCCCAAGACTGGCGTCATCACTCTGCTAGTATCTGTGGACAACCTCAACATCAACTTGTTTAGGGTTAGTTGCTTTGTCTTGTGACACTAGTAGCATGCATGTGTGGGTGTGTGTGAACGTGTGTGTGAGTGTGTGTGTGTGTGAGTGTGTGTGTGTGAGAGAGTGTGTGTTTGTGAGTGTGTGTGTGTGAGTGTGTGCGTGTATGTATGTGTGTGTGTGTGTGTGTGTGTGTGTGTGTGTGTGTTGTGTGTATGCGAGTGCGTGTGCGTGTGCTTGTATGTTTTTTGTGAGAGAAAGAGAGAATTGTTGCCTGTGCTGTTTTTGAAAAGTTCAGACACAGCATGACCAACATTTCACTAAAATGTTGTGTGTGTGTTGTTTTTTTTAGGGGGTGGGGGTGGAGGGCGAGCAGAATCGGTACTGTAATACTTTATAAACACTTATATTTGTAAATAGATTCCATACGCCTATAATGGATACTTTGTTTTGTTATCAGTTACATATTGTTTTTCTTTATTATTTTATTTAGCTCTTCACGACAGAATAGATACCATAAAACGAAAAGCGAACACTGACTGGTTATATTATTTTGGTAAAATTGCGATTCTTGAGCAAGACTGTATAAAACCGAAACTCGGTAGATCTATCGCGAATACGGATTTGGTACCGTAGAACAGACATAGTACTGCAGAATGTGATAGACGAATGTCTTTGTGAACTTTTGTTCTGCCCGATTTCCTATAAATACATGATCATTCTTTGTCACAGATCCGATGCTTAGCCCAGGATGGAGGAGACCCTGTGCAGCGCACTTTCACGTATGTGGAAGTGACCATCTTACGTGAGACTGGGCAGCTAAGTTTCAACCTCCCTAGCTACAGAGTTGTCATTTCAGAGAACACGGCTGTTGGCAGCCCCATCATCACCGCTTCTGCACAACCCGGCGTGAGTAAATGGTGATGATGATGATGACTGGGTGATAATGATAGTGATAACGATGATGCAGATGCTGTGGATGTTAATGATGACTACAGGGATGATAGTATTGTTGTTGCGTGTGTATTAGCGTGTTCCTCAGCATTGATATTTTCTGCTTGTACTTTCGGCCTATTCAATAAGATCTTCAGCGTGTAACTTGTAACAACTTTACACAATTAACATTTGATTCATACTGATCGTCTCTGATTATTTCTGATCTCAAATTTCTCTAAAACTTTATCTAAAAGTAATATTAAACTTTTAATACGATGGAGTGGCATGTGCAGTGTAACAGTTAAGGGTGATGTGTGCATTGTAGTAAATACTTATATGAATGTGCGCATTGTAATAAATAGTTCATGTTAATGGAGTAACATGAAATGTTTGTACATGTCTGTACAACTTTAAACAATTTACGATGACGGAGTGGCGTGTGTTTTGTGTGTAGTTCCCGACTTACCGGTTGCTGGGTATTGCCCCCGGACCTACTTACTTTGCTGTAGACGCTTCCACTGGCAGCATCACTGTACTGCAGGATCTGAGAACCGACACCGCTCGACTCACTTTCTACAGGGTCAGTACTCTTTCTAACTGTCTGAAAAATATCAGCTTTATTTGATGACCTGTGAATTGCTCTTTTAAAGTTTAATTACTTTTAATTTTAAGTTAAATTCCCCAATCATAAATTGCTCTTTTTAAGTTCAATTTCTGTCTCATGAATGAACTCCATTTCTTCAGTTTAATTCCAGTTCTCATGAAGTCCTGCCTTATTTTTTTTGTTGACTTCCTGATCAATGCATGAATCTCTCTCTCTATCTCTGTCTCTCTGTCTCTGTCTCTCTCTCTGTCTCTGTCTCTCTCTGTCTCTGTCTCTCTCTCTCTGTCTCTCTCTCTCTCTCTCTCTGTCTCTCTCTCTGTCTCTCTCTGTCTCTCTCTCTCTCTCTCTCTCTCTCTGTATGTCTCTCTCTCGCTCTCTTTTGTTTAAATCTCGACACACGAAATCTTGTTTTAAAGTTTGACTATTCTCTCATGCGTAAATTGCTTTTTTATTCTTAATTGCTGGCTCGTGCATGAATTCCTAAATTCAAGTTTAATTCCTGACTTATCACTTAATTTTTTTAGTTAAATTTTTGGTTCATGAATTGGACTCCTTTAAGTTGAATTCTAGAAATTACATTTTGAACATTATTTTTGAAGCCGAAACATGATACACTTTCCAAAATATCTACTCGAAATGTACTATTTCTTTAAAAATAATTTGAACATCTCTTCCACAAAACAGAATAACAGTTTTTCTTTTTCATCTTTAGCTGGAGGTACAGGCTGAGATCGATACTGGAGTAAGCATCCAGAGGGCCCAGGCTTTCGTCAACATTACAGTGACCAGGAACGAGAACGGCCCCATCTTCAGTACATCCAACTACGTGGTGAGCGTGCAGGACACTGTCAACATCGGAAGAGTCCTCCTCCAGGTCACCGCTCAGGATGCTGATGGGGTCAGTCGTTGTGTGTTGTTGGGGTCGTTTTTGGTGGGGTCGGATGAATTGTGTGTGAGGAGTGTGTGTGTGTACATTTTGGGAAAAGGGATTTCTTGACGTTGGTGTGTGTGTGTGTGTGTGTGTGTGTGTGTGTGTGTGTGTGTGTGTGTGTTGTGGTGTGTGTGTGTGTGTTTAACGTCAGAATATATCTGTAAATCCATTAACATCAAATCAGCAAATGAGTGGTGCTTTGTGGCAAATTAAACTAAGTTTAAATCTGAACCATTTTGTCGAGCAATTGTATATATTTAGGCCGCAAACCTTGGCCTTATTTTAAAGATAAGGTACAGTGTTAGATACCAATTGTCGTTCGACGATTTCGACATGAACGATGATGATGATGATGATGATGATGATGATGTGATGACAAAAAGTTCTTTTTAGCAATCTTCTGCGTTCAGGTTACAATCACAGTACCTAGTGGCATTGTGGTTAGTACAAAAAGAAAATATCCTGTGTCATTGTTACGACTTTGATGAGAATATAGATGAAGATTAAGATCATATGGTTGATGGCGATAAAGTGAATCAGAATGAGATTGCAGATAACATTGCTGATTGTGGACAATTTGAACATGATAATGACACTATAGATAACTTTAAAACTGTCTACACTGACAAGGTGTTTTAAGTGAACATATTTGCCGTTGCCCTTGAGTATAGTATGTTATGGTGCTCATCTAAACTTGTGTAATATTTGTTCAGGACGTCGTAATCTACGAGATCGTGGATCCTGCAACAGACGATGCCGGCCTGTTCTTCTACCTGAACCCTGTCAGTGGAGAGATCTCCCTCAAACAGACTCTTTTCCAGACGGGAAGAAACCTCTACAGGGTTAGTAAAGTTACTTTTTCTTTTGGTGTTCGATTTTGCGTAATTTGTCTCTCATAGATGCGTATGGTTTTGTCCGTTCGGTGTTTGGGTTACCAGCTCATGAACCCGTCCATTTGTGTTCGGCTTAGTGTTCTTTGCCTTATTGATGTTGGACAGCTTTGTTTTCTTTTCTATTAACGTTATTAGGAGTCATCTGTCTTATAATTTAAGCATTGTTAGCACTGAATTGATACATTTACGTTATGCTGATATTTTAACGTTTCTTGAATCTAGTGGGAATGTAAAAATTGTGCTCAAGAGTTATGATTTCAGTTTTGAGCTGTGTACAAAATGTTTCACGGAAACTTTGAAAAAATTTCCTTTAATCTTCAGAAAAAAAGTGTTTATAGCATAACCACCGCGTAGTGAGTTCGGTGCAAAATGGCGAACTTGACTAAAATAAAAAAAAAATAAAAAAGGAAGAAAGAGAAAAGAAAAAAGGAAGAAAGAGAAAAGAAAAAAGGAAGAAAGAGAAAAGAAAAAAGAAAGAAAGAGAAAAGAAAAAAGAAAGAAAAACTTTAAAAAGAGGTTGTAACCACAACCTCTGTGTGTGTGTGAGTGCGCACAGAGTTAAAATAAGTACTTTTGTTGAGTTTCTGTTTCTGGTTTTGTTACCTGTAAACAACAAACAACAAACAATTTTCGGGCAAAACACATAGCTCTCGATTTCCTACAGACCAAGGCAGATAGTAATCATGCTTGCTGTCCTTGTGGGAGTTGACATATAGCCCCATTTTTGCTCTTTTTTAATATGTAGTCCCTAGTAGTTTTTTTCCCCTCTTTTTCTATTGTAGTTCCAAGTCCGAGCAAGAGACCAGCGCGTGCCCGAGCGGTCAACGGTGAGCAACGTGACCATCAGCGTCATTCGTGACTCTGCCGTTCCTATCTTCCTGGACGATCCCTACTTCGCCAGCGTCACAGAGACCTCTCCCAACGGAACCTCTGTCTACCTGGCTTCTGCTGTCGATTCTGATCTTAGAGTGAGTTTGGTAGATATGGACGGGGGAGAGGGGAGAAGAAAGATACATATTATAGATAGTTTCCGAACGATCTCCCGCACTCCGATCCTGTGTCGACGGATAATATCAGCGAACTATTTATGTTCGTTCTTCACTCAGGAGGAGAGAGAGAGAGAGAGAGAGAGAGAGAGAGAGAGAGAGAGAGAAGAGAGGAGGAGAGAGAGAGAGAGAGAGAGAGAGATGTACTGGACATGGTGGACGGCAAATGGCGTATGTCATCCGACTGTCATGATAATTATATCTGAATTTCTGCTCTTTTTTGTCTCTCATCTATCGTCTCTCTCATTCTCTTCTCTACTCTCTCATCTCATTCATATCTCGAATCTTCTCCTCTTTCTTCTGTTCTCTCTCCTCTCTCCTCTTCTCTCCTCTCTCTCTCTCCTCTCTCTCTCTCTCTCTCTCTCTCTCTCTCTCTCTCTCTCTCTCTCTCTCTCTCTCTCTCTCTCTCTATCTCCATAACATCTTACTCTCGACCTCTCTCTCTTTTTGCTCCTGCTCCTCTAGTTCTCTCACTACTCTTCTTCTCTTTTCTTTATCTCTTGAGAAGAGGACTCAGAACTTAACAATTTATGCTCAAGCGGATGCAGCACTAGTTCTCCTGCGACCTAGTCTGTAAGCTAATTTGGAGAAGAGCGATCCATACGTGCATCCGTCGCGTATGTGTGGGTTGTATGAGTGTGACGTGCATGCTCATCTTATGTGTGTGTGTGTGTGTATCTTGTGTGTATGTGTATTGCGTGCGTACGTGTGTGCGTGTGTGTGTGTGTGTGTGCGTGTGCGTGTATGTGTGTGTGTGTGTGTGAAAGGCGTGTCTTCGTACCAGTCTGTAAGAATATTTTAAGACGGAAAAATGTGGTTGTTGGAATTTGTAGAAATGAACATAACAGCGAAAGATATTAATTTCTTTACTTTAACAATTTGGAAACGAAGGATATCAAGCCCTTTACCTCATAGGAGGCGAAAGAGACCAAGTTCCTTGCACCTCAAATTACAGGAAGCGAAAGAGACCAAGATCCCCACACCTGAAATCAGACGTGCACTGTCTCAACCGTTTGTCTTAACTACATGGTTTTCATGTTGTCAGGGTACCCTGGTGTATGAAGTGATTGGCGATGGAGTGGCCCCAGCTTTCTTCCAGGTGAACAGTGTGACAGGCCAGGTGACTGTGTACGACCGTAACGCGCTTCTCTTTGACCGTGGTACATCCTATGTGGTATGCGTCTTTGTTTCTTGGGTATATGTCGTGTTATAATCTTAGGTATCTTGTGTATTATTTTACATTGTTTGGCGATTCTCTTTGATCGTCAAACACCCATGAAGTGTAAAAAAATAATGTTATTACATTTTGTATATTGGTTTGTCATCTGCCAGAATGATTTATCTATATTCTAAATCCAGTTTTGTGATGCATCATTCTAACAGGTACGAAACCCGTAACATGTCCTATATTATTTTACAGTGTGGCTTTCAGCACTTTTGCTTTGATGACAGAACGTTTTATGTGATTTACGTTTTGGATGTACTCGTGTCTTATTTCATTGTATCACTGTTAGACACTTGACTTTGATCAAGGAACGTCCTATGTCTCAACTTTCCGCTATATTGTATATCGGAAGACAATATCGTGAGATCAGTTCATCCAAAGCTGAGAACTGGCAGAAAGTGGAAAGTCCAAGAGGCTGTAAACAATGCCAAGAGAAACCTCAGCATCAAAGAAATAATTGGACACACGCAAACCAACAGACAGGGACTGGGAGCAACAAAAATGCAGTGGTGGTCCAAAGCCAAAGGGAAGGAAAAAAGAGACATGATCATACAGGAGTTGAAGGAAGAAGAAGATGTCAAAAGAGTGCAGAAGGCAGTCCAGCAAGGTCAACAGGGGCAATGGACAACATGGGACAGTGCACTCCAAAGAAGTCTCAGCTGGAACGATATGTGGCACATGGCTCCTCTAAGGATAAGCTTCCTCCTCAGATCTGTATATGACCTGCTCCCCTCGAATGCAAACTTAGTGAAATGGGGGAAATCAGACGACCCAGCATGTCCGCTCTGTCAGAAGAAACAAACAGTGGAACATGTCCTAAGCTCTTGCAAAGTAGCGCTAGCCCAAGGAAGGTATACATGGAGGCACAACCAAGTTCTGAAAGTGATCACAGATGTGGTTAGCGAAAAAACCATGACCCCAAACGCACCAATTGCTATGACAACGTTCTACAAAGCAGGAGGGAAACAGGTCTGGCCCGAAAGTGCTATGACAACCAGCACATTGCCAAAGGGTCTTCTGGATGGAGCAGTCGACTGGGAGTGTACAGCAGACCTCCCAGAGTGGAGAAATTACCCAGATGTCATCAGCAAGACAGGCATGAGACCAGACATCGCTCTCCACTCTGACTCCTCGAAACAAGTGATTCTGATAGAACTCACTGTGCCATACGAAAGCAGAATGGAAGAAGCACATATCTACAAGACCGAAAAATACGCCGGTCTTGCCAGCACCCTGAAGAAAGCAGGTCTGCGGGTCAAAATCTTCGCCATAGAGGTCGGGGCAAGAGGGTTTGTGGGCACCTCCGCTTATGATCTCATGAAACAACTCGCCATTTCTGGGAAGAAGAGGACTAGAGCCCTTAAAGCGATGGCAGAGGCAGCAGAAAGGAGCTCAAGCTGGATCTGGGCAAGGAGGAACGAAAAAAGTGAACTTCATAAGGATTAAATTCCCTACAGATGATGTGTGCCCCGTTAGCACATTGGTAAAAACCGCGTACCGCAGTTCTGAAGCGCAGAATCGCCCAGGTTCGCTCCCCGGCGTGGGAAAAAAAAAAAAAAAAAAAAAAAGACAACAGCAGAAGGGCATCCAGGAGTCATGACCTGGATGTGGCCCGGCCCCCCGAGAGTGTAAGGAATTCAGGGCCGAAACACTTGTCTAAAGGGGGTTACTTCTCTGAAGACCTTCTGTTGTCTAGCTCTCCCTAGAGTTTCTTTCTACCTATAATCTGATTGTTATATACTTGGACGGTTCGGTGCTTCTCTGACCACGGAATGTCCTATGTGGTATGTGTCATCTTTTTGTTAAAGAAAGCGTTATATTAGATCAGTATTTCTCATTGCATTAGACATAATATTTTTTCATAACTCTCCATACGTTTCTTTTTCTTCTTCGTTAGCGCCTAGTGTCTTACGTGATAGGCTTTGCTGATGCAGAGTTTCTATACAGCGCTTTGTGTGTGTGTGTGTGCGTTGTGTGTGTGTGTGTGTGTGTGTGTGTGTGTGTGTGTGTGTGTGTGTGTGTGTGCGTGTTTCTTTTTCCATTATGATTTTTTCTCTCTTTTCCAGCTCCGTTTGGTGGTATACGACTCAGTATACCCCAACAGTCGTGACACGGCCGAGTTGAGCATCAACGTTCTGCGTAACTTCAACGCTCCCATCTTCGTGCAAAGCATCTACCGTGCCACCATCCCCGATACCTACTCTCTGGGCTTCAACATCACTCAGGTTGCTGCCACTGATCTGGATGGGGTGAGTGGTGGCTGAATCAGGTGTTGGTATTGATGTGCTCGAATCTGGGTGTGTCAGAATGATCGTCTCCTAGGTGAGGTAATAAGCTGACGCCCCAAATGTAGCATGCGCCTACACAGCCCTTGGCAACGAAAGTTTTGTGGAAAAATTTCTTGACATATTTTTTACCTGTAACAGTATCATACGCAAAGGGAAAAGAGAGAGAGAGAGAGAAAGAGAGTAACGCACAGTGAAACCCAGTGTAGTGCAGTACGATGTAATACTATACAGTACAATCCAATACAATACAATACAGTACGTCCAGTATACACAGGTGTGGCGATCTTTTTATAGATATCAGACAGACCACACAGCCAGTGGAGCACCTCCGCCCCCTTTTTTTTCCAAATAAATCTTCTTTTAGTGAGTCATGAAATTATGAGCCTTTTCGTGGTCCGTTCTACTTCTTTCACAGTCATTTGCCAAATACCTATACTTCAACCCATCTTCCCTTGTTGCCATGTTTTCTATAGCATGGACAATTTCCTCATTGTCTGGCTAGTTTGTCAGCGAAACGCTAATACAAAAAGACAGCAGTAGATTGAAGTGACATTGTGTTCTGAATGTTTCTATAGCATGGACTGTTTGAATGTTCCTTTAGCAGACATGGACAGTAAATAAAAGTTACGGTGTGTCTTATTTTATCTCTTTATAGGATGTTGTGAAATACGAACTGCTGGGTGAGAGCCGTGCCTTGGAGTACTACTACCTCAACCCTGAGACTGGCGTCATCTCCCTCAAGAAGCTGCTTACACAGGGCTCACAAATCTCAGACACGGTCAGTAAAACAAAGAAAATGAACAACAGCCACACGTACACACGTTCATATGCAGATGCATGTATATGTGCACACACACACGCACGCACATACAAGCATATACCGCATGAACGAGAGGGTCGTCATATAGCGAGACTTAGTACATGAATGAAATAATGTTTTATTTTTGTAACATGATGAAACAAACAGTGAATATTTAAGATTATGAACAATGAAAATTGGATTATAAACAAGTAAAATGTAATTTGCCCTAACAGTAGTAATGTAATACGCATAACTGACTAGAAAAACGAAATGTTTATTTAGGTCCTGTAAAGAACGTTCCCGATTTGACATGATACAAGCTAGCTAACAAATAACAGCTGATTATTCAAAGACAAGATCAAAACAGCCACGAACAATTCGTAAACCCCCATTTGTCATTTTACATTGTAGTAAGTGAATACAGTGAAACAAAAAGTGAAACAAGCTAGCTAGTTTAATTGACTCATTTGGTTCAGTTTTTACGTCGGCACCCACCTTATGTAATATAACCATTCCTGGGAAGTGGGGAAGAGGGACTTGTCTAATTTTATACTGACACAATCAGAACAACAATGATGTTAAGATGGGACGGTGAGAAGTCCGGTTTAATGTAGCACATCCCGGGATTCGAACCCAAAACCATTAGCATGTGAATCCGACGCTCAACCAACTGAGCTACCGAGGCCCGCAAGCTAGTAAGCAGATACAGCTGACTATTTAAAAACAAATTGAAAACAGCCACGAGCAATTCGTAGTCCCCTATTTGATATGTAACATGATGGTCAGTGAATACCGTAATGCAAAAAGCGAATACAGTAAAGCAAAAAATGAATACAGTAAAGCAAAAAGTGAATACAGTATAGCAAAAAGTGAATACAGTATAGCAAAAAATGAATACAGTAAAGCAAAAAGTGAATACAGTATAGCAAAAAGTGAATACCGTAATGCAAAAAGCGAATACAGTAAAGCAAAAAATGAATACAGTAAAGCAAAAAGCGAATACAGTAAAGCAAAAAATGAATACAGTAAAGCAAAAAGTGAATACAGTAAAGCAAAAAGTCAATACAGTAAAGCAAAATCAGTAAAGCAAAAAGTGAATACAGTAAAGCAAAAAGTGAATACAGTAAAGCAAAAAGTGAATACAGTATAGCAAAAAGTGAATACAGTAAAGCAAAAAGTGAATACAGTAAAGCAAAAAGTGAATACAGTAAAGCAAAAAGTGAATACAGTAAAGCAAAATCAGTAAAGCAAAAAGTGAATACAGTAAAGCAAAAAATGAATACAGTATAGCAAAAAATGAATACAGTAAAGCAAAAAGTGAATACAGTAAAGCAAAAAGTGAATACAGTAAAGCAAAAAGTGAATACAGTAAAGCAAAAAATGAATACAGTATAGCAAAAAATGAATACAGTAAAACAAAAAATGAATACAGTAAAGCAAAAAATGAATACAGTATAGCAAAAAGTGAATACAGTAAAGCAAAAAGTGAAGTTTTGTTTTACGACTGCAAACATACGAATAGTTTATAGAATATCTGACATAGGCATGTTCACACTGTACCTTACAGCAAATGAACATGCTTACAGCTGAACATCCGTGCGAGAGATCAGGGCAGCCCCGAACAGGTTGGATCCACTGTGGCCATCATCACCATTATGCGTGACCAGTCATCCCCCAACTTCGTGCAGCTGCCTTACCGTACCACCGTGCAGCGCAGCACTGCCATCAACGCCACTGTCGTCAGAGCCACCGCTACTGACAATGATCTGCAGGTGAGTTGGACGATCGCTGTGGTAATCAAAGCTTTGTTCTGGAGATCTGTGAAGAACAGCAGATTTCTCCCAGAAAAGTCCCCGCCTATGACGTGAACAAACTGTACTTTTACCAACGACAGAGAAGAAAAAAAAACATGATTGATTCAAAGTCAGTGTGGTAAGATTATAGCGATAAGACAATGACAGTAACAATAATGATATTAATGATGGCAATAAATAAATGAATCAACGATAATAGTAATAATACCTTTATTTCCTCCGTTTATGTATTCATTTATCTATTGACCCATTATCTGATATTGCATTCAAACCATGCCATTGTATACTCACGTCAAAAGTATGTTTTTGTGTGTGAAAATGATCAACTGTCGGACTGTATGTGACACGTAGTAACCATTCAGTTGTGTGAACTGTACACAGGGCGTGATCCGCTATGAGGTTGTGGGCAACTACCCAGCTCCCACCTTTTTCGACATCAACCCGTCCTCTGGAGACATCTTCGTCAAACAGTCCCTGGCCCTCGACAGTCTGCTGTCTACGACCTACTTTGTGAGTACCCGCGTGTTTATTTAATTATACTGTAAATGTCGTTTTAGATGGATGGAATAATGAATTGCCAATGGAGTTTCGAATGCATCATGACCTTGTTTGAAGTTGTTTTAATTGTTTGTGAATATATTTAAACAAGGCAATGATACATGTACATAGGACTTAAGTGTCATGCCGACTTTAAGGATTAAGTTCAGTTTCAGACAATTGTGACGACAAACGTTGGCTACACGAACACATGGGTTATGTACGTGAATAACGTTAATTGTATTTTTTTTTCATCTGGTTTACTTATTTTCTTTCGGTATAAAAATTATCCTCACCTTCTAGAAATTCTCCGCTAGAAATTCCCCCTTTTTGTCGCTGTCTTTGTTTCTGCATTGCTCTCCTATGCTTTCTGTCATCTCTTTCTGTCATTTTCTGCCTTGCTGGTCCATTCACCTGTATGTGTTCTATAAAGCTTTATATACTTTCTATCAGACTGACTTGAAAAAGTGGGTACATGTATTAACTGCATTTTTGGCTACAAGAAAATGTGACGTGCAGCTGCAATTTTAGATAATTTAGGCCTGATTTTATAAATATTTTAGTGTACTTCATTCTGTTTATACATTTGTGCTCAGGTTTCATTTTGTAAACCCTTTGGTAATAAATTGGGCAGAATGATCAACACCAGAGGCATATCCTTAGATTATGTGCACGAGCACATTGATACGTGTGCTTAATTTCCTTTTCTGGCTTTTTTTTTAAGGCATTTACATTTTGAGATAGTTACAGCCCTGATATGGTGCTGCGCAGTCGCCTGGGCTAAAAACATCATAATGATAATTCTTTCTTATTAATCCTTTCCTCTTTTTCTTCCTTTTTCAATTTCTTTCTTTTCTTAAAGAAAGGAATATTGTGTAATAGCAATATACAGAGAGGTGTGTTTGCGTTGCTGTGACAAAAACGTGTCAACAAGATTTTTTCACCTGTTTCTGGGTAGAACTTCACCAAACTTGGGGACCGTTGACGAGTCTCAAATGCATGTTTGGAAGTTATGGCGCCAAGGTCAAAGTCATACGGACCAAACCAGTGTTTAAAATCACTAAATTTAGAGAAGGGTGTGTGAACTGCACTTTGTCAGAACCTCTAATCGTACATGACTTCTGTTTTTCTCGTTGTGACGGTCTACGACTGCCCTCGCTTCATGTGGAGTTATATTTCATTTGTTGTATCGTCAAAAGCACGGATACCTTAGAGAAGTATGAAATACTGATTTTCTACAATTATTGTTTATATCAAAATGAAGACAAGGGAGATTGCCGGAGATTGTCAGAGGGGTTTAACTATATTAATTCTTTCTTCTTCTTTTACTTTCTCTTTCTTTTCTTTTCTCTTATATAAATGCTTTTGTTTATTTTTTGTTTGTTTGTTTGTTGCCTGTCATCATTTGTTAGAGGAAGTACTGCACATGAAAAATTCATTAGACTGCTTTAGTTTAGTTAATCATGTTGATACGAATACACATTTCTACATAAAGCAACCATCATATATAACCAGCTACCAGGTTTCAACAGACTACATGACGTCCATTATTGTTATTCATTCTCAGTACACTGTATCTGCTAACTTCTCTACTGCCAAAATAACCAGCCAAACAACCAAACTCATTGTGTCTTCAGGTGGCTGTGATCGCCTACGACACAGTGTACCCCAACAACATCGCCACAGCCACGGCCACCATCTTTGTGGACCGCAACCCCAACGGGCCTATCTTCAATCCCTCCGTGTACCAGCGCAGTGTGGTAGAGAGCATTGCTCTCGGTTCTAGCATTGTCGATGTCAATGCCACTGACCTGGATGGGGTGAGTTGTGGACATTTCCTCTCTATGTGGTGTGGAGGGATATTTTCCTCTGTTTCTGTGGTGTGTAAGGATATTTTCCTCTGTTTCTGTGGTGTGTAGGGATATTTTCCTCTGTTTCTGTGGTGTGGAGAGCTGTTTTTCTCTCTTTGTGTGGTGTGGAGGGATGTTTTTCTCTCTTTGTGTGGTGTGTAGGGATGTTTTCCTCTGTTTCTGTGGTGTGGAGGGATGTTTTCCTCTCTTTGTGTGGTGTGGAGGGATGTTTTCCTCTGTTTGTGTGGTGTGGAGGGA
>CM060306.1:59621124-59623624 GCA_030674185.1 Monoplex corrugatus | reverse complement strand
TTTGTGTCGTTTTGTTTTGTTTTGTTTTGTTTATTTTTGGTTTTTGTTGTTGTTGTTGTTGTTTTGTTTTGTTTTTTTGTTTTGTTTTTTTCTTGTCAGATATAGAAAGTCAGATTGGCAGGTTTTCAAATCTCATTTTCCTTTCTGCAGTTCCTGGTGCTGGCTGATGATCAGAGCAACCCAGCACGCACGGGCACGGCTGACGTCATCGTGAACGTGGTGCGTGACGAGGCGCCGCCAGTGTTCCAGAGAACTCCCTACACCACTGGTGTATTGGAGACTGTTGCCATCGGTAGGTCCATCTTCCAGGTCACCGCTGTCGATTCCGATCTCAAGGTCAGTTCTTTTTATCGTGTTGACATTATTGTGTGAACTTTGTTTTGTCCCTTTCTTTAAAAAGTGGGCGGGATTGGCAGAATGAGTGATATGACCAGTATACAACTGTAAAACTATTTTTTTTATCACTGCTGCGTTTTAGGTTCGTTATAGTTTGGTACTGACCAATGTATGATCTCACTAGAATTTAGATCTAGTAGTCCTGGGTAAAGAGACAAAGAAAAATAAGATTTATTCAATGAATCATTTTTTTTCCTTTTCTACCTTTTGTTGTTGTTGTTGTTGTTGTGATTGGTGCTAATGCAGGAAATGCTGATGTCGTTGTTTATTGATAATGTTGACATTTTTTTTCACTGAGACGATTGATGACGATGATTTTGGTCTAAGATCTGAAGCATATTGTGGATAAAGAAATCGAAATTTTACTTTTTATTCATTTAATGAATGTGTATTTACACGTATTTGTAGATGTGTGTATTTATTTCATTTATATGTTTATATATTTATTTATTGTTTATATATTTATTTATCATAAATAATGTAACATTTATAGACAGTGAGTATATTTTAGATTTCATATGTAAATGAATTTAGATATTTTCGGCAAAAGTAAACTGTTTAGATGCATTTGTAATCAAAGGGGTGTGTGTGTGTGTGCGTGCGCGCGCGTGCATGTGTGTGTTTTTTTGTTTTGTTTTGTTTTGTTTTTTAGGGAGCCATCGTCTACTCTGTGATTGGAGATTTCCAGGCTTCCTTCTACTTTGGCGTGGCGTCAGATACCGGAATTGTCACTGTACGCAACAACCTGAGGGATGACATCTTGGAGAACTACAAGGTAGGCTCTGCTACAACCTGTGAACCTCAAAGTTGGCGACACAGAATTCAGAGTTGAATGCTACATTCCGTTATGTCTAACGTATCAGTACAGTCTAAGTTAATCTTACACCAGATAACTGTTGATTTGATTAGGCTGATGTCTGAGATGCGAATGAATCTCACTGGTTATTAGTTTTACGTGTCGTTGACAACGGTCATTGAACAAACGTAGTCTAGACATTGCAAGCCACAATGGCTCGTTTCTCCTCATTTTGTCTGTCGTTTTAACCACCAGTGTCACAAGCCGATTACAGAAGGGACTCATGATCTGATTTTGATTTTGAAACTTATCTTAAATTTGTTGATAACTGATTCGTCGCGATGCGTCAGTTCTACATGCGCTTCACCAAGATCTGATATGCTGACATTCACCTTGAACCTGTGCAAACTATGCGCTAGCAAGATCTTGAAGAACGAGACGTACGGATGAATGGAAATCATCGAGTACCCCAGTGACAGACATGGTAGTCACTGTTGAAGAATGACTTTCCAGTCATAACATCATGGTTTCTCATTTTCTCCTTTCTTTTTGTTCGTAAAATTTTTCATTCATAAGTTGCAAATATTACTTTGTTAACGCCTCGCCACTTCTGTATCTACCTTGCTTATCACACTTTACTATGAGGACAAAGAATGCCTTGTCATTCGTAACTTATCAGATGTACTTCACCGTGTCTTCAGCTTCGTGTGACGGCCTACGACAGTGCATCTCCAGCGAGAACAGCGACAGCTACATTGGACATCGTGGTAAGCCGCAACCCCAGCGCTCCTGTCTTCACCCGTTCTGTGTATGAAGTGACCATTGCTGAAACGTACGCCCTGGGTTCGGTAGTCGAGCAAGTGACCGCTTCTGATGCTGATGGGGTGAGTTGATCTGTGTGTGTGTGTGTGTGTGTGTGTGTGTGTGTGTGTGTGTGTGTGTGTGTAGTGTGTGAGTGTATGTGTTTGTGTATGTGTGTGTGTGTGTGTGTGTTTGTGTGTGGGGTTTTTTTTGGCAATAAATAGGCACACAACGAGAGTGACCTACATAGAAAAATAGAAAATGCATGTATTTCTTTGAATATGAGCAAACCAAAAGTGGCATACATAGGCCTATATAAAATATGTAACAACATGAGGGAAGTCTTGCCTACATCCATACGACAGCACGGAATACAGGAACACGTGGATATACAGGGCAAAGGGAAATACACAATAGAACTGACAAATGACAGCAACTCACGCAATCCTCAATACTTTTTATTCTCCAAAACAAACAACATCATTAAGTCGCTCTCACCGACTGCAG
>CM060306.1:59598624-59616124 GCA_030674185.1 Monoplex corrugatus | reverse complement strand
AAACAAACATCATATAAACAACAAACAACAACAAAGAAAATATCTGTCAAAATGTACGCCTTAAAGTTGATTGCAAACTTTCAGATGGTGATCGTGGCTAGTGACTCTGGTACCCCCGAGAAGCAGACGACAGTGGAGGCCTTCATCACTGTTGTCCGTGATCAGGGTGCCCCCTTCTTCATCAACTTGCCCTATAGGACTGCAATCAATGAGCTGGTCACACCAGGCACCACTGTCCTCACAGTCCTTGCCAGAGACCTTGACCTCATTGTGAGTTCACTGTTCTGTCTGTCATAACATTGTCAAGTAGTATAGAATTTCAGGCTTAAAATCTTTCTCTTGTTCTGAATTGGTTTGTTGTCATATAGGCTTTGAAACTTAGAAACTGTTTTTTCTTATAACAAGTTAAACTGGTCTTTACTCTTAGTTGGTTAGCATGAATAGTCTGCTTTTTGTGTACGTTTTGAATGATTGATTTGGGGGTAATGCTATAAGGGTCAGAATTTCGTTCTAGTGTTACAGGAAAACATTCAAGTGAGATATCACCTATTTGAGAAAAGTAGTATTCAATCTTTGCTTTAGACAAAAGTAGGAAATCATCTGTTCTTTCGATGAAAGGCAGTCTGCCAGTTTGAGTATAAAATACCACATATGCTAATCTGGGCTCAACGGTGAAAATCTGAAAATAGACATTTCAACCTAGTTTGCTTTGAAATCATGAATTGAAATTGTCACGAAATTAGCAGTTATGTCTACTGGACCTAAAGATTCTAGACGAATAGGAAAGTAAAACGTGGTTTTGTATCTCCCACAGGAAAGCATCCGTTACGAGCTGATCGGCGATTACCCAACTCAGAGCTTCTTTTCACTGGACGCAGTGACTGGTGTGCTGACCACAAGCAGCAGTTTGCTCAGTGACAGTCTCCGGGCCTCTTCCTACAAAGTGAGTCTGATCAACCCCTAGACCATCTGCCAAGAAGATAGTGATAGTTTTCAGTATATGCTAACTCAATCCCCCACCTCCTCTGCCAAGAAGAAAATGGTGATCTTACATCTGTTTTGAATGAAGATAGTTACTTAAGCGATTGTTTTGATATTCGGGCAACCCTAAGTTTGCATTTAAGAAGGTCCTAGCAGTCTCGTACATCGTCTGAGTGAAAATAGTTGGTTAGCTTTTTTTTCTAAATATCTCTTTGAAAGAATAAAATTGTAAATGGTATTTCCACTGATTAACTTGTGCTTTACTTGGGCCAATGCCGATATGTTTTTGCTGTGCGTGTTTCTGTTGTTCTTGTGCAAGCAATGATGTGCAAGTTTGCCGGGATTCTGTATAATATTAGCTGCAGTAACAATGTTTATAAAGATGTTGAATATATGGATCAGCCATCATTTGATTGCGACGATGTTGAGTTCAGTAGAAACCTGATAGATCCAGACAACAGACATATTTTTTTGTTCTTTGGCACTTTGAAATCCCATCTCACCGGTTCTAAACACGTGAGCAATCTCAAGTGTAAAAAGAAAGAAAGAAAAATAATGAAAAAAAATCAAACCAAAACAAGATCAGAACAAAAATTAAGGAATAACATGAAAAAAGGGAACGGAAAAAAGAAAAGGAGAGAAGAGAACCGGAACTAAGGAAAGAAAGAAATGAAGACAGAAAGAAAGGAAGAAAACCAGAAAGAGCATTGATTATCGTTCTCACTTTCTGCTATTCATTTCAACTCCTCATTACACAGTCGCCTTCGTCACCTTAAATACCCATCTCTCACTGTTGTGTGTGTGTCCACCACTCACATCCTACAGCGCATTCAAAACAATGCTGCACGCCTTGTACTCAGAAAGAAAAAAGCTGACCACATATCTCCTCTCCTGGCACAACTTCACTGGCTCCCTGTATCAAAGCGCATGCAGTACAAACTAGACACCATGTGCTACAAAAGCCTCAATAACGCAGCCCCCGATTACCTGTCAAGCCTACTTGAGATCTATCTTCCCTCACGTACCCTCCGCTCTGCCTCCGATCCTCTGACTTTTCACTTTCCACGCACTAAGCTCAATACCTATGGTCCACGAGCCTTCTCTGTTTCTGGTCCGCTCTCCTGGAACAAACTTCCTCTCTCAGTCCGTCAGCAACCTACTTTTGTCTCCTTCAAGTCCGCTCTCAAAACTCACCTTTTCTCCTCTGCATAAAATCCTGACCTCACTCAATCCCCTCTGCAGCCTGTCTCCGCTCGGAGGGGAATCACATTGCAATATATAATTGTATATAATATGCTCTCTATAATTTTCCATTGTTTTTTATTCTTTCTCCCCATTTACAGCCGTGTGCATGTGTGTGTGTGTGTGTGTGTGTGTGTGTGTGTGTGTGTGTGTATGTGTGTGTGTGTGTGTGTGTGCGTGGGTGCGTGTGTGTGCGTGCGTGCGTGCGTGTGTGTGTGTGCGTGCATGCGTGTGTGTGTGTTTCAGCGCTTAGATTTGATTTTATCAAGATTTTGCGCTATATAAATATTGTAATTATTATTATTATGTTGCCGAACATGCATTCAGTCTAAGCTGTAGATTTGACAATGCTTGTGTCTGCACGGACAGGCTCGTGTCATCGCCTACGATACAGCTCGCCCTACCGTACGTGCCACGGCCACAGCCGACATCACAGTGCTACGTAATCCCAACGCCCCGGAGTGGCTGGCTCCAGGCTATGCGGCTACAATCAGGGAGACTGCCATCGTCGGATCTACTGTCCTCAACACTACTGCTATCGACAGAGACGTGAACGTAAGATAATGTACTGGAGTAGTGCGAGGATGGGTTGAGGAGTGGTGTGTGTGTGTGTTGTGTGTATGTTTTGTGTATGTATGTGTGTGTGTGTGTGTGTGTGTGTGTGTGTGTGTGCGCGCGCGCGTGTGAGTGTGTGTGTGTGTGTCAGTGCGTGCGTGTGTCTGTTTGTGTGTGTCTGTGTATTTTACGGACTATTCATACTGTTTTTAAAAGAAAAGGCCTCTTAGCCCAAAGATCGTAGCAGAATGAGGTTGTAGAGACATTACTTTTTCTCAGGACCACCATTATAGAGGCAATGCCCATCTCCTCTTTCTCGCAATTTTACCTGCTTCAGTTTAGAAAAAAGTCAGGTACCTGTTCCAAGCTGGGTAGACTGGAGGCCAATGCGCATATAGAGTTTCTAGGGTGTGAATCGTACCCGGCAAACCCATGCCGACAGATTGAAAGGTGATGCTCTACCTCTGTGCCAACCAGGCCTGATAATGTTTACTAACATCTTGAACTTGTAGAGTCTGACTGTTACGTTCTACACACCATAGTATATGGGGTATGTTCCTATTTATTTGTCTGACTATTATATTACGTCCTACACACGATAGTACATGGGGTATGTTCCTATTCATTTGTCTGACTATTATATTACGTCCTACACACGATAGTACATGGGGTATGTTCCTATTTATTTGTCTGACTATTGTATTGCGTCCTACACACGATAGTACATGGGGTATGTTCCTATTCATTTGTCTGACTATTATATTACGTCCTACACACGATAGTACATGGGGTATGTTCCTATTCATTTGTCTGACTATTATATTACGTCCTACACACGATAGTACATGGGGTATGTTCCTATTTATTTGTCTGACTATTATATTACGTCCTACACACGATAGTACATGGGGTATGTTCCTATTTATTTGTCTGACTATTATATTACGTCCTACACACGATAGTACATGGGGTATGTTCCTATTTATTTGTCTGCCTATTATATTACGTCCTACACACGATAGTACATGGGGTATGTTCCTATTTATTTGTCTGCCTATTATATTACGTCCTACACACGATAGTACATGGGGTATGTTCCTATATATTTGTCTGACTATTATATTACGTCCTACACACGATAGTACATGGGGTATGTTCCTATTCATTTGTCTGACTATTATATTACGTCCTACACACGATAGTACATGGGGTATGTTCCTATTCATTTGTCTGACTATTATATTACGTCCTACACACGATAGTACATGGGGTATGTTCCTATTCATTTGTCTGACTATTATATTACGTCCTACACACGATAGTACATGGGGTATGTTCCTATTCATTTGTCTGACTATTATATTACGTCCTACACACGATAGTACATGGGGTATGTTCCTATTCATTTGTCTGACTATTATATTACGTCCTACACACGATAGTACATGGGGTATGTTCCTATTTATTTGTCTGACTATTGTATTACGTCCTACACACGATAGTACATGGGGTATGTTCCTATTCATTTGTCTGACTATTTATTACGTCCTACACACGATAGTACATGGGGTATGTTCCTATTTCATTTGTCTGACTATTTATTACGTCCTACACACGATAGTACATGGGGTATGTTCCTATTCATTTGTCTGACTATTATATTACGTCCTACACACGATAGTACATGGGGTATGTTCCTATTTATTTGTCTGACTATTGTATTACGTCCTACACACGATAGTACATGGGGTATGTTCCTATTTATTTGTCTGACTATTTATTACGTCCTACACACGATAGTACATGGGGTATGTTCCTATTTATTTGTCTGACTATTGTATTACGTCCTACACACGATAGTACATGGGGTATGTTCCTATTTATTTGTCTGACTATTGTATTACGTCCTACACACGATAGTACATGGGGTATGTTCCTATTCATTTGTCTGACTATTATATTACGTCCTACACACGATAGTACATGGGGTATGTTCCTATTTATTTGTCTGACTGATACGTTCTACACACCATAGTACATATAGTGTGTTCCTATTTATTTGTCTGACTAATACGTTCTACACACGAATGTACTTGGAGTGTACTTCTATTTATTTGTCTGACTAATACGTTCTACACACCATTGTGCAGGAGTGTGTTCCTATTTATTTGTCTATTACGTTCTACACACGATAGTACATGGAGTGTGTTCCGATTGTCTGACTGATACGTCTTACACACAATAGTACATGGAGTGTGTTCCGATTGTCTGACTAATACGTCTTACACACAATAGTACATGGAGTGTGTTCCGATTGTCTGACTGATACGTCTTATACACGATAGTACGTGGACTACTGTGTGCATGATCATTTGAATCGTTATGGTTCAGGAATATTTGCACGATCTGTAAACTGCATAAGATTTTCTGTAATTCTGCTTTTTTACAATTTCATGCAGGCCATTTGACATTCAAGATATACAATATGTCGACTATCTCGTGCATTACATTTTTAGCCTAAAAAGTAAGAAGTCTTATTTAGTGTGACTTTCTGTTGCACTTTTTGTACTGTCAGGTTGTATTGTTTTAGTAGCTTTGTACAGAGTGCTTGAACGCATTCTTTTTAACCCTTTTGATGTTGTGTGTGCAGGATGTTCTGACCTACGAAATCCTAAATCAGAGTGCCGCTCCTTTCTCCCCGGTTGAGTCGTACTTCTTCATTGACCGCCTGAGTGGTATCATCGCACTCCGGGAGTCTGTCCTCGCCTCCAACCTCACCCAGTTCTTCGTCAGTATTTTCGTTTTGTTGTTGTTGTCCTTATTACTTCCTTATAGTGTAAACGGATGCTGATTGAATATAAATCTGTTCATTGAATATACAAAGTGTACTATGACATACAACAATTATGTAAAGGATGACAGGAAAATATTATCTAATGTCTTGTCTTTGAGTAAGGTTAAGATATGGTAGACGTTTCTGTTAACAACGAATACAGTTTCACTTTGGCATTTGCCTGCTTTGTTATATTTGTATTACGGTTATCATATATTGTCATTGTGTACAGATATTGTTTGGTTCTTTGTCGTATGAAGTCTTTGCGCTGTCATTTATTTGACAGACAAAAACAAAATTCACTTGGTGTTGCACCTCTGGTAACTACAGTGGCAAGACATTCTGTTAAAACATAACTGCAATGTAAGGCTTTGTTAGTGTTTATTTGACTTCATTTAAAACAGTAATTTTCTTCCCTTTATTGATTGACAACAGTGTGGATGTTAATCGTTGTGTTCGACTCTGATGTTTTATTATCTATATAGAATACGCATAAAATTATAAATAAGCATGTGTGGGTAACACACATGTGTTGTTGATTTTGTGTGGGAACTTGTGTGTACTAGTGTTAAGAGTGACAGAACTGAGAGAGAAAGAGAGAGAGAAAGAGAGAGAGAGAGAGAGAGACAGTGGGGAAGTTGGGTGTAGAAGTGCAAGTTTTCTACCTTTACAAAAGACGTTGATGAAGTAGCATACAGCGTGTATACCACACTTACGTTCAAATAAAACTGACAGACAAGAAGAAGAAGAAGAAGAAGAAACCCGAAAAGAAAAAGAAGAAAGGAGAAGAAAAAAGCGAAGAAAGAAGGAGAGTAACAACCACTAAATAATCAAACAACCAAACAACAAAATGAACAACAAAAACCACTAAACATTTAATGAAACAATCATCAACCAACCAACCAACACAATATACACACACAAAATACTAACAACCACTGTCAATAACTTTCCACAGCTGTTGCTGAGAGTGTGCGACAGTGGCTTCCCGACACGCTGCGTCAATACCACAGCGCGTATCTCCATCGTGCGCAACCAGTTCCCACCTGTGTGGCAGCAACTGCCTTACCAGATCGTACTGGTTGAGGACAGACAGCCTGATAATGTGCCCCTTCTCGTCGTCACTGCTTCTGACAGTGATCTTGTGGTGAGTAGTTTTGTAATCTGTTGTGTTTGTGTTGTTTGTTTAGTTGGGCTTTAACGCAATGTTACCCAGTGAAGTGGACTATACTATAGATGGGGTTGCGTGCGGTAGCTTACTTTTAGTTCTGTCAGTTTGAGTTCTGTCCAACAAACGAAACGATAATATTTAATCACAATAATGACATGTCTCTGTTTGTGAAAGATTTCCCAGATTCATCAGCATTGCAAGGTGTGGTGTGTAAGTCAGCACACGGCTTACTATATAGCAACATTTCATTCATTCACTTATGAGAGTCCATTATGACTAGAAATGTCTTCAAGCTTGAAATAAAACGCAGAGCTTGATAATAACACAGACATGATACAAAACCTGACATCATTTGTTACGAAAAGTGAATAGGCAGTGGCTTTGAATTTGCGGCATTGTAAATGACAATCAATTTGTCTTAGATATGAAGCAGAGCCATAACAGACAACTTGATATAGTGTAAATAGCAGTGCGTTTAACAAAAGCAAGGTGTACAAAGTGCGGAGCTTTATTTTGACACATTTCACTTTAGACATTTCAAAATGGTTCGTATCAACGATTATTCTGACTCTGGTAAGCTTTGTCTATTATGTTTATTGTGCTCTTTGTCGAAGTAATAGTAGCAGTTTTTGTATCTTCATGTAGCATCTACATTCTTCTTAGTAGTAGTATTAGTCACCGACTGTGTATGTGAATAGGGCTCCATCGTGTATGAGCAAGCTCTGCCCGGTGTGGCCTACTTCGACGTTGATCCTTCCTCTGGCGCCATCACCCTTCAGTCCTCTCTGCGGTTTGACAGCAGACTGCAAATCACGGTCAGTCCCGTTGTTCTGAGTATGTATGTCTCTAAACAACATTACAACATGCAGTTTACCCAAACTTACTTTATTGCATTACACGAAGATTTTAATTGCATCACAGCTTTAAGTTTTTCAGAATAAGGAAATATCAAAGAGAAAAGTAACAAACTAACAAAGAAACAAACAACAATAAGATAGCAAAATAAAGACAATTGTATAGTACATAGTATGACTTTGTGATGTTCAAACGTTGGGGTATTCATCTAATTTCAGGATTTAAACAAGGAAAAACGTATAGCATATAAGATAACCATAAATGTTGAAATATTAATGTGCAAAACTTATTTTCAAATGCATTATCTTTAAAGTAGAAGACCCTGATGAGTCCAGTTTTTTTTTCAGCAACTATGTCTTAAGCCATTTGACATCTTACAAGTAACCAGTTTTTGTACACATAACCTAAACTGAATTTACAACAATACATGGGGATCACAGTACATGAAACGAATGTTCTCAGAAACTTTGTTATGTGAATCAACAGTATGCCTACTAGACAATCTTATGGTTGGTTTATATGTGTGTTGAGTTAACAGTGTATTTGGAAAATACATGTTAATTGTTTTAATCAGCTACTCTGACGGCTGAAGATATGTGTATTACTGTAAGGTTTCTGTGGTTCTGAAACTGGTACGGTGACATTGCATCGTTGTGTGATGTTTCAGTTCCAAGTGGTTGCCTACGACTCGCAAGATCCCATACGTCGTATCACAGCTGACGTCACTGTCTTCATCACTCGCAACCCCAGTGGCCCCGTCTTCCTTAGGGATCCCTATGAGCGTGACATCGCTGAGAACTTTCCCTTGGGCGACATCGTTGTCAACACCACTGCTGTGGATCAGGATGGTGTAAGTTATAAATCGTAATTTCTTTGGCCAAGAGTATTACCATGGATAATTCATAGCGGTATAGGTTTGAATTTTTTGTTGTTGTTGTTTTGGGAGGGGGGAGGTTTTTGTGTACTTTTGTCTGTAGAAGTATTACATAGGAAGCAGTTTTTGGTGAAAGTATCTCTTCAGCAGTGTCTATTTTATTTAGGATGTATTGATGTAAGCTATACAGACTGGCTTAAATTGTTATGTTTTAGCGTGGTTCGGTATGTTTCCTGAATTTATGCTAATAATCACTATGTATTGTACTTAATTGTACAGCGTGCAAATGTTGATACAAGCTTTGTCAGCTGACTGGAAACACCGTGAGTCCATGAACAAAAACTTTGTTCAGACCTTAGTACATGTAGAGCCATTTTGCAAATGCACATATTCAAACAAAGTGAATGTATACAATAGCTCTTCATTCATCCTCACATCTTTTTGTTTTTATAATCAGAGTGTGCATGTGTCTGTCGGTGAGTGGCTTATTTCTTGGCCTGTTTTTATTCAAGATTATATGTTGAAGTCAAAATATGTGTGTTTGTGTTGTTGTATAGGATGTACTGCGTTACTCTATCGCTAACGCCAACAACCAGGACCAGTTCTACATCAACCCTGATAACGGTATCATCACGCTCCGTACATTGCTCAACACTAACAGCATCTCCAGGTTCACCGTGAGTGTTGTTGTCGCTTTCCTTTTCTTGTGTTTGTACACTACGGCGTGCCTGCTTGCCCGCGCGCGTGCGCGCTTATATGTGTGTGTGTGTGCGTGTGTGTATGTGTGTGTGTGTGTGTGTGTTCTGTTGGTATGTCTTGTTTTAGTGTGTATGTGTGTGTGTATATATGTGTGTGTGTGTGTGTGTGTGTGTGTGTGTGTGTGAACGCAAACGCCCTTGAATGAGAGAGAGAGTGTGTGTATACGTGTGTGTACGTGTATATATTCTTGATGTGTTATTTTGATGAATGTATGAGCGTGTGCGCCCGTATGTGTGTGTCTTTGAGTGATTGTATGTGTGTGTGTGTGTGTCTATGTGTGTGTGTGTGTGTGTGTGTGTGTGTGTGTGTGTGTGTGTGTGTGTGTGTGTGTGTGTGTGTGTGTGTGAAGAAAACAATATCAAACAGTTACGGCTCGTGTTTATTTGATAATCAAGATTTCGATGCAGGAGATGGCAAAGTTGTTTTTCTTTTTGGAAAAAAAAAAAATCCTCAAATTTTGTGCTGAAATTTATCAAGGTGGTAAGTTTTGTTCATTTACATTAGCCCAGACTGAATCTTTCACCATATAAAATTCCCGAAAGGAGACAGAAAAGTGGCAGGCACTAAGCAAAAGCACGACCAAAAATTGATGGGCATATACAAAAACCAGAAAAAAACACGAAAATAGAATCAGAACGCGTATTCAATACAACTACACAAGACATTGTATTAAATACGCGACAAGACATTGTATTAAATACACGTACTTATTCTATTTTCGTTTTTTTTTTTTCGTTTTTTTTTTTTTTTACTGGTTCCTGTTTACTTGAACGTGGGCAGTCACCCTTGTTTTGGACATATACAAAATAGCGGTTTACATAGCCAGAAGTAAAACTGTTGTTCTTCTGTTCTCCAGCTGCTGGTGACGGCTTCTGACCAGCGTATCCCAGAGCGAACAGCCACCACCCAGGTGGTCATCACGGTGTCCAGAGACAACGCTGTTCCCTTCTTCGTCAACACACCCTACTTCGTACAGATCACAGAGACACGACCCGTGGCCGACAGCATCTACAACGTTAGAGCTCAGGATTCTGATCTGGTGGTGAGTTTCTTGGCCTATATTTGACAATTATTCCCTAAGATTTGTTCTAGCAATGGACATAGGTGTTTTGATCGGGATTTTCAATATCCTAGATTCTGGTGTAGAGATGTTGAGTTATCTGTGCGCTTGCCCGATTTTGTAGCCTACGATGTTCGTAGATTAGGAATGGTTTGATAAATTTTGTGTAACATGTTTTGTTTTTTTTACCATCTGAAAGTATGCTGTTGTATGATTTTGATGCAACTTGATAAGAAGAATTGTTTTAAAGGTGTTCCGATTTTACTTAGATGCCTATTAAAGTGTTCCGATTTTTCTTAGTGACTATTAAAGTGTTCTAATTTTTCTTGGATGCCCATATGCATAGTGTTTCGTCCAACCAAAGTACTTCATGCTGCTGTTGATGTTACATATTTATGTGTTGTGTTTTACTTATCAGGGTGAGATCCGCTACGAAGCCATCGGTGTGTACCCAGCAACAACGTTCTTTGCTGTCAACCCTGTTACTGGCGCCATCACCGTTACCACTGACCTCAGGAACGACGTCTTGCTCATCTCCTCCTACACTGTGAGTACTTTGGTTGGCTAGAGAAGGATGAGAGACTGGGGGTGGAGAGCGAGCGAGCGAGCGGAGAGAGAGAGAGAGAGAGAGAGAGAGAGAGAGAGAGAGAGAGAGAGAGAGAGAGAGAAACAAAGGAATGAAAGAACAAACGAATTTTTATATGTGATATGGGTTTCTTATATAGGACATATCACGAATTGGGATATGAGGGTGATGGTTAAAAATTTTTTTCAATCACACTCTTCGAAAACTCAATTTCAACAACACATGATGCGATCACCATCTCAGTGTCTCTGATGCATGAAATGACCTGCATATCTACTATGAATACAACACACAGTGCATTATTGGGAAGGAGACAGACAGACAGACAGACGGGCAGAGACAGAGAGACAGAGACAAAGAGACTGACAGAAACAGAGAGAGTGTGTAAGTATATGTATATATGTATAGTCATATGTATATCTATGTGTGTGTGTGTGTGTGTGTGTGTGTGTGTGTGTGCGAGTACATAAACACACACACGACCGCCAGAAGGATGCATTTCAGAAACAGGGAGGGAAATGGACGTCCCGGCGGACACTAGAATGACAGAACAGATATGAAAACAAAGGAGGAGGAACAAAAATGGTAGCAACAGAAAAGAGAACCAAAACAACAAGATAAAGGAGCTCTAGGTTCCAAAATCAAGAGGGATCTTTTGATTCAAAGTCCACACCAGCCTGCTTTGTTTCATTTGATAACATGATGTTTGTACTGATCTGTGTATATTCTGTGGTAAATAACAGTTGCTATATTTTATCCTGCTTTGTTTAATATAATAACATGGTGTTCGTATTGATTTGTGTAATTTTTGTGCAAAACAAATCTGATATCACATCGTTTTTGGTTTTAAATACATCATGGAAGGAAGAAACGTTATGCCAACAATATCAACAATAATAATAATAGCAACAACAGCTATCAACCAAGCATACAACCGAGCAACCATTGGACCATCAAAATAGCAACAAAAACAAAACAAGAATAAGCCTAGATTTTTTGCTGTTTGATATAAACCATGAAAGAAAACGTATCTCAACAACAACATCGACAAGGGAACAATATCTACCAACTAACCGACAACAAAACCACAAATTAACATTCGCAAACGGTTGGACCAGCTTAATTCCCACCTAGGCAACTAAAGAACTAAACCAACCAACCAAATACTCGTATTAATCAATTGAACAAGATAATCAATCAAGAAAACTAACCAATCGACCAACTAATCTACCAATTAACCGAAAAATCAAAACAAAATCAGAACAGTCAACAGAAAAGGTAACAACAACAAAAAAAAACGACAAACAGCAAAAACGTATCTGAAATGTTCCACTCAGTCAAAATGTTTTAAAAATTCTGTCCAACACAGCTGACCGTAGTAGCCTACGACAACGCTTACGCGAGCACGCGGGCCACAGCGGACGTGACAATCGAGGTGGTACGAAACGAGAACGGCCCTATCTTCCAGCCCTCCGCCACTTACCAGGTCACAGTGCCTGAAGAGCTGGCCCTTGGCTCCGTCGTTGAGACTGTTACTGCCATCGACAGAGACGATGGGGTGAGCTTGTTTATATTTATTTGTTGTTACTTTTGTTTTCTTTATATCTGGGAGGGGGGGGGGGGGAGGAGATGTCAAAAATATAATTTTCGTCTGTATTTACTCAGATAATCTCCCATTCGTGTTGACTATGCCAAATTGAATTATCATCTTCAGCTATAGGCTTTTGTTTTGTGATTTGTGACAAGTATGTAGCACATCTCTAGCATTTGTCGTTCATCATATCTGGAAATTCGCTTGGTTACTGTTGTCCATCCTTTTTTGACCATTCACGTAGCAAAAACACAAGTCTGTTCCCTTGTGCTGTCTAAATTAGATTACTGCCATTCTGTCCTTTCTGGCAGTCCACAATGTTTTCTGTGGAAACTACTAAAGGCTGAAAAGTTCTGCTGCATGACTGGTTTGAAACGTCACAAATAATTACGATCATATTGAGCCCTTTCTTTATAAATTTCTTCGGATTTGTATCAGACAGTCAATCGTCGGTTACACCCTCGTCTTTGAAACTGCTTCTGCCTATACTTCTGATTTTCTTACTGTTTATATTCCTTCCAGACAATTATGATCATCATCAGATAACGCATTCTCTTCGTTCCTCTTGTCGTAAGACTTTCGACCAGTATTCATTCTCTGTCTGGTCCATCAAATAATTTCCTTCAGATATTCACCACCAGCGTCGAGCTGCAATTTGTGTTTCCCTTTTAAGAGAACTGAAAAAAGTATAATCATTTCTTCAGATAGCGCTAACAGTCTTAGATAATTTTCTCCTATTTGCTATATGCTATCCACAAGCGCACTTGTGTGATTGGTTGTATGATGAAACTTTACTTTGTGGAGGTTTTTTTTTTTCGATCTGTTTGCATGTGTTCTGTCAACGTATATGTGAGTCCGCGCGCGCGCGCGTGTGTGTATGTTTGAGTGTGTGTGTGTGTGTGTGTGTGTGCGTGTGAGTGCATGTGTGTGTGTGTGTGTGTGCATTTGTGTGTGTGTGTGTGCGTGTGCGTGTGCTTGTGTGTGTGTCTTTTTCTGTCTGTCTGTCTGTCTGTCTGTCTGTCTGTCTCTCTCTCTCTCTCTCTTTCTCTCTCTCTTTCATTATATCATCGGTTCTGTCTGATTTGCACCCCATCAGGACGTGGTAACCTTCACGCTGGTAGAGTCAAGCTCCGTGTCTAGTCCTACTTCCGTCAACGCTACCCTCTACTTCTTCTTGGACCGTGAGACTGGCGAGATCCGAACCCGTCGTCCCCTCACTGAAGCTCCGCTTAACCTCTACTCCGTGAGTTGTTTTTGTTTGACCAGTGCAATAAAAAATTTTCGTTGACTTGTTGTTGTTCTTGTAATCGTTTTTTCATTGTTGTTAACGCATACACTCACTCGTCCATCATCCATTCATCCTCCCATCCACAAACAAGTAACACAAAAACAAAGAAGCAAATGTATACAGCATTGTACAGTCTGCTGCTCGCAATGAAGTCAGTAAATCATCTTTTCGTACAAGTTAATGAATTTGGGAACGATGAACGGTTAAACGTCTCAAACTTCAATAGTTTCACAAGCTTTTCATTCATTTATATTTTTAAACTCCTTCAGCTGACGGTGAGAGCCGAGGATAACCGAGGTCGCAGCAATCTGGCCAGCGTACGTGTGATCATCACACGCGTGACGGACAATCCACCAGTGTTCCAGAATACTCCCTACCGTACCAGCGTGGACGTCAACAGAGCTATCAACAGCACCGTCTTCAAGGTCATTGCTGTGGACCCTGATCGTTTGGTGAGTGGACACCGGTCAGCATCAGTCATAGTAACAGAATGTCGTTTGAAATGTGTTGTACACTGTGATCACGTGCAATGTACGCTGAATTCCACACATATATTTACATATAACAATAATTAACGTTGTAAGACAATGCAGCAGTTAAGAATATGCAATTTCGCGACCATCTGTCTGTTAGATTAATTAATGTTGTACTACCAAAAACATTGATAAGGTAACTGAGGATAACTGAAAGGATAAAATGAAAGTAACAAAGAAAACCGGTTGCAAACATGCAACAAACAAACAAACGGACCGAACAAAACAAAAGGTGTGTGCGTGAAGACAAATGGGCGAGGAACTTTCTCTACTTCTCTATGTACTATAATAATAATTATTACAGAAAACAAGCAGAAACTAAAGAATGAGTGAGAAACAATATGGACGCAACTGTGCTTTCCCTATGTCATTGAGCTGAAAGGCAAAATTCACAGTAGAATGTGTTGTTAGAAGCCTGTACTTGCCTGGATGACAGCAACACGAAGATAAATAGACAGTGGGCAACCACTGAATGCAAGCTTTGTCATCACTGAAAACAAAACTTAATCATCCTACAGAACACAGTACATTTTCACTGTGTTTTATGACTGCACGATTGTAATGAACGATTTACATCAAGACTCGCTGAATACGCGTCACGTGCATCCTAACTTTAAAAGTAATTAAGAAAAATAATAACAAAAAGCAGCAATCAGGAACAGTATCTACAGCAGCAGCAATAACCACACAGATTGATGGTTTGTGTACAAGTTCATCAAAACACTAGAGTCTGACAGTGGATGTGTTTGTTGTTCAGAGTCCAGTACGTTACAACCTGGTGGGCTATTTCCCCGGTACCCAGTACTTCACCCTCGATTTTAACACCGGTGATATCACACTGCGTCAGAGCTTCGCCAACGACATCTACTCTTCCCTCCTCTATGTGGTACGTCATGTGTGTGTGTGTGTGTGTGTGTGTGTGTGTGTGTGTGTGTGTGTGTGTTGTTTGTTTGTTTGTTTATTTGTGTGTGTGTGTGTGTCACTGTGTGTGTGTCACTGTGTGTGTGTCACTGAGTGTGTGTCACTGTGTGTGTGTGTGTGTGTGTGTGTGTGTGTGTGTGTGTGTGTGTGTTGTGTGTTTGGTTTGTTGGACATTTGTTGTGTTCGAGACACACTCAAATAACAAAAAGATGGATCCCATTATAATATCAAAGTGTGTAAATAATCGTAAACGTGTGTGCATGTTGACTGTTTCTGTTATTTCGTGTGTACCTGTAGTATTTCTTTTAAATTATTTGAATTTGTTTTTCTTTTGAGTCTTATACTTTTGGTTTTCTTTTTACTGAGTGTGTGGGTGGGGGAGTCTTATGTATGTCCGTTCTGCATCTGTTAGTTGACAGCTTGCAAAGTTGTATTTTTCATAGTTTGCGAGTATTCTGTTGATGGTTTATTCTCGTCTGTAAAACTGTGGTTTTGTTGATTTTGATTTTGATACGCTCATGACGATCTGGGCCATGAAGCTGGCGACTATGAATAATGATAGCTGTATTTTCTGAACACGGCCCATATCGTAGTTTTTCTCTTTTCGCATCTCTCTTCTCTCTCTGGTCTCTGTCTTCTATCTGTCTATATGTCTGAATGTCTATCTGTCTATACTGTCTCTGTCTTCTGTCTCTCTCTCTCTCTCTCTCCTTCTCTTCTCTCTCTCTCTGTGTCTGTCTGTCTGTCTGTCTCTCTCCATTCATTTGTTTTATTCTTTTCTTTTCCCAGCTCCGTGTAGAGGCTTATGAAGTGCTCCGTCCCGAAGTGAAGGTGGAGGAGAGTGTGCTGATTGATGTGATCAGGAACCCCAGTCCTCCCGTCTTTGGCTCGAACTTCTACACCACCACCATCCCTGAGTCTGTAGCCCAAGGCACCAGTGTGCTTCAGATCACCGCCGTTGATGCCGATGGTGTAAGTAGTTGTAAATGCTGGCGGTGTAGCTTTAGATGCTAGTGCTATGAGTAGGTAGTTACATTGGAATTTGGAATCTTAGCGAAGGAATTTTGTTTCCATGCAGTCTCGAAGCGTCAGGTGGTAGTTTTTCGTGGCCAGACGGGGTGGACCATGGTAATGATTACTACATAAAATCGCCCGTGTGTGATGTGTGTAAAACTGGAAGAATGTGTTTGTTGTGCGTCTTTTGTAAAGTACTGGTAATAGTTTACTACTGTTTAAAAGATTAAAATGGATTCATGGCTGTGTACACTTTGTTCCATCGCATTATTTGTTAGTATAAAGTGTATCAAATGCTGTTTGTGTTTCTTAATTATTGTAGATTTGTCATACAAGCTGTGTCTGTTTATGTTCTACCGCTATGAAGTTCTTATGCCACGTGTGGTTAGGAGTTTTGTTGAGATGATATATCTTCATAATATCGGATAGTTTTATCGGATATACAGAAAAAATAACATCGCGTTATATGATATAGCAATTAGTATTTAAACAACTGCATTTTTTTTATGTGTACTAAGACACTGAAATAGTTGGTCCTCTCTGAGATTTGTGCAAGTTCATGTGAATAATGAATAGATGACATAAAGTAGATACTAACGGTCTATGTATAGGTACGGAGCCCTACAAGGCTAACAGACATAATTATTTGACTCTAAATGATGCAACATATATGACGTGCATGTGCGTTTTCCAGGATATTCCTGTGTACGCGATTGACAGCACGTCTGTTGCTGGCACCAGCGCTGCCGACTTTTTCTACCTCAACCCCAGTTCTGGTGTGATCTTTGTCCGCAATGACCTCAGGACCAGTGGCCAGAACCAGTACACAGTGAGTACACTGCTAACGTCTCTGTTTCAGCCCTGAGATGGCCTTTTTTTTTCGGCTGGGATTCTCAGCTTTTCTGTTATGCACATTGAATCTCATTTGTAGGCAAGCTTTTAACCAAAGCTGACCTTTGTTGTTATAATGTTATTGTTCGTTTCTTTCTTTCTCTAGTTCTTTTGTTTGACCCATTTTCTTATGCGTCTCATATGTATTTTTGTATCTGTTCATCAATAAATTATATACCCGTTTAGTGTTAATCACTAGATTATATACCATTTTGAATGTTCATCACCAGATTATCTACCATTTTAGACTTCATCACTAGATTATCTACCATTTTAGACTTCATCACTAGATTATCTACCATTTTGAGTGTTCATCACTAGATTATCTACCATTTTGAGTGTTCAT